>CAKAOJ020000118.1:0-405000 GCA_916701645.2 Sebastolobus alascanus | reverse complement strand
AAATGTAGTAAGTAAAGAGAGCGTGCAGGCAGCCTGGCTGAGTGGGTTTTATTTAACACTGAAAGGCCGCTTCATTTGCATCAGAATAAAACTTTTAGTGCATCAGCTATTGTGCAGGATGAAGAGTTCCAGGAGAGGGGGGGGGGTCACATTATTCAGGGTGACATGGGGGCTTCCCAAACCTGTGATGGTGTGATGGGATGTCACTTTCATCCTGTCACCACCTCCACCCTCTCTGGACGGAGGACGAGGGGAGGTGATGGAGCAGAGAAAGGAAGGATTCTGGGAGTAAAACGTCCCGCTGAGACGACTCCAGAGACCCAGAAAAACAACAAACCCACAGTAATTACCGCCGTGTGGCCCCGGGGCCGGTGGTGGTGAGGGGGGGTTTAGTGGAGAAAAGAAGCAGCAAAGGCTTTAAACAACTAAAGAACCACACGGATCTGTTAAAACCTCCAAAACACGTTTAAAACTGACCTACGAAACCTCCAAAACACGTTTAAAACTGACCACCGAAACCTCCTAAACACGCTTCAACACTCACGGTTTAATAGGAACAAGTGGTGCAAAGACACCAGACGTATAACTGCAAATTAAAATGTCATTACTGATTCCTTAAATCCAGATTTATACAGTTTACTTTAAAGAATAAGTAAGAAAACCAGAAAATATTCGTATATTTAAGAAGCTGAAACCAGTGATTTTTATGGCATTTTTCCCCAAAAACTCATCAGAATTGTTCCTGATTAGATTTCCAACAATTAATCGATTAATCGACTAATTATTTCAGCAATATCGACGACTGTTTTGACACACGAGGAGGCAGGAAGACCTGCAGAACTACGATTTTTACTAAAGCAGGCAGGAAAAAAGAGGTCATTTTTCCCATAAATCTGAATTTGTTGTCCGAATACTCAGCTGCTGCAGAAACAAGTAATAGTTCCTCTTGATAGAGCTGCTTCTCTCTGGTTTTATATCACAGTAAAGTGAATATTTGGGGGTTTTGGACTGAAGATCAGCTATTTAAAGACTCTGTGAACGTATGATGAACACCTCTCACTGCTTTTAATTTATCAATTAAACAATCAGGAATTTAATCCAGTTAGCTGCAGATATCACCCCTACAAATCCAGGCACAAATATTAATATTTAAGAAGCTGAAACCAGTGATTTTTTGGGCATTTCCCGCTAAAAAGACATCAAAATTGTCCCTGATTAGCTTTCCAACAACTAATCGACTAATTATTTCAGCGATATCGACGAATTTCTTGACACACGAGGAGGCATTTTTACCAAAGCAGGCAGGAAAAAGGGATTCTTTAAAGTTCATCATTTTTCCCATAAATCTGAATTTGTTGCCAAATATTCAACTGCTGCAAAAACAAGTAATCATTTAATTAATTTATCAAGCATAAATACCAATCATTCTCCGGATCAAGCTGCTTAAATGTGAGGATTTGCTGCTTTTCTCTGGTTTTCTATCATATTAAAGTGAATATTTTTGGGGGTTTTGGACTGAAAATCAGCAGTTTAAAGGCTTCCTCTCTGGACACCTCTCACTGCTTTTAAACAATCAGTTATTTAATTCAGTTAGCTGCAGAGATAATCCCTATTTTAAACCCACTTCCTCTGGATTACAGCGGGGACACGTGAGAACAGCTTGTAGAGAGAAACTAAAGTGAAATTCTGTCAGATATTCTACAGACTCTGGTCACACGACCGACTTCCTCCGACAGCAGCAGTCACACATGATGAAAACAGAGCCGCGTTTAACGCCATCGCAGAGCGAGAGGCGTCAGGAATCAAAGGTCCAGGGCCTCGCTGCATGGGGGCCGCCGGGGGCAGCCGGGGGCCGCTGGGGGCCGCCGGGGGCCGCCGGGGGCCGCCGGGGGCCGCCGGGGGCCGGTAGTTCCTCCTCTTTGCTGTTTCGCTGCAGCTCTTCTTTGATGCGTTTGTTAATTAACCCCTGAAGGGATGGCGGCAACGCCACGATGAGGCCTGACAGCCGCCGAGGCGAGCGGGGGAGTCCGTGTGTGGATGTAAAGGATGTAAAGGAAGCCTCACGCTGAGGGGGGGGGGACGGGGGGGCGCCCGCCACGGCGTTCTGACACCAGTGATCTCAGAGAGGAGGACGCATCATCTCTGGTTACCACCACGTGTGTTCAGCGATGGCAGAAACCTCTTTAACATGTGGGGCTCTTTAGGAACCGGCCCCCCCTCTCAGGAGGTCAGGAGGAATCTGTGTCTTCCCCCCCCCCCCAGGAGGTGTACCCGTCAGCGGGGGCCGGGGCAGACCTGATCCTGGATCCCGGGGGCCCCTGGAGGTCTGTGACATAGTGTTAGTGACGGGGCCTCAGCAGATATTAGCTGAGATCTCAGGTTCTGTTTGACAGCTCCGAGCTCAAACACTCTTTAGACTCTTTACACTGAACCATCAGCACCAACGTCCACTTTTATTAGGACTTAAAATAGATGTAAACTTCTTTAGTAACAGCTTAATATCAACATATTTATGAGCCTCTTCTCCTGTATGTTTGGCATTTAATCCTTCATTCTTGTCTATTATTTTTGTATTCCATATGTTTTATTAAACATGACTTTTGCTGCATTTTCTCTCAGTTTCTAGTTTATATTTTAGATGATCTATCCATCCAACCCGCGTGTAAATAGCACGACATTACAAGGACATTTCACGTGTCATGAGGACGCAAATTATCACACAACAAAAACTACGTTAACGGCCGTAGTTAGGTTTAGGCAACAAAACCACTTAGTTAGGTCTGGGAAAAACATCATGGTTGGGCTTGAAATCAGTGCGTAAACAAAGTAAAATATGTACAGAAACAACGTAACAGACGTACGGAAAACACATCACAAACGTCACTAAAAACACGTCACAAACGTCACTTAAAACATGTCCAATACACCACTAAAAACATGTCCAATACACCACTAAAAACATGTCCAATACACCACTAAAAACATGTCCAATACACCACTAAAAACATGTCCAATACACCACTAAAAACACCTCACAAACGTCACTAAAAACATGTCCAATACACCACTAAAAACATGTTCCATACACCACTAAAAACATGTCCAATACACCACTAAAGACATGTCCAATACACCACTAAAAACATGTCCAATACACCACTAAAAACATGTCCAATACACCACTTAAAACATGTTCCATACACCACTAAAAACATGTCCAATACACCACTAAAAACATGTCCAATACACCACTAAAAACATGTCCAATACACCACTAAAAACATGTCCAATATACTACTAAAAACATGTCCAATACACCACTAAAAACATGTCCAATACACCACTAAAAACATGTCCCATACACCACTAAAAACATGTCCCATACACCACTAAAAACACGTCACAAACGTCACTAAAAACATGTCCAATACACCACTAAAAACATGTCCAATACACCACTAAAAACACGTCCCATACACCACTAAAAACACGTCCCATACACTACTAAAAACATGTCCAATACACCACTAAAAACATGTCCCATACACCACTAAAAACACGTCCCATACACCACTAAAAACACGTCCAATACACCACTAAAAACATGTCCCATACACCACTAAAAACACGTCCCATACACCACTAAAAACATGTCCAATACACCACTAAAAACATGTCCCATACACCACTAAAAACACGTCCCATACACCACTAAAAACACGTCCAATACACCACTAAAAACATGTCCCATACACCACTAAAAACACGTCCCATACACCACTAAAAACATGTCCAATACACCAGTAAAGACACCAACTCTCGTGTTCACATGAAGAATATAATATCCAAGATGAATATGCACTGCAGCATCCTACCGTTACCTTTCTGACACTGTGAAGTAGAGTTTTAACTCTTTTGACTGCTTTCAGCTCTGCAGGTGTTCGTGTTATTGTGTCCACGCCCTGTAGCAGCGGGGGGGGGGGGGGGGTTTCCCGGACACATAACGTCATGATGCTCTAAACACTCACTCATTCATAAAAGATGGAGAGTCCAGTTTGAGCTCGTCACTGTGATAATTAGGAAAACAGAAAAACAACCAACTTTAACTTCATCTCGTCCTCCAAGCAGACGGTGAGGACTTTAGTTTGTGTTCCCACATTCAGCTCAACATCACATTCAATGAGTTTCACCGTCTTGTTTGGTAAATAAATCTATTATAAACCTTTTAAATCTGCATTGATGAGTTTCCTGCATCATGTAAAGTGTTGTTCTGAGGACAGAGAGTCAAACTGGATGTTCTGGTTCAGTTTCTAGGCGTTAAATGTGTTGTAGTGCATCTCTCAGGGATGACAGCATGGAGGTGACGTGAACACATTTAAAAGTTAGAGAGGAAGACTTACTGTAGGTGTTGATGGATAGAAGGATCCGTCGGGGCGATGAAGAGGAAGTCAGCGGTCCAAACTGTGGCAGTAAAACAGCGAGAGGCCTCCACGCCGTAGCCGGACCATTTGGCTGAAGGTCAGAGATCAAAGCAGCTGCTCGACCTCGGTGGACTTCACGCCGTCAGCAGGCAGAGCTGCAGAGAAACACACATACGGCAGGAAAAGAGTCACATTTTAGGCCTTTAGTTTGTGGCTCAGGAGGCTCTGACGATGCAACCTGCCTCCTCATACCTGCAGTCTTTTTAAGGTTTATTCTGCTGCTAAACCTCGACCTCTTAACTGCTCCTGACCTTCAGCAGTTTGTTCATTTAGGCAGCAGATCTAAAAAAAAAATACTTTACTTGTGTTAATGTAGGTTTACGGCCTTTTAGTGACGTTTTTAATGACGTGTTTTTAGTGAGTTTGTGACGTGTTTTTAGTGAGTTTGTGACGTATTTTTTAGTGAGTTTGTGACGTGTTTTTAGTGAGTTTGTGACGTATTTTTAGTGACGTGTTTTTGGTGAGTTTGTGACGTTTATTTAGTGACGTTTCTGAGGTGTTTTTAGTGAGTTTGTGACGTGTTTTTAGTCAAGTTAGTGAGGTGTTTTTAGTGACGCCCACCTGTGTTCCTGACCCTCTGAACCTGACCTCACTGTGCTTTAAGGTATCTTAATGCTACTTCCTGTGAGGCTCGTGTGCATGCAGACGGGACATCAGTGCATCATGCATTCATGTGATTTTTGTGCAGGCAGACGGGCCATCAATGCATTATGCATTCATGTGATTTTTGTGCATGCAGACGGGCAGAGGACAGGAGGAGATCAGTGACAGGATATTGAACATCCAGGCAGACAGATATCCTTCAATCACTCCTCTGTGTTATCAGCTAAAGGGCGACTGGTGAACCAAACGAGGCTTTGGGCCTCTCTTTGGGCCTCTCTTTGGGCCTCTCTTTGGGCCTCTCGTGGGACCAGTCCTTCTCCCCTGTGCTCTGTTTTTAGCTTTCAGCCTCCTCTTCAAGTTAAGAGGAACAAGTCTGGTATAAATTCAGATGTCACTGTTAGCCTCTATTTGTGCTCTCGCTGCTGGCACAATAAACAACCTCCTCCGCTGGAAGCTGTATTCTATTTAAGACTCGCCACCGACCTGGGCTTCTTTTACGGGATAGCTATTATTCAAAGGAGAATAGGTGTAGGGCCCGACCATAAATTCCAGCAAGTGGCCCTCGGAAAGAGGTACGGCTGCGAGGAATTGACTGCGTGCTCTGTGATTTTACTCTGCTACGCCGTGACCTTTTGAGTTGAGACAGAGTCGTTTGTTTGAGCTGCTGTAATAACTCAGGGAGACGCCGGCTGCTGTAATATTCAGTGATGAGCCAAACTCTACACCTACAGGACATTCGTTCTCCTGACGCAGGGAAGACCGTCTTACTGCCGGCCGTCAGGAATTCATCTACATCACGTGTGTCACAGTCGGAGGTTATTTTAGGAGGACTTAGCTTCATATTTAACAGTCAACTCCAAATGCTGCACCAGCAGACTCCCTGCAGCGCCTGCAGAAAGAAAACTAATGTTTAAATGCATGTACAAGTACAGAGAAGATTGTTTTTTATAATGAGCATCAGTTATTCATCAAGTTAGTGCAAGAAAAACTGCAAAAATCATACATTTTAATGTTCAAATTCATGTAAAAACACATAGAAGATTGTCATTTATAACGGGCATCAGTTATTCAGTAAGCAAGTACAATTAAAAAAACATACATTTGTGATAATTGTGCAGAAACAATATCATATAAATGTTCAAATTCATGTAAAAGCACATAGAACAAAGTCAAAATTCATACTAGACATGATTTATTCATTAAGTTACTTCAAGTAAAACTGCAAAAATGATAAATTTGTGATAATTGTGCAGGAATTATGTTGCATAAGTGTTGAAATTCATGTAAAGAAGGTCAAAATTCATCATGGAAATCTCAAGTAAAACTGCCAAAATCAGAAAATTGTGATAATTGTGCAGGAATGATGACGTATAAATGTTCAAATTCATGTAAAAGCACATAGAAGAAGGTCAAAATTCATACCACACTTCATTTAATCTTTAAGTTAGTCAACGTAAACCTGTAATAATCTTATATTAGTGATGATTAGATATTCCTTCACGGTCTGAGCAGCCAGGTGAGAGTTTGTGTTCCTCTCTCACTGAATGAAAGTAGAGAAATGTTGACTCAGAGGATGAACTGAAGAAACAATAGATATCAGGACAAAGACTTAGAGAATAGATGCGGTGGGAGGGGGGGGAATGGGGGGGGTGTTGTTCCTTTAAATAACTTTATTGTCGGGGTCTCTTTGTTGTCTATTATCCTCTAATGAATCACTGAGAGGTCAACAGTGGGAGGTGACCCTTAATTACAGCTCTAACTGAGCTGTTAGTTAGTTAGTTAGTTAGTTAACTCACTGATACGTCTCTGATTTCACTACGACACCATTAAAATACTCCATTATTAGTAAAAGGAACAGTCTGAGTAAAGAGTCTCTGAAGACGGTGTCGTATTGTTCTAACAGTTAAAGTTAAATGTTTTAAAGGAACAGTCTGAGTAAAGAGTCTGAAGACGGTGTCGTGTTGTTCTAACAGTTAAAGTTAAATGTTTTAAAGGAACAGTCTGAGTAAGGAGTCTCTGAAGACGGTGTCGTGTTGTTCTAACAGTTAAAGTTAAATGTTTTAAAGGAACAGTCTGAGTAAAGAGTCTGAAGACGGTGTCGTATTGTTCTAACAGTTGAAGTTAAATGTTTTAAAGGAACAGTCTGAGTAAAGAGTGTCTGAAGACGGTGTCGTATTGTTCTAACAGTGAAAGTTAAATGTTTTAAAGAGGAACAGTCGAGTAAAGAGTCTCTGAATACGGTGTCGTATTGTTCTATACAGTTGAAGTTAAAATGGTTTTAAAGGAACAGTCTGAGTATAGACGTCTCTGAAGACGGTGTCCGTATTGTTATTTATAAAGTTTATAAGTTAAAGTTTTTAAAGGAACAGTCTGAGTAAAGAGTCTCTGAAGGACGGTGTCGTATTGTCTACAGTAAAGTTAAATGTTTTAAAGGAACATCTGAGTAAAGAGTCTCTGAAGACGTGTCGTATTGTTCTAACAGTTAAAGTTAAAGGTGTTAAAGGAACAGTCTGAGTAAAGAGTTCTGAAGACGGTGTCGTGTTGTTCTAACAGTTAAGTTAAATGTTTAAAGGAACAGTCTGAGTAAAGAGTCTGAAGACGGTGTCGTATTGTTCTAACAGTTGAAGTTAAATGTTCAAAGGTACAGTCTGAGTAAAGAGTGTCCTGAAGACGGTGTCGTATTGTTCTAACAGTGAAAAGGTTAAATGTTTTTAAAGGAACAGTCTGAGTAAAGAGGTCTCTGAATACGTGTCGTAGTGTCTCATACAGTTGAAGTTAATTGTTTTAAAGGAACAGTCTGAGTAAGAGTCTCTGATACGTGTCGTATTGTTCGAACAGTTGAAGTTAAATGTTTTAAAGGAACAGTCTGAGTAAAGAGTCTCTGAAGACGGTGTCCTATTGTTCTAACAGTTAAAGTTAAATGTTTTAAAGGAACAGTCTGAGTAAAGAGTCTCTGAAGACGGTGTCGTATTGTTCTAACAGTTAAAGTTAAATGTTTTAAAGGAACAGTCTGAGTAAAGAGTCTCTGAAGACGGTGTCGTGTTGTTCTAACAGTTAAAGTTAAATGTTTTAAAGGAACAGTCTGAGTAAAGAGTCTCTGAAGATGGTGTCGTATTGTTCTAACAGTTAAAGTTAAATGTTTTAAAGGAACAGTCTGAGTAAAGAGTCTCTGAAGATGGTGTCGTATTGTTCTAACAGTTAAAGTTAAATGTTTTAAAGGAACAGTCTGAGTAAAGAGTCTCTGAAGACGGAGTCGTATTGTTCTAACAGTTAAAGTTAAATGTTTTAAAGGAACAGTCTGAGTAAAGAGTCTCTGAAGATGGTGTCGTATTGTTCTAACAGTTAAAGTTAAATGTTTTAAAGGAACAGTCTGAGTAAAGAGTCTCTGAAGACGGAGTCGTATTGTTCTAACAGTTAAAGTTAAATGTTTTAAAGGAACAGTCTGAGTAAAGAGTCTCTGAAGACGGTGTCCCATTGTTCTAACAGTTAAAGTCTGTCTGAATAGAGCTGAAAAGGTCAATAGTCAAATAAACTTTGGTGACATGCGAACTCAGGCCTCCCCCCCCCCCCCGTGCCCTTTGACCCCCAGAAACCCTCCACGCCGACCCCCACGTCCACTGATTGAGTCGTGAAGCGCGGGGGGGGGGGAGAACGTGGTGAGAAAAGATCCTTCAACATGTTTACTGGAGGATAATCTGATTGGTTGAGTAAAGATAAACTAGTAGCAGAGCGCTGTGAGGAGAGTGGGGAACCACGTGGAGACGCTTCAGTAGTTCTCATCCTGTTATTATGAACAGATGAACACTTATTCTGGACTTACTTTGGACAATTTTCTGACATTTTACGGACATTTTCGGACATTTTTTCAAAAAATTTTCAGACATTTCTTCGGACATTTTTCCGGCTTTTTGGGGACTCTTTTCAGACTTTTTTCTGGCCATTTTTGGGCCATTTTTTGGGACAACAACCCTCACACATTGAAATATCTGGAGGTCAGAGGTCAAGGGACCCATTTGAAAATGGACATGACAGTTTTTCCTCGCCAAAATTTAGTGTAACTTTGGAGCGTTATTTAACCTCCTTCATGACAAGCTAGTCTGACCTGGTTGGTACCGATGGATTCATCAGGTTTACTAGTTTCAGATGATACCAGTATCTTCACTCTAGCTTTAAAACTGAGTCGCTACAACCTAAAAATCACAAGTTGTGTTAATGCGTTAAAGAAATTAGTGGCGTTAAAATGAAACGTGGAAACGTAATGTTTCTGATTCCTTAAACTCTTTTATCTCACTGCCTTTTCAGGAGCGCTCTCAGCAGGAAGTACTCAGTGTTTATTGAGTCCTGAGTGTCCTCGTCTCATTAACAGCTCCTTCTGTGTTTCCTTGTCCTTCCAGAGTTCCTTCGGCGATGGAGACGTCCACACCGAGGGCCTCGGAGAAAAAAGACAAAATGGACGGGAGAGGATTCCCCGACCTGCCGAAGAAACCCTCAGAGACGAGAGGTAACGCGCTGTTTAAAGGCGAGGGATGTGAGCGTGGTGTCCGACCCGCCGAGGACCCGCCGAGGTCTCAGCGGCGCTCAGCCAGGGGGCGGAGGGGGGGCCGATGAAATATACATTTCAAAGATAAAGTGCCATCCTGGGAGCTGATAAGCAGTCAGAGGTGACTTACAGTAGATGTCTGATAGGAATCCTAATAGACTTAAAAGAGCATCATTAATGTGGAGGCCCGGCGAGCAGCGGCGAGGAGTGTGGCGCCATTTGAGGCCGTAAACACTGATGAACAGATAACATGACAGCAGTAGAGGGGGGGGGGGGGTCGGGGCAGGTGAGAACCACTGTTGGTGTTGTTGAACTAAATGGAGAGTAGCAGCGAGCCTCTCTCACCCCCACAAAGAGAGCGTACATGTTTTAAAGATGTCAGCCGGCGTGTGATGAAAGCGCCGCATAATGAGGCTCAAAGACCTTGTTCTTACCTCCAGAGTATAAAGGCTGCCGGAGACGCCACGACACAGAGTGACGGAGATGCACGGTGACGGGCCGCCTTTGAAATGGAAATTAAACGCGTGATTTAGTGACATTTTGACTCATTAATGGAGGACTTGGTGGCCTGCCATCACAAAGAAACACTCATTAACAAAGATGGAAACTCGTAACCCAAAGACTCAAATGTTCAAATGAGCTGCACGTTAATTACATGTAAACCGCTCAGTGTGAACACAGGAAGTAATGAAGTTAACAGGTCATGTTAACTCTCACCTTAACCGTACTTTAACTTTAACTGTCATAAGCACGGCCTTTTTCTAACATCAACCACAGTTCAGAAGATATTATCTTAGTTATCTTGGGTTTACCGTCGCCATCTTGGTTTTTTAGTCATTACCATCTTTGTTTTTACCGTCTCCATCTTGGTTTTTGTCCGTCTCCTTCTTAGTTTTTGTCCGTCTCCATCTTGGTTTTTATCCGTCTCCATCTTGGTTTTTATCCGTCTCCATTTTGGTTTTTGTCCGTCTCCATCTTGGTTTTTATCCGTCTCCATCGTGGTTTTTGGCCGTAACCATCTTGGTTTTATGCAGTCTCCATCTTGGTTTTTAGTCGCCTCCATCTTGGTTTTTGGCCGAAACCATCTTGGATTTTAGCAGTCGCCATCTTGGTTTTTGGCCGAAACCATCTTGGTTTTTAGCAGTCTCCATCTTGGTTTTTGGCCGTAACCATCTTGGTTTTTGGCCGAAACCATCTTGGTTTTTAGCAGTCTCCATCTTGGTTTTTGTCCGTAACCATCTTGGTCTTTGACCGTCACCATCTTCTCCTTTGTTTCTCAGATCGTCTGACTTCTTTTTCAGCTTTGTGAGTTTATTGTTACTGATAGAAATGAAAACAAGTTGTGATAAACCAGGTTAAGTCTGTGAAATACGTGGAGGTCTCTGAGGAATGAGGAGGAGAGATTTGAACTGAAAGCTTGATGTCACAGAAACAGATATTTCTGTTGCGTCTCAGCTTGAATCAGAAAGAGCAGCGCCAGAAGAGACGTAATGAAGAAAAAGCAGCGGCGGGTGATGAAAGCTGAGTATAATGAGGTTAAAAGAGCTTGTTCGTACCTCCAGAGTATAAAAGAGATGAGTTAGTGGAGCTGACTGACATGGATGCAGAGTGACGGGCCACTTTTGAAATGGAAATACAGCCAGTGATTTAGTGACATTCCTTCTCTGTAATGAAGAACCCGGTGGCCTGCCATGATGAAGGAACCCAACATTAATGGTTCATCAGAGAATATCAATGTAGGGCAGTTTTACATGTTTCTTCACATGGTCTTCTTCAATATTTGAACAAAGCTGGAGCCAGCTCAGAGACTTTCTACAGGGTCGGGTTCTTCAGTAGAACGTAGCTCAAGTGAGCCGTTAACTTCCAGGATTAACGGGTTCTTCAGTAGAACGTAGCTCCAATGAGCTGTTAACTTCCAGGATTAACGGGTTCTTCAGTAGAACATAGCTCCACTGAGCCGTTAACTTCCAGGATTAACGGGTTCTTCAGTAGAACGTAGCTCCAGTGAGCTGTTAACTTCCAGGATTAACGGGTTCTTCAGTAGAACGTAGCACCAGTGAGCTTTTAACTTCCAGGATTAACGGGTTCTTCAGTAGAACGTAGCTCAAGTGAGCCGTTAACTTCCAGGATTAACGGGTTCTTCAGTAGAACGTAGCTCCAATGAGCTGTTAACTTCCAGGATTAACGGGTTCTTCAGTAGAATTTAGCTCCAGTGAGCTGTTAACTTCCAGGATTAATGGGTTCTTCAGTAGAACGTAGCTCCAATGAGCCGTTAACTTCCAGGATTAACGGGTTCTTCAGTAGAATGTAGCTCCAGTGAGCCGTTAATTTCCAGGATTAACGGGTTCTTCAGTAGAACGAAGCTCCAATGAGCCGTTAACTTCAAGGATTAACGGGTTCTTCAGTAGAACGAAGCTTCAATGAGCCGTTAATTTCCAGGATTAACGGGTTCTCCATCTTGGACTTTACCATCGCCATCTTGGATTTTATCCGTCTCCATCTTGTTGTTGTTTTTTTTGCATGTAGGAACATAATTCGTGATTTTCCAAATAAAATTGAGTTTCAAGAAGAAGTTTTCCTGTAATATTATGACTTTTCCTTTAAATCAAAATTACAACTTTATTCTCATAATGTTGAGAGTTAGTTTGAAGTTAAAGCTGCAGGAATAAGACTCTTTAACTGAACCTCAACCATCCTGCTGTATATTTATATATTTATATATTTGGCCTTTTTCTGTATCAGCTGCTGACTTTTTAATCTTGTCTCACCTAAAATAAAAAGTCCTTCCATAACTCTTCCTCCCTATCAGCTTCATGTAAGAGCCTCGTATTTTAATCTGAAATAAACAAGAAGCTCCGATTCGCAGCCGCCGTCCCGACCAATCAGATATCAGCGAAGAGCCTCAGCGCTAAAAACCACAAGCGTCTGCCACTGTGTGGAGACAGAGCAATTACTTATGGGCGTAATATGCATTATTATTCCTGTTGCCAGCTCCTGATAAGTGAGAGGGAGGCAGGTTGAACCTCAGCTCTTCTAATATAGTGCAGCTGCTTTCATTGTCGCCGTGTTGTTTACTGTTGGCTGCAGAATTCCTGTCAGCTAAGTCATGCCCACCTCTGAGGCGCTGTAACACCCCCCCCCCCCTTCCCTCTTTTATATTCCCGTCCCGCGTTATTTATTTACAACAATTTCCTCTCTATCAAAGGACACGGCTAATGCCGACTTTTAATACGTTATTTACACATAAAAAGCAGCTATTTACAGCGGTGTGTGAGCGTGTGTGCAGAAGGGAGGAAATGAATGAGCCCCCGCGCCCCTCTCCGATCTGTTATATCACACTTTAACAATCTGGATTGCTAATAGAACCATTTATCATGGAGCGGTCATTTGTTTTGTGTGAGCGGCCCGGGGCCCGGTCCCAGAGGCCTTATGGAAATGGGGTGCGCGTATAATGAAGCTCAAGTGCGAGTCACTTTGTTTAGAAAGTGGATCCGCCACGCGACGAGTCAATTAGGATGGACCCAGGTGCTCCTATCTGCTCCTTCCTGATGATCCCCCCCCCCCCCCCTCGCCGTCCTGCTACTCTGGCACGCTGACTTCCTGGACCCGTGCTCGCCATCATTTGGCCCCTGGCAGCGCCGGTGTTTTTTGGCCGGCCTCCCCTCTCCCCCCCCCCCCCGACCGAGCCCGGGACTCTGTTAATAGATTCAAATGAGCGCTTGTATTTCCTGTGACAGCACGCATCTGTCTGCTCGTATACGCGCCGCGCCGCAGCCAGCACCTTCACGCCGGCCATGATTTCAGAGCCATTCGTAATAACTAAAGGTATTTAGAGTGGAAATATTGGTTATTGATGTATGTGTCAATGTGTGGACCGGCGCCGCGGAGGATTATACACGTAGAGGACTTTTCTTTAAGGCTCGGCTGCTTAAATTTAGACTTATTGCCTTTTCAGAAAATCCATCCTTCTTCTTCAGGCAGCTTCATACGAAGTCCAGGAAACACATCCAGACTAAACTTGATCCTGATTGGCTCCCACATGAATCCAGTCAGACCAGTGTGCACAATCTGAACTGGAAATCCTCCATTTGGATCAGAGGAAGCCAATCAGAGTCCAGTTTGGAAGAAAACACTCACATATGTGAAGACAAAGGTCCATTTAATAGATTTTTGTATTACATAAATAAATAAATACTCACTTTGAAGTATATTTTATTTTTTAACTACAATTGATCTTTTTATGTTAATATATATTTTATGTTATATTTTTATTTAGTTTTTAACTGAAATTTACTAATTTATTTATTAGATTTTTTATTTATTAGTTTTTATTTTATTTAATTTTTACTACAATTTTTATTTGTATTTTTATTTTAGGTATTTTGTATTTAATTTGACCATATTTACCTAAATAAAATTTGTCTATTTTGTCTTTTAATTAATTTTATTTTTCCTTATATAAATATTTTTGTTATATTTTTATTTAATTTCACCCTATTTATTTGAATTATATTTTGTCTTTTTTGTTTAAATGTTTTATTTTATATTTTTGTTCCGTTTTTTATTTAATTTTACTTTATATATTAATATTATTATTATATATTATTATTTTTTTCTATTTATTCATTGTTTATTTTATTTTGTCTTAATTTACTTTATTTTATTACTTATATTATTTTTGCAGGAATATGATAGATTGTACAGTTGTTACACACCAACAGGGAACAAAATACTACTTTCCCAGCAGTGAGGAGGGGGTGTCATCAGATTTGTGGCAATGTTGTCCTGAAAGTTGCTCATTTGATCAACCTTTTGACTGTCTGGAGCTTTCGGTCGTATCACATGCTCTTCTTCAGCAGGAAATGTAGATTTTCATGTTTAAGGTATTAATAGAGCTGGTGGTGAGATGACTTTCTTTATTCTGAGGTATTTTAAAAACTAAATTCTGACCTTTAGATCCTTCTCGATGCAGATTTGTGTATCGTAGAAGAATCTTCACCGTTGGTTCCTCTCTGCTCTCCGTCAGCGTCTCTAAACTAGGCCACAGGAAACGACCGGCGCCGCTAATCATTTGATTAACTGGCGTTGGAGGCTGATGACATACATCATGCTGAGAGTGAGTTTGTCATTGGAGAGGGAGATTGATGTGCCGCGCTCAGAGCCTCCCTCCATCCCTCCATCCCTCCCTCCGTCCCTCCCTTCCTCCATCCCTCCATCCCTCCCTCCATCCCTCCCTTCCTCCATCCCTCCATCCCTCCATCCCTTCCTCCATCCCTCCATCCCTCCCTTCCTCCATCCCTCCCTCCATCCCTCCATCCCTCCCTCCATCCCTCCCTTCCTCCCTCCATCCCTCACTCCATCCCTCCCTTCCTCCATCCCTTCATCCCTCCATCCCTCCCTTCCTCCATCCCTTCATCCCTCCCTTCCTCCCTTCCTCCATCCCTCCATCCCTCCCTTCCTCCATCCCTTCCTCCATCCATCCCTCCCTCCATCCCTCCCTTCCTCCATCCCTCCATCCCTTCCTCTATCCCTCCCTCCATCCCTCCATCCCTCCCTCCATCCCTCGATCCCTCCCTTCCTCCATCCCTCCCTCCATCCCTCCCTTCCTCCATCCCTCCATCCCTTCCTCTATCCCTCCCTTCCACCATCCCTTCCTCCCTCCATCCCTCCCTCCATCCCTCCCTTCCTCCATCCCTCCCTCCATCCCTTCCTCTATCCCTCCCTCCATCCCTTCCTCCCTCCATCCCTCCCTTCCTCCCAGGTCTTTCTGCTGAGTCTGGCTGGTCCACAGAGACGGACTCCGAGTACTTTTCACCTCCTAGGCTGCCCCGGGCTCCTCTGGGTGGGGGGGGGGACCTAAACCGGCTAAACACACTGAGGCTACATGTGAATCGCCATCTTGGTTTTTACCGTCTCCTTCTTGGTTTTTGTCCGTCTCCATCTTGGTTTTTGTCCGTCTCCATCTTGGTTTTTGTCCGTCTCCATCTTGGTTTTTGTCCGTCTCCTTCTTGGTTTTTGTCCGTCTCCATCTTGGTTTTTGTCCGTCTCCATCTTGGTTTTTGTCCGTCTCCAACTTGGTTTTTGTCCGTCACCATCTTGGTTTTTGTCCGTCTCCATCTTGGTTTTTGTCCGTCTCCATCTTGGTTTTTGTCCGTCTCCATCTTGGTTTTTGTCCGTCTCCATCTTGGTTTTAGTCCGTCTCCATCTTGGTTTTTGTCCGTCTCCATCTTGGTTTTTGGTCGTCTCCATCTTGGTTTTTGTCCGTCTCCATCTTGGTTTTGGTCGTCTCCATCTTGGTTTTTGTCCGTCTCCATCTTGGTTTTTGTCCGTCTCCATATTGGTTTTTGTCCGTCTCCATCTTGGTTTTTGTCCGTCTCCATCTTGGTTTTTTATCCGTCTCCATCTTGGTTTTTGTCCGTCTCCAACTTGGTTTTTGTCCGTCTCCATCTTGGTTTTTGTCCGTCTCCATCTTGGTTTTTGTCCGTCTCCATCTTGGTTTTTGTCCGTCTCCAACTTGGTTTTTGTCCGTCTCCATCTTGGTTTTTGTCCGTCTCCTTCTTGGTTTTTGTCCGTCTCCATCTTGGTTTTTACCGTCTCCATCTTGGTTTTTGTCCGTCTCCATCTTGGTTTTTACCGTCTCCATCTTGGTTTTTGTCCATCTCCATCTTGGTTTTTGTCCATCTCCATCTTGCTTTTTTACCGTTGCCAGACATACTTAAAAGCTGTCCACTTGTGTTCCGATACATGCTAATTGCTGCTTTCATTTATATCGTTATAAATTGAATATATTTGATCAGACGACAGAAGAACACGCGGAGGTTATTTTTTCTTCCGTTAAAGACGTTTGTCTCTCAGGTGTCAAACTGGATCTGTCCATTAGAGACACTGGGATCAGATGGATGGTAAATACTACTTTAAGTAGAGGTGTGTTAGTGATTTCTTTATCTCAGTCAATGAGTAATGGATGCTCAGGCTCCGCCGCCGGCTAGCGAGAGCACTCAGGGGGTCAGGCCCGCTGGCAGAGAAAAATGTGGCTCAGCATCCTCTTCCTCCTCCTCCTCCTCCTCCTCCTCCTCCTCCTCCGCCGCCTCCTCCTCCTCCTCCTCCCCTTCCTCCTCTCCTCCTCTCCTCCTCTCCTCCTCCTCCTCCTCCTCTTCCTCCTCCTCCTCCTCCTCCTCCTCCTCCTCCTCCTCCTCCTCCTCCTATTCCTCCAAAAGGACGGCCACTAATCTTCCTGAGAAGAAGAAGAAGAAGTTCTTCCTCCTCCTCGGTGCTGTCTAAATGAGTCCCTGCCCGGGGACGAGCAGGAAACGGCCCCCTGATATTAACTCAGCCTCACCAACACACAAAGTACTGTTACACAAAAACTACTACTACTATTTACTACTGTCAGCCGGGACAAAAACTACTACTACTACTTACACAGCTGTACTGCAGGTTATTCATTGAACTTCATGTGCAGGACATTTTTAAGGCGACACACATTGTTTTTTCATGCACTGGTCCGTTTTAGTTTATTTTGCTTCTATAACAAACATATCTATAAGAAAACATTTACTTTACTACTTTGTCTATTTTTGCATCTGTAGATTTCTCCTAAATTCACCAGAAGATAGCATTAGATAACGCCTCATTTGCATATTTAAACATAACATTTCAGAAAACTTGTACAAAAATAGTCTTAATTAATAATTTGAGCCCTCAGTAACCCCAGTGATGGAGGATAACGGAGAATAACGGAGGATAACGCAGGATAACTGGAGTTTCTACACATTTCTGAGGCTCTTTGGGAACGTTTAGCGTGATGACTTTCCAAGATGCCCTCGTCGTCCTGTTTTATCTGAAGTTCCTCCGCTCAGCGGAGCTCCACATTACATCTTAAATGTTTGTTCTTTATATATTTAGTCTATTTATAGAGCAGGGACAGATTACTGGATAGAAAATACCACTAGCTCCGTATTTGTTAGTTGTTTTCAGGCTTGAGAAGAAAAACATGGCCTAGATATTCCACATGAATCCAACATAAAGCTGAAATATACTCACACTGCACATTTTATTACAAATCACCTCACAAGTGCTGATAAATGTGCATTTTTAGTCAATCTTTGGCATTTTAATACTTTGTTTTTCACGTTAATTCACATTTCGTAAAGCTACGAACAGTGTTTGAGAACAGGCTGAGTACAGCTGCAGGTTATTTACAGGTCATCAGGTTAAAACTGGGATAAATTTGGTTAAAAACAAAATAACAGTTGTTTCAACAGGATTTAAATGGCCATAGATTTCTTTATATATATTATTTATTTCCTTTAATCCAAGAATTTTCTCCTTCAAGAGACAATATAACCGACCATAAAGCTTAAACTTAGATGTATAAAAACTAACTTTTTGGCATCTTTTGACGTGCAAACATCATTAAATCGCTTCTTCCTGAGACGTAAAGAGAGTTCTGTTAATAAATCCACAGATATTTTATGGTAGTTTTGCAGTATTTAGGTTTCCAGTAGTTTGACCTCTGGTCTGTGATCTGTTCTGAGAGGAGTCGGACGCCCAGGAAACAGCGAGGCTCGCTCTATTCATGTGCTACTGATGGGATCTGTGCATCCAGCTGGCCGGCTTTAAATCACCGAGTCCCCGGGAACATATAGGAGCTTTGATTTTATGATTTTATGATTTTATTCCCTCTATTTGTGACTCAGACTCTGAAACATTCAGACTAATTAAAGTCTTTAGTGGTTTTAGCAGCTCGTTATGGTTCTGCCCGGTCCGACCACAGTCTGGAGGTTCACCCTCAGCACAGGGACTCGAAGTCAGGGTTTCAGATCCAGGCGTGTCCCCCTTCCTGATGGAAATCCCCCGACGTCTGGCCCTCCAACACAAACACCAAACCACAGAAAGTAAACCTCCACATCAGCTGCTGTCACGGTAACACTCACTGCTGCCATGGCAACACATTAATGCCTTCGGCCGTACAGTCAAGAAGAGAGACAGTCAGCTTTAAAAGTGAGATTAACAACATGTAAAGAAGCGTGAAGTAACGGCAAACTGAGAAAGAGCATCACTGTAGGCGGGGACTACTTTCAGCGGCGGATTAATCCACATGTGGTGCTCTAGTGAGTGTTTGGGGCAGCAGGACGAAGTCAAAATAATCATCATATTTTATAAACTCTTCATATCTTTTGTGTGTAAAAATATCAATGTGTATATTGTGTGTACGTAATGTTACATAACAACTGTAACTACGTAACTATCGTGAATAAATAACAACCACACTTATCGGACCTTCTTACATAATGTTATGTAACAACTGAAATAACATAACTAGCGTAAATAAATAACAACCACCCTTAGCGTACTTTCTTACGTAATGTTACGTAACAAGTGTAACAACGTAACTAGCGTAAATAAATAACAACCGCCCTAATCGGACCTTCTTACGTAATGTTACGTAACGAGTGAAACAACGTAACGTAACAACCGTAACAATGTAGCTGGTGTAAATATATAACCACCGCCCTTAGCCGACTTTCTTACGTAACGTAACAACCATAACAACGGAACGTAACAACCGTAACAACCATTACAATCGTAACAACCATTACAACGTAACGTAACAACCGTTACAACGTAACGTAAAAAACGTAACAACTTAACTAGCATAAATAAATATCAACCGCCCTTGGCGTACTTTCTTACGTAACGTAACAACCATTACAACGTAACAGCCGTAACAACTGTTACAACGTAACGTAACAACCGTAAAAACAAACTAGCATAAATAAATAACAACCGCCCTTGGCGTACTTTCTTACGTAACGTAACAACCGTTACAACGTAACATAACAACCGTTATAACATAACAACTGTAACAATTTAACTAGCGTAAATAAATAACAACCGCAGTTAGTGGACTTTCTTAAATAAAATAACATAACTACCGTAATAATTTAACTTGCGTAAATAAATAACAACCGCTGGGACATGAACATCGGTCTCCTGGGTGAAAGTTCTGTTTTTGTTTGACCCGTCCATCCTTAGTGGACTTCCTCGCCACTTATACTCATTATTTTACCACGTAACTTTTAATAACCGTCACTCTGACCGAATGCAAAAACGTCGACATTCAACGTATCCGTGCAGAGACGTACAACGGCAACATGTTTTCCTGGCGACCGGGCTGTTTGTGTACGAGGACTGATGACCTCACTGTCTTTAAAACCAAACATTAAACGATGCCACGTTATTACACGCTGAAACTGAACATGTTTATATATCTGTGAAGCGTTGCCACAGAGTGAAGCGTTGCCACAGGGTGAAGCGTTGCCACAGGGTGAAGCGTTGCCACAGGGCGAAGCGTTGCCACAGGGTGAAGCGTTGCCACAGGGTGAAGCGTTGCCACAGAGTGAAGCGTTGCCACAGGGCGAAGCGTTGCCACAGGGCGAAGCGTTGCCACAGGGTGAAGCGTTGCCACAGGGTGAAGCGTTGCCACAGGGTGAAGCGTTGCCACAGGGTGAAGCAGGGACGGGCCTGAAGCCCACAGCTGCACCACTCTTTACACTCGTACAGTGAAATGAGAAGAGGCACACTAATTGCCTTGTAAGTATTGCAGAAAGCAGCTGGAGATTAGCAATAACAGCTAATTATCCGGCTACAGTGGAAATCAAAGAGGATAAACACACAGTCTGCTGTTTGTCTGGCGATTATAAATCTTTATGAAGCACCAGGTTGTCACGTTGGTGGATTTTAAAGCTCCGGTGTGAGAGTGTTGGGTTTCAAACTTTCCCCCTAAACACCAAACCCACGCCTGCATCAGCGGCGGCCCGTGGCGACCGTTAAAACGCTGTAAATGTGACGCTTCGCTCTCCGCTTGGTGCTACACTCAGGAATATTTTCCCTCATAAACACTCTGAAGTAAGTCGGCCTCGTGCTCCACACTCAGAGAGTCAATGGAACCGATTGAAGCCTCAATAAAACCCTTTAACGCACGAGACGATCAATGATCAGTGAAGAGGTGTTTACATCATACAGTTGGAG
Organism: Sebastolobus alascanus; assembly: GCA_916701645.2. Lineage (NCBI taxonomy): Eukaryota > Metazoa > Chordata > Actinopteri > Perciformes > Sebastidae > Sebastolobus > Sebastolobus alascanus. Next base: position 384,342 of record CAKAOJ020000118.1, on the reverse strand, counting down.
GTTGATTCTAAGATATTTTAAGACAATTTTTGACTGTTTTAAGACAAAATAAATTCATTAATAAGTCAAAATGTAGTAAAATAAATAGATAATCAGTTATTCAGTCGTCTGAACCCTTCAGTCTTTAAATATAAGTGGTGTTTAAGGGTTTTTCTGCAGTCATCCAGTCGTCTGAACCCTTCAGTCTTTTCTCCCGGTTCATTTTTCTGAATTGAAACTCCCGGCCGCCCTTTGTTGCCGTGGCGACTCCCCCAGCCAGCCCTCCGTGAACCCACTCAGGGTCACGGACGGCGTTGAATCGACTCCTCCTCCCTCACCGCCTAGCTGACGAACCCCGTCTTTGTGCTTTTATAAAGGGGGGGGGGGAGGTCTCATTCCACCTTCCTCACAGTGTTCCCATCGTCTCTCGCACTTCATCAAACACAGAGGATTCTGGGAAATTACTTAAAAAATCATTAATAAATCATTCTGAATTATACCGTTATTTTTTCCAATTTGATCCTGATCACATCGTCATGCTCTCCATACAGGAACTTAAGATCAAATCTAATTAATGTGACTTAATGATGAGTTTTAAACAGCTTGTAAAAAGCGAATTATTCATTGACACAGAAAATTTGTGCTAATTGCCAATCGACTGAGGGAGATGATTATACTTCTATCAACAAGTGTCAACGTCATGGAATCACTCCCTTTTATCAGGATAAGGTTGCTCTTTTCAGGCTGTTCTCATCCACCCTTCGTAGCAATACTGACTAAAAGTAACGCACTGTAATTTGTATATATCCTACAAAATCAATTCTTATGTAATCCACATAATGGTGAACCAGGAAGTATAAAGAGCGACGAACGTCGTGTAGGGAGGAGGTCGGGGTGGATAGGTGGGTCAAAAAACACTTTCACCAGGAGACCGGTATTGGTGCCCCGTGTGAGACCAGAAGTCAACGTTGATTTATTCATCACGTAACTTCCGTACTTAAGTTACGCCACTTCCGAGGTCGCGTAACTTATCTACGATCTTTCCTAAACCTGACGAAGTTGTTTCCTGTGAAGATGGGAGTTTATGTTGAAAAAACTGGAGCGGAAATTGGACCTTCGCAGGAAAACATACAAAAAATTAGGAATAACTTTTTGTACGATATCATACGAACCGTTTTATGAGGAAACGTTGCTTTTTTTCTGCTGCAGAAACTACTTAAAGAGTTGTGTTTTATGTATATTTTAGAAAGCAGGATGTTTCAGATATACGTAATTAAAGGGAAACAGTAGAAGTACATTTAGATGTGCTGTGGTTGGATATCACTTTTGATTATTTCGTTCATGTTTACGTGAACTTCCAATACACCGACGGAGACTCCAGGACGGTAAAACGCCACCGACACGTCGAACCACTTCATGGTACTTTGGATTAATCCACTACTACAACGGAGAGCAACCAGACAGTGATTGATGATGAAGAACGATGCAGGCTAAAGTTAAATCCAGTCCCAACACTCAGGAATCAATCTGCCTCCTCCTCGTTCTGCAGCTCCTGCAGCGGCGGGAAGCAGCAGGAAGAAGCGGGAAGCTGCGGGAAGCAGCAGGAAGCTGCGGGAAGCAGCAGGAAGCAGCGGCGGGCTGCAGGATGAAGCTTGTAAAGCGTCGGGGACGTGGGTGTAATGACACATTTCTTACTGAGGAATCCTCTCTCAACAACCCCCTCAGCCCGGCTCTCCTTTCCTAATCAAGGGCCTCCCTGAGCTTTCTACTGTCAGGAGGACCCGTCAGTGGGATGTGATGAAGGATTAACTCCACTCAGGGAGACAACAGTAGTAACTGAAGTACATCTACTCTGAACAGGCAGTAACTGAAGTACATCTACTCTGAACAGACAGTAACTGAAGTACATCTACTCTGAACAGGCAGTAACTGAAGTACATCTACTCTGAACAGGCAGTAACTGAAGTACATCTACTCTGAACAGGCAGTAACTGAAGTACATCTGCTCTGAACAGGCAGTAACTGAAGTACATCTACTCTGAACAGGCAGTAACTGAAGTACATCTACTCTGAACAGGCAGTAACTGAAGTACATCTACTCTGAACAGGCAGTAACTGAAGTACATCTACTCTGAACAGACAGTAACTGAAGTACATCTACTCTGAACAGGCAGTAACTGAAGTACATCTACTCTGAACAGGCAGTAACTGAAGTACATCTACTCTGAACAGGCAGTAACTGAAGTACATCTGCTCTGAACAGGCAGTAACTGAAGTACATCTACTCTGAACAGGCAGTAACTGAAGTACATCTACTCTGAACAGGCAGTAACTGAAGTACATCTACTCTGAACAGGCAGTAACTGAAGTACATCTACTCTGAACAGGCAGTATCTGAAGTAAATCTACTCTGAACAGGCAGTAACTGAAGTACATCTGCTCTGAACAGGCAGTAACTGAAGTACATCTACTCTGAACAGGCAGTAACTGAAGTACATCTACTCTGAACAGGCAGTAACTGAAGTACATCTACTCTGAACAGACAGTAACTGAAGTACATCTACTCTGAACAGGCAGTAACTGAAGTACATCTACTCTGAAGAGGCAGTAACTGAAGTACATCTACTCTGAACAGGCAGTAACTGAAGTACATCTACTCTGAACAGGCAGTAACTGAAGTACATCTGCTCTGAACAGGCAGTAACTGAAGTACATCTACTCTGAAAACTCTTAAAGAGACTCATAATGAACGTTTTACTGCAGTAGTTACAGCACATTACTACTACCACGGAACAGATTCTAATAGATAGATAGATAGATAGATAGATAGATAGATGGATAGATGGATAGATGGACGTACATTATTGATCCAAAATGGGAAATTATTGTGTTACAGCAGCAGGAGGAACAGTAAATATACATATCAACACTAGATATACATATATAGAATATCTATAGAATACACAATATAAAGAATATATCAAAATACACTATAAATATAAACAAATACTAATGTAATGCCAATATAAACATAGGATAACATACTATATTTACATTAGAAAAGTGTGCAAATGCATTTTATTTCTTTTTTCTTTTTATTATTATTATTTTTTTATTTAATTTGATGCATTTATTTTTATTATTATTATTATTTTTTTTTCATTTATTTTATTCATTATTATTATTATTATTATTATTATTATTATTATTATTATTATTATTATATTTTTTATTTTTTATTTATTGTTTTATTTATTTATTTTATGTTTATATTATTGTTATTATATTGTTACTGTAAATATTATTTAAAAAATACATTTAATTTATTTTTGTAAATACAGTGTTATTATACCAATCTACTAATGTAATGCAAATATTAACATTTATAAATTTTATTTTTTTTATCATTTTTAATTTATTTTTATTTTTTAATTTATTTATTTTATTTTAAGTAAAATTAAAGAGATTCATATCTTGTATTTGTGACATAGCATCTCAGCACGATTTTATAAATAAAAGAGATATTTTGCACATAAACAAAGTGCTAGAAATGACGTGATAGCTGCAACGATTAAACCAAGAAGGTGACGTGTGTGTTTCCTCTGCAGTGTTTCCTGTGCAGTGTTTCCTCTGCAGTGTCTCCTTTGCAGTGTTTCCTGTGCAGTGTGTGTTCTGCAGTGTTTCCTCTGCAGTGTTTCCTCTGCAGTGTTTCCTGTGCAGTGTTTCCTCTGCAGTGTTTCCTGTGCAGTGTTTACTGTGCAGTGTTTCCTGTGCAGTGTGTGTTTTACAGTGTTTCCTCTGCAGTGTTTCCTGTGCAGTGTTTCCTGTGCAGTGTTTCCTCTGCAGTGTTTCCTCTGCAGTGTTTCCCCTGCAGTGTTTCCCGTGCAGTGTTTCCCGTGCAGTGTTTCCTCTGCAGTGTTTCCTGTGCAGTGTTTCCTCTGCAGTGTTTCCTGTGCAGTGTGTGTTCTGCAGTGTTTCCTCAGCAGTGTTTCCTCTGCAGTGTTTCCTCTGCAGTGTTTCCTGTGCAGTGTTTCCTGTGCACTGTTTCCTGTGCAGTGTGTGTTCTGCAGTGTGTGTTCTGCAGTGTTTCCTGTGCAGTGTGTGTTCTGCAGTGTGTGTTCTGCAGTGTTTCCTGTGCAGTGTGTGTTCTGCAGTGTGTGTTCTGCAGGGCCTGGTTCGGTGAGGAAGCTAACAGCTCTTTTAGACTAATTGTTGTGCTGATGTGCTTTGTCTTGTAGCCATTGGTGGCGTTTGCACGAGCTAATTATCCAGCGAACCAGGCCAAGCACGGACTGGAATAAGGTCAGGAAATATATGCACATCTCTTTGTTAATAAGTCCACAGCGGAGTCAGAGGAAGTCATTAGACAGGACTTTACAGATGAATCACTGTAATGATGCTTCACGGACACACGGGGGTTCTTCTGGTCAGCATTATGTCGTTGAAGATGCTTCATATTTAATGTTTGTTCTATTTCAAGGGGACGATTTTTCCTTTAAAAGAAGTTCCTAAAACACTTCTCTTCCTGTCCTGCTCTGATTGGCCGAGACGAGACGAGTCAGCGTTTAATGGTGTTCTCATTGTCTGAGGCGGGAAGCACTTTATCAAGAGAGGCTGCGGCTTTGTGGCCCTCGCCGGCCCCTATTCACGGGCTGGGTGTGGGGGTCAGAGGTCGCCCACTTGGGCTGAGAGGCAGGAGGACGGGTGGGGGGGGGGGGGTGGTGGATGACGACTCCTCCAGGCCGTAAGAGCCAGATTGATGCTACGCTCTGCTATAAGGAGCCCGGTGTGTTGTTATTGGGACTTCAGGAAGTTCTGCTTCCTGATTTCTCTCTTCAGCTTCGTCAGGTTTCTGAACGCTGGTGCTTTAATCAGAGCTAGTGAGGGTTGTTGAGATGTGTTTTAAAGGTTTTAGGGTGAAACAAAAGGTCAGATCAAGCTTCTCGAGGTCTGTTAGTTTGTTGTGGACGTGACAGGAGACGTACAGTATGTCCACCAACCAGGACGGAGACAGATGATCCTGAAGCCGAGCTGCCAGCGTCCCACATCAGGGTGTAATCACACCTACAGTCTGCTCTTTCAACTGTCGTGTTTATGAAACGCTTACCTCGATTACAAGCCAGCCGGGCCTCCTGAACTGACCCCAGATCAGCTCCTCGGCAGCTTGTTTACGGGAGAGTTTCAGTAACGTGTCATCGCGCCGGGGGCGGAGACTCTTTTGGCGAGGGACGTCCAAACAAAGAGTCCAGAGGCTTGTAATTTCAGCTCTGTGGTGTAACTCACCCTCTCTGGTGCTGGAGAACACGACGACAGAAGCTGCTTAATGAACTAGAGAATAAGCACAGAGCAGATTCCTAGTAGTATTAGCAGTATCTAGTAGTATTCCTAGTAGTATTAGCAGTATCTAGTAGTATTCCTAGTAGTATTAGCAGTATCTAGTAGTATTTAAAGACCTGCAGGACGTCACTAAGAGAAAGCAGAGAGGCCGTCAGCAGAGAGAAAGAGCTCATCAGGATTAGAGAGTCTCTATTGTCAGCCGTCTCCCACAGGCCTCTGTACCACAGAAGAAGAAGAAGAAGAAGAGGAAGTATTGTTGTTCTGTGAAGAGGGTTTTGTGTGGAGGCAGCAGTCTGAGGTCAAAGGTCACGACGGCGTTCAGCGTGACCACATGATGTGAAAAAGTTTGAAAAGATTTTTTAGTTTTAGTTTGTGTCAATATTCAGTAAATGTTCTACAAGAGTTTCATCCCAACAGACGTTTTAAATCCCTAAAAAAACTGGATTTAACGTCTGGTTATGGCGTTACGGGTTTTAAGGTCTCAGATTTGGACCTGGAGGAGTACCAATACCAGCCCGTCCCCCAGCCCGTCCCCCAGCCCGTCCTCCGGGTGTCCCCGGCGGCGCTGCCGTCCTGGCCGGGGGATTGACCAGGCAGCCTTATTCCATCACCCTGACAGCTCCATTGTTCTGCCTCCACAGGAAGAACAAAAGGCGAGCGCTCATGAGAGTTCAAGAGGCACATTTACCTGATTCGCCGGGCCCCGATCCCCCCCGGGGCGTACGCAGCGTCGGGCGGCGCCGCCGCGGCCCTCGCTCAGGCTCCAGCCATCTATTAGTCTCTGCTTGGTAACATTTGTTTTAGCGTCTGCAGCGAGCCGGCGGCACTTCTTCATAGTCAGATCCTCCGCTTTCTGTACGGCAGGAACAACTTTAGTATCATCTAGAGAGGACGCACGGTAACCAGACGGTGTTATCTTATAGTTTAGTATCATCTAGAGAGGACGCACGGTAACCAGACGGGTGTTATCTTATAGTTTAGTATCATCTAGAGAGGACGCACGGTAACCAGACGGTGTTATCTTATAGTTTAGTATCATCTAGAGAGGACGCACGGTAACCAGACGGTGTTATCTTATAGTTTAGTATCATCTAGAGAGGACGCACGGTAACCAGACGGTGTTATCTTATAGTTTAGTATCATCTAGAGAGGACGCACGGTAACCAGACGGGTGTTATCTTATGGTTTAGTATCGTAGTAGTTTAACACGGTAACCTCATCAGTGACGTGTTCACGACCTTCTGCACGTTTATTGGAAGCTTATGAGAATTTGATAAAGCTGTTTGTAGTTGTTGGTGAAATACTTCTCCAGATTTTGTGAGGATCCCTTTAACCTCATTGGAGGAGGTTGGTGAGACCTCTACAGTTCTACGCTCTACGTTCTACGATCCTAACGATACTAACGATACTACAGATACTAACGATACTAACGATACTAACGATACTAAAGATACTGCAGATACTAACGATACTAATGATACTAACGATACCAAAGATACTACAGATACTAACGATACTAAAGATACTACAGATAGTAACGATACTAAAGATACTGCAGATACTAACGATACTAACGGGATACTAACGATACTAACGATACCAAAGATACTACAGATACTAACGATACTAAAGATACTACAGATAGTAACGATACTAACGATACTAACGAGTCACATGTCAAGAGTACATTTATGAGACTACCACTGATTCCTCAATTCATCCATCCATTGAGGCTAAATTCCTGTGAGTCTGTAGTGGGGCGGCCCTGCTGGCCTCGGTGGCCCCGGTGGCGAGCCACCACGAGGGCGAGTCACTTATCAGCCTTCGACAGCTGGGCTCAGGTCCACGTGCTAATAACCTCCATGCATCACCGGGCTGAAGGTGAGCGCGGCGGCTGGCATTAACAAAACGAGGCAGGCGAGCGCTGCCGCCTCGCTCGCCGTGCCACGAGCGGCATGTTGTTAGCATGCTGTTTGTGCAATTTAGGTACTTAAAAGACTGCGAGGGTCCAAAGACTGATTGCACCGCGGAGTAATCACCGCCCTCCAAAGCACGGCTGATTTATCGCCCCCTCTCTTAATAGCGCTGCTTAACACACAGGTTTGTCCAGATTAAGTAATTACCTTAAAGCTAAAGTTTATTATCTTCCCGGACGCGCCGTGATAAAGGCTCGCTGTCGAGAGGAGAGCGATAATTAAAATACAATGAATTAAATCGGGGCTGTCAGCGTGCTCCCCAGCTAACATCCATATTACCCCGCCGGCACCCTCGCTAGGGGGGCTTCTGGGATTACGCCGGGCCCCGGACTGATGGGTAAATTAAAGGGAGACCTAGTTGTGAGAGGAGAAGGGAACCTGAAGAACACTCTTGTTGTGATGCTTTAATGAGGTGAGCGAGGGAACACGGGGGACTCTTTTGACCGATGCACCTCTTCCTCTCGGTGGTGATGAATGCATCGCGGGTGAGAGACGTCTTTTCCCGCTTCACGCCGCTCGCCAGCCGAGGAGGCCCGGACCTCCGGGTCCATCTCCTAAAATAGATGGAGGTCGGCGTCAGCACTCGGCGGCAGCCTCCCGTGTCGATAAACGCTTCGCTGCACGCCGCTCACAATGTGCTGAATCAGGAGGGTCTGTGTTCTCTGACCCTCCCCCCCCGCTCTGCTGTCCTAACCGGGGATGTTTGACATGATGGAGAGACTCCACTCCTCTAAAGATGGATCCTATAAATGAGTTGTTTCTAATCTCTGAGAGATTAACTCCCTCAGAAACATCTGTAGACGACTCACAGCAGCATGAAGACTCAGATTTAAATACACAAACACTGAAATACATCTAAATACTGCAAAAAACACAGAATGTTACCAAGTATATTTTACCAGGACTATCACAGTTAACGAGATAATGTCACAGTTAACGAGATAATGTCACAGTTAACGAGATAATGTCACAGTTAACGAGATAATAACGCAAACTCATTTTAACGCCAATAATTACTTTAACACATTAACACAACTTGTGATTTTCAGGTTGTAGCGGCTCAGTTTTAAAGTTAGAGTGAAGATACTGGTATCATATGAAACTAGAAAACCTGATGAATCCATTGGTACTTGGGAGGGACTTGGGACTGGACTTGGGACTGGACATGGGACTGGACATGGGACTGGACTTGGGAATGGACCCGGGACTGGACTTGGGACTGGACCCGGGACTGGACTTGGGACAGGATTTGGGACAGGATTTGGGACTGGACTTGGGAGTGGACTTGGGACTGGACTTGGGACTGGACTTGGGACAGGATTTGGGACTGGACTTGGGAGTGGACTTGGGACTGGACTTGGGACTGGACTTGGAAATGGACTTGGGAATGGACCCGGGACTGGACTTGGGACTGGACTTGGGAGTGGATTTGGGACTGGACTAGGGACTGGACTTGGGACTTGACTTGGGACTGGACTTGGGACTGGACTTGGGACTGGACTTGGGACTGGACTTGGGACTGGACTTGGGACTGGACTTGGGACTTGACTTGGGACTGGACTTGGGACTCGACTTGGGACTGGACTTGGGACTTGTCAGCTTGTCGCAATTTGCTTCAAATTGAAGAGAACTGAGAGTTTAAATGTTGTGAAGTGAAATACTACTTTAAGTATTCTACACTAGACGTTTCTACGTTAAAGAACTGCAGAGATCGAGTAAAAGAGGTCAATGTTGGTATTCGGCGACAGAAAACCGACGTCTTCTTCAGCGTTTTCTTCCAAACTAAACACGGCTCAGACGGCGGCGTGACGAGACGGAGCTGAAAGAATCCAGCCCGGTCGTCCCGTCAGGCCTCGGTGGCGCTGAGCAGACCCAAAGTGAAGTAAAGAGGTCTATTTCTGTGTCCTTCTGGGACCGGGTCTGTCCGTCAGCCTGTCAGGGTGCAGAGTGAGAGGAATGGACCTGGAATGCTGACTCACCCAGGTCCCGGGCCCCCGGGAGCCTCGGGAGGCCCGGTTATCCCCTCCCAACGCCGGGCCCAGAGCAGATAATGATCCGTGGCCCTGACCCCCACGCTCCCAAATCCCAGGTCACCCTGCCAGATTCCCACTAGAGAGAGTGAGTGTGACACGGGAGGAATTTTAATGCGATCCAGAGATCAGCTGGCTCACCTCTCCCTCCTCGCGGCGTCCTTTTCTTCTTCTGGTCCTCTCCGATCCGGCAGCTCTCAGAACCAGACACACCAGGTTGCAATTAACAGGAAACTGTAGCAAGGAGGAGATGATGAGAGAGAGAGTCAGAGCTTTTCCAAAATAAAAACCTGAGAAAAATGTTAACAAGAACCATGAAGAGCCCAGAAGGCCTCGTTTATATGGTGGTAAAATAAAGACACGACATCTTCTGTGGTTTCCTGTTATCCCAACAGCTAATTAGTCCTGATGTTTGGGCTAAACTTCCAGATCTGAGAGGAATCCAGCAGGATCAAAACAGGCTTTTAATGGAAAATCAAAAGGACCATTAAAGGGATGACTGTTAAAAACAGACCGCTATTAAACGTCTTCAGGTTCGTCTCACATATTCACCCTCCGGCCGACTAAATCATTTCATGTTGCTGCCAAATAAAACAAACATGCTCTGGATTATAGTTAAATAGTTAAATACACAACAAAAAACCTTTCACAGCCAACAGTCTTCATGTCGTATGTTCCAGATGTTTCTTGTTTTTAAAAGTTGCAGATGAGGCCAGAACTTTAATTTAACGTCAAATAAATCCATATTATATTTATTTATACTAACGACTCACGGGACTGATGATACTAACGAATCACGAGACTGATGATACTAACGACTCACGGGACTGATGATACTAACGAATCACGGGACTGATGATACTAACGAATCACGGGACTGATGATACTAACGACTCACGGGACTGATGATACTAACGAATCACGAGACTGATGATACTAACGACTCACGGGACTGATGATACTAACGACTCACGGGACTGATGATACTAACGACTCACGGGACTGATGATACTAACGACTCACGGGACTGATGATACTAACGACTCACAGGACTGATGATACTAACGACTCACGGGACTGATGATACTAACGACTCAAAGGACTGATGATACTAACGACTCACGGGACTGATGATACTAACGACTCACGGGACTGATGATACTAACGACTCACGGCACTGATGATACTAACGACTCACGGGACTGATGATACTAACGACTCACGGGACTGATGATACTAACGACTCACGGGACTGACGATACTAACGACTCACGGGACTGACAACACTAACGACTCACGGGACTTACAAACGTTGACTTACTCACATAAGTTCTGTACTTCAGTAACGCCACTTCTGTAGTTATTTTAACCCAAATGTTTTTGATTTGTCACGTAACATCCGTACTTACGTAACGGCACTTACGTCGTTATTTTAATCCGAACCACGATCTTTTCCTAAACCTAAGTTGTTTCCCGTGAAGACGGAAGTCTTCATGTATGTAATGTGCAGAAATTGACACGTGTTGCTGGAAATTCGTAGAAAAACACGAAAGATGAGGAATAACTTTTCGTAAGATATCATACGAACTTTTGTGTGAGGATACGTTGATACTGGAGGTGTGGACGTTTAACAAGCAGGAAGGGTCTAATAAAAAGATCCTATCACGTTGCATTATGGGAAATGTAGGATCCAATGTTTTTGGACTCTTTTGCTTCCATTTTGACCATTTTATTGGAATATTTTATTGCGCTATTTCAAGTTTCTGGCTCTCGTTAGGAGCCAATTTACCGCCATGATTTTCTCACCTGGTGGCGCCGAGGGTCACGAACGCTGCATCGGTTCTCTCCAACTCCTGGAAACACAAAGCAACACCAGACGGTCACTTTAGGTAACACTTAAATCCTGGAAACAAGCAGAAGAAGACCCAGAACAGACGGCGGTCATGGTGTTTACAGCTGACCAGGAGTGTGTGTTCAGTGTTCGTCAGTTCAGGGTTTTAGAGACTCTGTTTGTAAAGCAGAAGAAAGCTTTTCCCAGCGCGGTCTGTCAGCTTCCCTCCACACAGTCCATCATCCCGTCTAGTTCAAAGACCCTCTAGCTGCAGGTCTTTGTCAAAAGCCCGGTTGGATATCTTTTATGTTCAAGATGTAGGATTTCTTAGGACGACTTTGATAACTTATTTATTCCACTTCTCTTGTGTGATAGTGCCGATATTTTACAGGAAAGTGCTCAACTTGCTGTGAAGTCCATGTTGCTTTATTGTAGCGTGTTTGAAGTCTCCTCTCACTTCCTCATCTCTTTGCTCTTCTGTCCTCGCAGCCCCCCACCACATCTTCCCCACCTTCCACACACCCATCCCCATCGACATGCGCCATCACGAAGGACGCTACCACTACGAGCCTCACGCGCTGCACGCCATGCACGGGTAAGTGGCCTTTTTTCTCTGTTGCGAGCATGTTTTCTAAAGGGATTTCTACACGTCACAAGTCGGATTCTGAAGGATTTCTGATCTTGATGCTAATGGTGATTTCCTATTCAGTTACTACTGCACCGCCTGTTTTTCTTTTTTAACTCTGGAGGGTTTGAGTGTGTGTTGGCAGCCGCTGATGAGAGCGGAGCGTTCGCCAGCTTCAATATCAGAAGCAGATGACAACATGCTGACTTCCAAAGTGAATAATCAACGCTGGTTCTTGTTTCCGATAGTTTGATTATGTGGGCGAGCTTTGCTGTTCTGGCTCCAAACGTCTGGGGATGAAACACAGACGATTTGAGGAGGCAGAAGTTTGGTAACTGGGATTCAAACTCAGTGAAAAGATCTCCTGTCTTTCAGTAGCTGAGGTGCCACTGAGCCACTGAGCAAGGCATCAACTTCCGGCTGAGAGTGTGTGAAGATGAGAAAGAAATAAGAGCTGACGTATTGTAACCACAGACTGTGTATAAGAAGTGGACGTAGTCACCGTGATGTCACCCGTTGGTTTGTGGACTACTGTTTAGAAGCTTCCAGTTCAGCATTTTGCCCGTCGCCCTCTTGCGTTTTGGACATCAACGTCTTGGTTTTAGTCTCTATCTCGGTTTTTGGCATAATTTATTAACTGATGAGATGTTTTGTTTGTAAAATCTTATTCTGCAATGGAACTTGTAATTCCTCCTGAGATGTAGTAGAAGTAGAAGCATAATATTGCAAATACTAAATTAAATGTACTTTATATGTTCCACTTCTCTTCCTGGATCATAAAAAGGTAAAAAAAGAAATAAATCTCTGCCAGTTGGCTCGTATCAATCTGCAGCTCGCTCCATTAGCGGCGATCGGCAGGGCCGGATCCATCACTGATGACATAATACAGCCAACCTGCGTCCAGCACCTCTTTATATTCATTAATGGCTTGTTGTGGAGCTAATCTGTGTGGTGCAGACCATGTTGCCCCCGAGCTAGCGCCATAATTAAACTCCCAGAGTGTAGAGGTCACTGCATGAGCTGCAGCAGCGCTGGTGGTGAGTCCGGCTTCAGGGAGAGATCCCATTTATTTTGCTCAGATATTCACACAGCACTGTACAAAATTACACTTTACACATTATTCCTTATTTCTATGTGGAAGAATAATCCGCTTTTTTCTTGCGATTTTTACAATGTTGAAGGTTGTTAAATGTGTTCAGTTTATCTCAGGATGAGATGGAAATCAACTTGAAGAGACTTATCTTGTTAAAAGTGCCTTCTTGATGTTGGAAACAAGTTGAGAATATCTCATCACAAGGCTCAATTTTGTGGCTGTGCTCAGACAATATCTTGTTTAGTTTTGGTTCAAGTTGTCTTTTTGTTGGAGGATAAAGCATCTCGAAGTAAAGACTCACTTTGGAAGTGCATTGCGGTGCGATCATGTGTCATGAAGGTTACTAATCTAACTCTTTAGATTGGTTTCAGAAAACATGGAAGTAGAGAGGGTCAATTTGATTTAAAAAAGCTAATTGTTGTTAGACATGTTTGTTTTAATTGCTTATTTTAGAACGATGACTTTATGAATCAATTTTGCAACAACTGGAGCGTAAACAACAACAGAAACCACTTAGTTCTGGGTCCAAACAAATGCATCTAAACCAAGATGGACACGGACAAAAACCAAGATGGAGACAGACAAAAACCAAGACGGAGACGGACAGAAACCAAGACGGAGACGGACAGAAACCAAGACGGAGACGGACAGAAACCAAGACGGAGACGGACAGAAACCAAGATGGAGACGGACAGAAACCAAGACGGAGACGGACAGAAACCAAGACGGAGACGGACAGAAACCAAGACGGAGACGGACAGAAACCAAGATGGAGACGGACAGAAACCAAGACGGAGACGGACAGAAACCAAGACGGAGACGGACAAAAACTAAGCTGGAGACGGTCAAAAAGCATCTTTCTTAACAGCTGTATATTGTGCAGCGTAGAAAGCAGCATGTGAGAGGAGCTGAGTCTCTGGCACACTTTAAACAGAACAACGAGGCTCCTGCTGGAGTTTAAAGTTACTTTATCACAAAAGAAAAACTGGCGCCGGGACAAAAAAAGTCAATAGAATTCTCCAAATAGTGCTCTTACATTTAGATTCACAGATTTGATGGTGATGCATACTTCGCGCCTGGCGGAAGCAGGGCTATTCATCACGCCGGCTGGGAGAGTGGAGGGCGGGGGGGGGGGAGGGGAGGCTGTCCGCGGACTCGGCCACCTTGATTAATGTGATTTGATCTTGACAGTGGACCCCTAATTCATCAAGACCTTGATCTAGCTGTCGCTCCCCCCTGCCTGTGCCAAATTCACCTAATTACAGGAACATTGCGCAGCAAATTAAGTGCGGTGTCATTTGTCGCCTGGTGCGGCACTTTATTATCCAGTCGTGGCAGCGTGTCAGAGGTCCCCTCCTTGATTGTCTAACATGACATCCCAGCGCCGTCCCCTTTATCATTGTTTGCATATAGCGTAATGAGAGGGCTGGTTATTTTGTCAAGCCTGTCATAAAAAGCCTCTTTTTTTCCTCCTCCACCGGATCCAGAGGAGGGTTTTTCTTCCCTCGCCAGCAAATGACAGCGAGGCGAGGAAGCTGCAGGAGGAAGAGCACGGACGCAGCAAGGCTGAGAAGCAGCTACATGTAAGAAGCTGAGATCAAACCGTCAGCCTGCAGCTCCTCACAGTGGAGCTCACAGTTCAAAAACATCTTCTGTTAACGCTACAAACACCAGCAGCTTTCCCCGAGTGGACGCTCAACACAGAGACACAACGGCTTCACTTTAGAGACGCTTACAGCTGACTGCAGGGTCCAATAAACCTGCTCTGAGGTCCTGGTTCCTCCTCTTCTACTGTTCTGAGCTGGACCGCAGAGGACCAGCCCTTCAAACAGTCCGTCACTGACGCCATCTTGGTTTCTGACTGTCTCCATCTTGGTTTTTGACCGTCTCCATCTTGGTTTTTGTCCGTCTCCGTCTTGGTTTTTGTCCGTCTCCATCTTGGTTTTTGTCCGTCTCCATCTTGGTTTCTGTCCGTTTCCATCTTGGTTTTTGTCCGTCTCCATCTTGGTTTTTGTCCGTCTCCATCTTGGTTTTTGTCCGTCTCCATCTTGGTTTTTGTCCGTCTCCATCTTGGTTTTTGTCCGTCTCCATCTTGGTTTTTGTCCGTCTCCATCTTGGTTTCTGTCCGTCTCCATCTTGGTTTTTGTCCGTCTCCATCTTGGTTTCTGTCCGTCTCCATCTTGGTTTTTGTCCGTCTCCATCTTGGTTTCTGTCCGTTTCCATCTTGGTTTCTGTCCGTTTCCATCTTGGTTTTTGTCCGTCTCCATCTTGGTTTCTGTCCGTTTCCATCTTGGTTTTTGTCCGTCTCCATCTTGGTTTTTGTCCGTCTCCATCTTGGTTTTAAACCGTCTCCATCTTGGTTTTAAACTGTCTCCATCTTGGTTTTTGTCCGTCTCCATCTTGGTTTTTGACCGTCTCCATCTTGGTTTCTGTCCGTCTCCATCTTTGTTTTTGACCATCTCCATCTTGGTTTTTGTCTGTCTCCATCTTGGTTTTTGTCCGTCTCCATCTTAGTTTTTGACCGTCTCCATCTTGGTTTTTGTCCCTCACCAAACGTAGAAGTCTGTCACTGACTGAGTGATGAAGTTACACGATTGGTCGGCCGAGTGTTGGAGTTTCCTCATTGGCCGTTGCTCTTTCTAAATGAAAAGACAGGAACAGTCCTTTATGCAAATGTGCCCGTCCAGCGCGATGCGTCCGGCCCACGAAACTTGGACCAAGCTGCAGGTTAATCAAATTAATTCAGGAATGTGCAACACTAAAATAATGTCAATCTTTTCTCTTTTCAAGACCTTAATCATGTCGGTGGACGTTGGGATTTAATGCTCCATATGACCTAATAAACGTTGAATTAAAGCTTCAGAAACTACATGCTGAAGTCATTCTGCAGCTCAAACTCTCTCTGCTCTTCTTACTTTATTTTCAACACAATCAGCTGCATTTGTATTCCAGGCTCTTATATTTTACAAAGAATTAAGAAAAGCACACATTTCAGACTCGGTGTGCATGAGTTTTCAGATAATGATTTCCCAAAAATGCATCTAAAACCGTGTCTGTCCAGCTGTGAGGACAGAACAAAGTGCAGGATGAGATGATGAAATGACTTCTTAAGGAGGCCATGATTTGCAGCAGCGTGATCTGTTTGTTTGTATGTAGGTCATTTCTCCCTCTGCATGAGGAGGAAGGCGTTTGGGGGTTTCGGCGTTCGGGGGTTTTTGTTGCCTGTTAAGTTTGAGGCGTCCGCTTCACGCAGCAGCAGCAGACTCATAAACCTACAGTGGGAGTTTATTCAGCCGCTCGCTGGACGGCGTGATTTATCTAAATCAGAGCGCTCCCTGAGCCCGACACCGGAGACGAGACTCACTGTCACACTGTAATTCATCTCTGGTGTCGCCGGCGCACACTCACACGATAAAAAAAACACTTCAGGTACAAACACACTTCAGATGCATGTAGAGGAATGCCATACACACACACAATAACACAATAACACACATCAGACAGAACTTTTACTGAACGATTCATCATTTTAAAGCTTCTCAACTGTGATCATCTGCAGCTTTTCTCTGCTTTAAATAGTTAGAAACTCAATCTGTGGTTTTTACTTTTTAACAGATAAAATAAGCAGTTAGAAGATGTCTGCAGGAAGATGCAAAATCTTTTAAAAAAAGGATCACTTAATCAAGAACCAAAAAACCAAGATGGCGACGGCCAAAAAAAACAAGATGGTGATGGCCAAACGGCGAAAAAAACAAGATGGTGGCATCCAAAAGGCCAAAAACTAAGATGGCGACAGCCAAATGGTGAAAAAAACAAGATGTTTACAGCCAAAAAGCGAGATAGTGACCGCCAAAAAAACAAAAACCAAGATGGCGACCGCCAAAAGACCAAAAAACAAGATGGCGACGGCCAAAAACAAATATGGCGACGGTCAAAAGGCTGATCTCCAGGCTTCAGAACTGTAGTCCACAAACTAACGGGTGACGTCACGATGACTACGTCCACTTCTTATATCCAGTCTATGACTCACAAGTTTAAAGTACCAGACTTGACTATCTGCTGGTCCAGTTTCATGGTTTCAGCTTTCAGTGTGAATGATTGTTTTATGAAAAGTTGTGCTGCAGACTCTCGCTGGCTTTAATCCTGACTGGATTAAATGAGTTAATGAACAAATATTTAACACTGAATTCCAGGTTAAAAGATGACTGAAAAAGTGTGACAGAAACAGTTATTATGTGTTAATAACTCTGGTTACAGAGACTTTAATCTCATAAACAGTGTTTAAAGTTTTCACTGGACTGACGACAACCAGTCAGGATAGACTGAATGTTTTAACGAGTCACACACCTCATTAAAGTTATTAATATCATGTCAGCAGCTGCTCCAGTCGGTGCCATAAAGAACTAATGTAAACAGCAGAGAGTAAGGTAATGTCTGCCAGGAGGTGTGAGAGGTGTCCGCTTCCTTTAAAGCACTAAATACGTGTTGCTGTTTCACGCCATCCAGACGTGTTTCACTGAAGTGAGAACACGTTTACATATCAGCAGACAGACGGACAGAAAACTCACCGGACTCATTCTGCGGTTCCCTCTCCTTTACGGCGCAGCTTAAACAAAGCTGCACCGTAAAGGAGAGATATATGGACTGAGGCTGTGATTGTTGGAGCAGCTTGTTATCACAGTAAACAAAGACAAGCAGAGCTCACCAGCTCACCTGCTGGCTGTTTCATGATGAGACCATTAATATTTCACACAGACTGTGGGGCTGATTGTGTTATCAGATCTTCATCTTCTGCACAAAGAGAAAGAAAACGCTCCACTCGTGATGCAACAATCTGGCTGCGAGGGGATGAAGCCTTTGTTTGATGGGGGGTTGATGGAGAATCTGTATTTTTAATGAAGATGTGGAGATTTATAGCCTGAAACACCGGCTGAATTCAGACTCTTCATGTAAATAAAGTTTTATTTTTTAGATATATTGGAATACTGTCATTAAATAGACAGACAGACAGGAGGTGTCATCTTTACGTTCTTCTATCAACCAGTGAGCTAACAGGATAAACGACACCGACTAACCCCCCCGAGGGTAGAAGCAGAACCTGGAGAGGTGGGTTACCCGCCATTCAAAGCTTCCTGGTCTCCGTGACCCCTTCCTCAGATCAAAAGCTCGATAGAGGACTCGCGTTAGACGTGATCTCACTCTCCACGCCGTCTGTGGAGGATCAGGTTTGCTTCGCAGACAGGAAGTGAGACAGAACTCTTGTGTCCTCTCCTCTCGTGCAGCCCTGCAGGTTTGGCCGGCAGCCCCGTCATCTCCGATATCTCCCTGATCCGCCTCTCACCCGCCGCCGTGGCGACCGGCGACTCCCCCTTCAGCCCGCCTCACCCGTACGTCAACCCCCACATGGAGCACTACCTGAGGTCCGTGCACGGCAGCCCCACCCTGTCCATGATCTCAGCCGCCAGAGGACTCAGCCCGGCCGACCGTAAGTATTCTCTCTACAACATCACATCACGTTCGTGCTGATCAATACTGATCAATACTGATCAATACTGATCGGTCACACACATTTCATGACTTTACACTCGACAAAATCAAATAGGACTTGTAACTCGACTTGGATTTTAACACCAGTGACTCGTGACTTCACTTGAGCCTTTTGACTTAGAAATACTTGATACCTTCCCCCCCCAAGACCAAAGATTAAAAAGTATGTTTTTTAAAAAGTTTGCAACAAATCAATTTAAATAAATTAAACAAATAAATGCAAATTTTAAAAAGCATTCATGATTTTTTTTACTCCGTTGTTAAAATGGAATTACATTTGGTGAAGAGCACATTATGACTTGTTTAGGACTCGGAACTCAAAGTTAAGGACTTGGGACTGAACTTGGGACTTGAATTGGGACTTGTCAGCCTCGACTTGGGACTTTACTCGAGACTGGACTTGGGACTTGACATGGGACTTGAATTGGGACTTGTCAGCCTTGAATTGGGACTTGAATTAGGACTTGTCAGCCTTGAATTGGGAATAGAATTGGGACTTGTCAGCTTTGAATTGGGACTAGAATTGGGACTTGTCAGCCTTGAATTGGGACTAGAATTGGGACTTGTCAGCTTTGAATTGGGATTAGAATTGGGACTTGTCAGCCTTGAATTGGGACTAGAATTGGGACTTGTCAGCCTTGAATTGGGACTAGAATTGGGACTTGGGTGCAAATACTTGAGACTTATATACAGTATCTGTTTAAAATGTTATTATTATTTAATTTAAATTAGAACTTATCGAGTTGATTTTTAAATCACCACTCAGCTGTAAAATCATCTGATCTTCATGTCTAAGTGTTCAGTTTAATCACTGTATCCGTTATAAAATGGGTTTTATTTCTAATAGTAATTATTGGATAAACCTAAAGTAGTGTGAAAGTATTATTGGATGTGACTGAGAGCAGCAGACGTGTTCAGGGAGCTGAATAAATACAAACACTATAACATGAACTGTTGTTGCAGTGGAGGAAACCTTGACCTGAGCTCTCAGGTGCTGCGAGGATCCTTTAAATTAATCTGGAGGTTGATAAAAGAAATACTTTGTACCAGGACGTGATGACGAATCTTTCCTCAGCGCTGAATTACAATAACAGGTCGGAGCGCAGCGGCGGGACGGCGTATAAATCTTCTTTTACAGTCTGTCAGAGGTAATGTGGCGACGCTTCTAAAGTTAAATAAGCGGCCGCGCCGGAGATCTGGCCGTGATGAAGCCGGGCGGGAGGGAACAGGTACGGGGGGGGGGACCGGTGTTTTCAGGGGCAGAGGAAAGGTAGATCAGAGGGGCGTTTGGTTTTTAGACCGGCGTCTTCAGGAGCAGAGGAAAGGTAGAACAAGAGGGGCGTTTGGTTTTTAGACCAGCGTCTTCAGTTGCAGAGGAAAGGTAGAACAAGAGGGACGTTTGGTTTTTAGACCGGCGTCTTCAGGACCAGAGGAAAGGTAGATCAAGAGGGACGTTTGGTTTTTAGACCGGCGTCTTCAGGACCAGAGGAAAGGTAGAACAAGAGGGGCGTTTGGTTTTTAGACCGGCGTCTTCAGGAGCAAAGGAAAGGTAGAACAAGAGGGGCGTTTGGTTTTTAGACCGGCGTCTTCAGGAGCAGAGGAAAGGTAGAACAAGAGGGGCGTTTGGTTTTTAAACCGGCGTCTTCAGGAGCAGAGGAAAGGTAGAACAAGAGGGGCGTTTGGTTTATAGACCGGCGTCTTCAGGAGCAGAGGAAAGGGGGAATGATTCTGGTGATTGTCCCTGACTCTTTAAGGAAAGACAAACCTCACAGAGACTCTGTCAGCAGCGTCTCTAGTGAACAGATATTTCCTCCCTGAGGCCTCGAGGTGTGGGGGGGGGTGGGAGCACCTCCACGGGCCGTTGCACATCAGTGACCCCGCCCCGCCGGCCCCTCGCTCCATTCAGGGATGTCCTCAGCGTGAGGCGGGACACACCAGGAATTCACCCCTCCAGTCATTAACCCCTTCCCTCCTCCGTCTCCTCCACAGTGGCCCACGAGCATCTGAAGGACCGCGGGCTGTTCGGACTCCCCCCCCCTCCTCCCGGGGCGAGCCCGGCCGAGTACTACCACCTGATGGCGAGCCACCGGAGCCCCTACGGCGAGCTGTTCATGCAGGGGGCCGGGGCCGGCGCCGGGGCCCACCTGTCCGACTACATCACCCCCATCGACGGTGAGTAACTCTGGGAACAAACTGTAAGATCACAGGAGCTTTTCAGCCTCTTTTAGCTCCTAGTTTTGGTTTTACAGCACACTTCCTGTCTGGTTTTCCAACACCTCCAGAAACATTCATCTCAGACTGCAACTAAAAACTATTTTAATTATTGTTTAATAAGCTGATTATTTCTTAGATTGAGCAATAAATCAGCAGATTTGAGAAGCCAGAAGAACATTTTGATAAATCAGTGACTCCACTGACGGTTACAGCTGGGGGGGGGGGGGGGTGAAACTGAAAGAGCAGCTTTGGGTTTTTTAAATCACGATTTGCTTTCAGTGACATTTTGCAGGTGTTGCCGGCCAGAAAAACTGCTAATACTGCTTTTTAAGTACCGTAATTCATCAAAAGACGATGTCCAAACTGTGTGTAGGTCTTCCTGCTGCAACCACGGAAATTGCAGATAACACTCGCCGTGCTCGTTAAGTGTTTGGTTAGCTGCAGGTTGAAGGAGGGATGCTGAATGGCAGCTGGTAGCGAGGTGACCACCCGGCTCCGGCTCTGGTTCAGCAGAGTGAATTCCTCTCGTGGGTCCAGGTGGATGATGAAACAAAGATCACAGGAGAGGAGTATGAATAAAAAAAGCCTTGGATACATTTTTCATGTCCAACGACTTCAAACGGCCTTCAGGTAGCGCCGCGTTCCTCCCTGAGCCAGCGCTTTCCCATAAACACCCAGGACTTATTGTGGCGCCGTGACATTTCCAGTGAACGCCGTCGCCGGGCGCTTTCAGTATACTCGCTGTAATAAACGTCTGCTTTGATCCGGCGCTCCGCTCTGCACCTTAAAAGGGTCGCCATGTCTGATGATGAACGCCAGACAGTCAACAGCTTAACGTCCTCTCTCTCTGCTCACTGTCACTTCCTGTTCAGGGTTATTTCTGGACGCCACGTATCGGTGCCACATATAAGAAAATAAAGAAAATGTCTGCACAAGGAAAAGCTCGCAAAATATCTAGACTACAAGGTCCGGACTGAAACTAAATAAATGTTCAAACCCTGAAAGTTAGAATCTTTCAGCTCCTTCAGGAAGCTAAAAAACAACTTGATATCGAGAGCGAGAGGAAGTCCGGCAACGAGAGGAAGTCCGGCAGCGAGAGGAAGTCCGGCAGCGAGAGGCCGTCCAGCAGCGAGAGGAAGTCCAGCAGCGAGAGGAAGTCCAGCAGCGAGAGGAAGTCCAGCAGAGAGAGGAAGTCCGGCAGCGAGAGGAAGTCCGGCAGCGAGAGGAAGTCCGGCAGAGAGAGGAAGTCCGGCAGCGAGAAGAAGTCCGGCAGAGAGAGGAAGTCCGGCAGCGAGAGGAAGTCCGGCAGAGAGAGGAAGTCCAGCAGCGAGAGGAAGTCCGGCAGCGAGAGGAAGTCCGGCAGCGAGAGGAAGTCCGGCAGCGAGAGGAAGTCCGGCAGCGAGAGGAAGTCCGGCAGCAGCGAGAGGAAGTCCGGCAGCGAGAGGAAGTCCGGCAGAGAGAGGAAGTCCGGCAGCGAGAGGAAGTCCAGCAGAGAGAGGAAGTCCGGCAGCGAGAGGAAGTCCGGCAGCGAGAGGAAGTCCAGCAGCAGCGAGAGGAAGTCCAGCAGCGAGAGGAAGTCCGGCAGCGAGAGGAAGTCCGGCAGCGAGAGGAAGTCCAGCAGCAGCGAGAGGAAGTCCGGCAGCGAGAGGAAGTCCAGCAGCGAGAGGAAGTCCAGCAGCGAGAGGAAGTCCAGCAGCAGCGAGAGGAAGTCCAGCAGCAGAGAGAGGAAGTCCAGCAGCGAGAGGAAGTCCAGCAGCGAGAGGAAGTACAGCAGCGAGAGGCCGTCCAGCAGCGAGAGGAAGTACAGCAGCCAGAGGAAGTCCAGCAGCAGAGAGAGGAAGTCCAGCAGCAGAGAGAGGAAGTCCAGCAGCGAGAGGAAGTACAGCAGCGAGAGGCCGTCCAGCAGCGAGAGGAAGTCCAGCAGCAGAGAGAGGAAGTCCAGCAGCAGCGAGAGGAAGTCCAGCAGCAGAGAGAGGAAGTCCAGCAGCGAGAGGCCGTCCAGCAGCGAGAGGAAGTCCTGCAGCAGCGAGAGGCCGTCCAGCAGCGGCGCACTAAAGCTGTCATAACTTCGTCTCCAGTCGTCCCCGACGCTGTGCAGACGCTGAAGCCAAAACAAACGCTCGGCTCCGTCTCGCCACCATGTCATCGCTTAGTTATTCACTGAGACGGCGAGAGGAAACATCACTTCAGCTGCCAAGTGAACAAACGTTTTACTCCTCTACACCTCTAGAGAAGAGGAAGTACGGCTGACCTCTGACCTCTGACCTCTGGTCTCCTTCATCAGTACAGACTAGAACAGTATGATGGCTTATATGTTATGAGTATTTTCAGGTTTATTTTTTTCTAGCTTCTCGCACAACAACCGACTTTATTCTGTCTGATTTCAAGATAAAAACACTCTGGTCTTAAAAAAACCTTAAAACCAGTTGAGACCAAAAAGTTTCTGTTTAAAAAAAAAAAATTAAAAAAATAATAATAATAATAATAAATAATAAAATAAACTAAAATACAAAAACAAAGTGAATTAAATAAAGGTTGTAACAAAAGTTATGTCATAATAATAATACAAATGAATAAAATAATAAATATAATAATTAATAAAATAATAATAATTAATAAAATAAATACAAAAACAAAGTGGATCAAATAATGGTTGTAACAAAAGTTGCGTCACTTCTTCAGTTATTTTAATCCAAACCACCATCTTTTCCTAAACCTAAGTAGTTTAATTTGGAAAGACTCGAGCGGAACGCACGGAAAATACAGAAATTAGTTAAACAATAGAAATTCGTGTCTATGTACACGAATCAAATGGAATAAATTTGGTGAGTGTTTCCTGAGCTGCTGTCAGACAAAGTTTGATGTTTTCATACTTGTTTCTGTCAGCTCACAGAATAAAGTCAGTCGTTCTGAAGCGCTCCTGCTTCCTTTGCAGGTTATTATCCGTGTGCTGCTTTGGGAAAAGGCTCCCAGTCGTGCACAGTATTTGTGCGTGCATGCACAGCAGATAAAAGCAGCGGTCTGGCCCTTTAGGCTGCTGGTTGGAGGAGGACGGAGCACTTCTTCTTCTGTGGTGTCGTTTGAACCCGCAGCCTTTCCAACAGTTCAGTTACGTACGGACCACAGTGGCACGAGGGCCTCGGGGGGGCTGCGGCACACACCGGTCCACACACACTCACCCTCCCAGCGGCGGCCGCTCATATAAATCACAACGGAGGAGGCGGCGGCGGGGAGAGGGGGGGGGTGGTGGCGAGCGAGTGGAGCCGGGCTTTTCCATTGGTCCATTTATCAGAGGAAGTGGCACATTAATAAACACATCTCCCCAGAGGTGAGAGGAAGTAACAGAGATGAATACGGCTGCTCGTCCTGAGCCGCCGCCATCGCCGCTAACTAAAAAACACACCTGATCCGCTACACCTGCCCCCCCCCCCCTCCCTCCCCAACGCCACCATCACCGTCAACCGCAGCTCAACTTTAGCTGGTTAAATGTCCAAATTAGCGTCCCACGACAGCAGCCTCCTGAACGGTAATGTCTGTGGTAATAAAGAGGCGAGCTGAAACGTCCCGGGAGGAAGCAGCGCTGATGTGTTTCTCTTCTGTGGATCTGTTTTATCATCATTCAAATTCCATACGTCCCAGGATAGAGACGCCCCCCCCCCCCCACAGTCTCTCAACAGATGACATATGTTAGAGATTTGTACCGGAGGATATACTTAGAAACAACCTTTTAGTCCCCGTCATTAAGGACGGCAGTGAAAGCAAACAAAGCAGAATTAATCGTTGGGGAAGATCAGACGGCGAGGAATAACTGTGACAGGAAGTGTGATCCACGCCAGATGTGGTTCCACTTCCAGACACGTTCTTTATAAAGATTGTTATAATGGCCAGGCTGGCAGAGTTTACAGACACTCACTGGCTGTATACAGAAAAAATACCTTTAAGATTTATTACAGATATTTTATCTGTATTTTTAGATATTTTCTTATTTTTGGATATTTTTAGATATTTTAAAAATATTGTATCTGTATTTTTCTTTATTTTATAGATATTTTTCTTTATTTTTAGATATTTTAAAAATATTTTATCTGTATTTTTCTTTATTTTATAGATATTTTCTTTATTTTTCTTTATTTTTCTATTTTTTTTAGATATTTTACAAATATTTTATCTGTATTGTTCTTTATTTTATAGATATTTTTCTTTATTTTTAGATATTTTTCTATATTTTTAGATATTTTACAAATATTTTATCTGTATTTTTAGATATTTTACATGTAAAATTCCTGTTCATGATAATGAAAGAATGCATGTAATTGATTGATTTATTAGTTGATTGGCAAAACAAACAACAATATTGATAATAAATTATGAATTTCAGTCCACTATAAAGCAAAAATTATGAGCTTCAGCTTCTCAGAATTGCAGCTTTTCTCTGTTTTATATCTCTGAGTTTTGATAATTGATTAGAAAGAACTCCAGTAAACAAACAGGAAGTTGTCTCTGTTTAAATCTCAAGTCCTCGTCTGAATTTACATCTCAGAGCGGAGATCGATCCGATCGCTCTGCATACGTTTCCCTCTCCGTTCAAATCAATTCTCTGTAAATTGCCCTCATTTAACACGGTGAAGTCAGACTGGCTGATGTTTATCTGAACTCATTACTGTGGGGAGATTGATTAGTTATGTCTGAATGTTAATGAGGTCGCCACATGTCGGCAGATGTCCGAGCTGCACTGGATTCCATACAGACAAGAAGTGCTGCTCAAAGGCACGTCAGCAGCAGGAAGTCACAGTTTTCCTCACAATTAAACCAGATATGTTTACTGTATAGAGTCAATTTTTCTGTATTTTTAGATATTTTACAGATATTTTTTCTGTACTTTTAGATATTTTTCTGTATTTTTAGATATTTTACAGATATTTTTCCGTATTTTAGATATTTTACAGATATTTTTTCTGTATTTTTAGATATTTTTTCTGTATTTTTAGATATTTTTTCCGTATTTTAGATATTTTATAGATTTTATTACGTATTTTTAGATATTTTACAGATTTTTTCCGTATTTTTAGATATTTTGAAGATATTGTTTCTGTATTTTTAGATAGTTTACAGATTTTTTTCCATATTTTAGATATTTTATAGATTTTATTCTGTATTTTTAGATATTTTATAGATTTTATTCTGTATTTTTAGATATTTTATAGATTTTTTTCTGTATTTTTAGATATTTTGCAGATATTTAAAGAGTTATTTTACATGAAATGTTCTGTGTTTTTACAGATTATGTATATTTCTGTAGATCTGTAGATCATGGGAGTTGTAGTAGTGTGTAAATGAAGTCATTTTTTGTAATTGAGCCCTGAAAAGTTAAAGTTGATTCTTGGTGTTTGGACTCCGTATAGGTGGAGGTTTGTGCTAAAAAACGTCCTGCAACCTCCTCTGTATGTTTATGGGACATTAAAGAATAATTTAATCTATATTTTGCATTATTTATCTTCAGAAATCGTCTTTCTTGTTTCAGTTTTTCTTGATTTCTTTTAAAGAAAGTTATTTTTTGGTGGACTTTGTGCCTCGTGGGGACTCGATGATCTCCTCCGTCAGGCTCAGTTTCCGTCACTGTGAACAGATTGTTTTGTGGATCAGCTGTGAATCAATCTGGAGCTCATTGAACGGGTTGTTCTACGTCCGTCGGGGTTCGGTGTCGCGGGGAGGCTGCGGCGGCATCCATCACGCCTCCTGCATCCTGAAATAACGCCAGCGTGTGACACGAGGCGACTGTTTGGATTTCAGGAGTGATTCTTTTAGATGGAGAGTATTTAGAGTGTCAGAGGAGGAAGAAGAAGAGCAGCATTCATCACCTCTGTCACATTAACACCAGATATCTGGGGAGATCTTTGAAATCATAAAGGAGGTTTCAAATAAATAACTTTTTATGGCTTAAAAACAGCTCATAAATATTTATGTTGGTTGTATTTGTGGCAGCAGGAGCAAAGCTCTCTGGGTAATGGAGTTCTCACCTGTGCGTCCACAGTGTCGCGGTTCTCCAGCCCGAGACTGACGCCGCGGCTCAGCAGGAAGAGGGCGCTGTCCATCTCGCCGCTGTCGGACGCCAGCATCGACCTCCAGACGATGATCCGCACCTCGCCCAACTCGCTGGTCGCCTACATCAACAACTCTCGCTCCAGCTCGGCCGCCAGCAGCTCCTACGGACACCTGTCGGTGGGGGGGCTCAGGTGAGTCACCTGGAGAGACCACACCTTGTTCCTGACCTTTAATATTCCTCTCCTCCTTCCTTTCTCTACTTTTATATTACCTTTCCTTCCTTCCTATCTCCTTCTCTACCTCCTTGTTTTCCTTGCTACATCCTTATTTCCTTCCCTTCCCTCTCTTTTCCTTCTCTACCTCCTTCTCTACCTCCTCATCTCTTTCCCATCCCCTCATTTCCTTTCATACTTCCTCCCTTTGTCCCCTACTTTCTAATTTCCTTCCTTATTTTCTTCCCTACATCCTCATTTCCTTCCCTTCCCTCTCCTTTCCTTCTCTACCTCATCATCTCTTCCCCATCCCCTCATTCCCTTTCATACCTCCTTCTTTTGTCCCCTACCTCCTAATTTCCTTACTGACCTCCTTGTTTTCTCCCTACATCCTTATTTCCTTCCCTTACCTCTCCTTTCCTTCTCTACGTCCTTGTTTTCCTTCCTACATCCTTATTTCCTTCCCTCTCCTTTCCTTCTCTACTTCCTTGTTTTCCTTCCTACATCCTTATTTCCTTCCTTTTCCTTTCCTTCTCTACTTCCTTGTTTTCCTCTCTACATCCTTATTTCCTTCCCTTCCCTCTCCTTTCCTTCCCCACCTCATTGTTTTCCTCCTTACATCCTCATTTCCTTCCCCACCTCCTTGTCTTCTTCTCTACATCCTTATTTCCTTCCCTTCCTTCTCTTTTCCTTCCTCACCACCTTGTATTCCTTCCTACATCCTTATTTCCTTCTCTTTCCTCTCCTTTCCTTCCCCACCTCCTTGTTTTCCTTCTTACGTCCTTATTTCCTTCCCTTCCCTCTCCTTTCCTTCCCAACCTCCTTGTTTTCCTCCTTACATCCTTATTTCCTTCCCTTCCCTCTCCTTTCCTTCCCAACCTCCTTGTTTTCCTCCTTACATCCTTATTTCCTTCCCTTCCTTCTCTTTTCCTCCCTCACCACCTTGTATTCCTTCCTACATCCTTATTTCCTTCCGTTCCCCACCACCTTGTTTTTTTTCCTACATCCTTATTTCCTTCCCTTCCCTCTCCCTTTCTTTCCTTACCTCCTTGTTTTCCTCCTTACATCCTTATTTCCTTCTCTAACCCTTTGGTTTCCTTCTTACGTCCTTATTTCCTTCCCTTTCGTTTCCTTCCTTACTGCCTTGTTTTCCTCCCTACATCCTCACTTGATTCCTCGCTCCCTGCAGCCCGTCCTTCCCGTTCCCTCATCCCATAAACCCCGTGGCGTACCAGCAGCTGTTCTCCCAGCAGCGAGGTCTCAGCGCCTTCGGCCACACGCCGCCGCTCATCCAGGCTCCGCCCTCCTTCTGCGGCCGCCAGCCGGGCCTCGGCCTCTCCTCGCTGCACGCCTCCGCCCACAACGGCGACCTGCCGTCCAAGGTAAAAACACACGTTATTGGTTTATCCCATTTCATCAAATTTTAGATTAATTCGTCTGATCTGATCTGGGGGTGAAAGGTCAACGAGCTCATCACATCTACTAGTTAACGAGTCAATTAACCACCAGAGAAGATCAAACAGCAGATTATTGGTGATTTAGAGGTTTGAGATTATCATGTTTTATAACCTGAATATAACTTTGCTGTTTGATTTGAAGCGGTTTTGTTGATGATGCTGATTAATCTTCTCTCATCAGAACCACGGCGGCGACTCGGCGGTCAGCAGCACAGTCGACCCCATGATCACCAAGAGGTCAAAGGTCAAGATCGAAGTAGACGGACTGAGGCCGTTGTCTCCTTGTTCACCGGTATGAAAGATAATAATAATAAATCTTTATGTCTTTATTGTCCTGTATTTAGTGAGAACAGACTGTAATTAAATCTGTGATTTTTTAAATGAATTCTGGTGAGAAACTTCAGATCCGAGTCGACAAAATGTGGATTTTAATTCATTTGTTTTTCTTTCCAAAATGAAATGATAGTCGTACGTTACAGTAATAACAATGGTCTACGGCTGATTAAGAGATTGAGACATTTGAGGACACTTTTGGCCTGTGAGGACATTTTACAAAGGGAGGACTTTGGTGGAAAGTCAGGATTTTATTCAGTGAGAAGTTTGTTGGACGTGTTTCTAAAGTCGGGAAAAAGAGAACATTTTGGAATAATTTTTTTTTAGAAAATCAGGACATTGTTAGAATGTGAGGACATTTTTGGACAGACAAAACATTTTGAGTGAGGATATTTTTTGGAAACTGTGGACAGATAGGACATTTCTGATATGTGGGGACAGGTCGGTTAAGTCGGGACATTGTTTTGTACAACGAGGACATTTTGAAAAGTGAGGACAGTTTTTGTAAAGTCGGGATGTTTTGTAAAGTTGGGACATTTTTTGGAAAGAGAGGAAATTTTTTGGAAACCGTGGACATTTCTAGAAAATCAAGACATCTTGGAAAGTCGAGACATTTTTTTGTGTAGCGAGGACTACAGAATATTTTGAAAAGTGAGGACAGTTTTTGGAAAGTCAGGATGTTTTGTAAAATTGGGATATTATTTGGACAGTGAGGACAGTGAGGACAGTGAGGACATGTCTGTAAAGTGTTGATCATGCGGTTCCTGCTGCTCCACGGTGTGTCTCGTGGCCCCCGGGGGCCCCACGCAGCCTCCCGTGACCCTCTTGTAAAACAGAAAAAGTCCCCCTGATAAGAGCTTAGCATCCATTCGTTCGCTGTCCCCCCCCCCCGTCCCCCGTCCCCCCCCGTCCCCCCCGTCCACTGTAAACTGTGCCACAGCACTTCATTTCCATGAGTTATAGGCCAGGCTTTATTGTCATCTGAGGAGCTTTTTCTCTCCTCTTGACAAATCTGCGGCTCCTCTCCGATAGCGAGCGGCGAGCAGCGAGCGGCGAGGTGTTGATGCATGAGGACGGCGGAGCGCGGCGGCGTCTGGGGGCCGCCACAATTAATGAAGATAGCGTGCACGGGGCAGAGACAAACATGCTGCCGTCAGCACGTTGGGTGTGTAGGTGTGTGCACAGTAGGTGTGTGTAGGTGTGTGTGTTGGGGGGGGGGGAGCTATGTGTCAGTTTACATGTGCGCTCTCCTACAACTGTCTCTGTGAGGACAACTTGAGTTTTAGACTTTTTTTAAAGTGAGGACATTTCTGTCAAAGTAAAAAGGACTTTATGGACAATGAAGTCATTTAAGGAAAGTTAGAACATTTTGGAGAGTGAGGACACTTTTGGGACGCTGAGGACATTTTGGAAAATTAGGACATTTTTGGAAACTTGGGGAACTTGAGGGAAGTGAGGACATCTTTGGATAATAAGCACATTTCTATAAAGTCAGGACGTTCGTAGGAAGTGAGGACTTTTTTAGAAAGTGGGGACTTTTTATACAGTTAGGACTTTTTTTTTTTTTTAGAAACGTGGGATATTTTTATAAAGTGGGGACATTCTTAGAAAGTGAGGGCATTTTTTGAAAATTAGGACTTTTTTTTGGAAATAAGGACTTTTAAAAAGCTATGATTTTTTTTTTTTATTAGAAAATTTGGACATTTTTATAAAGTAGGACATTTTTATAAAGTTAGGACATTTTTATAAAGTGAGGACGTTTTTATAAAGTGAGGACGTTTTTATAAACTTAGGACATTTTTGGAAATAAGGACTTTTAAAAAGCTGTCTTTTTTTTTTTATTAGAAAATTTGGACTTTTTTTTTAAAGTGAGGACATTTTTATAAAGTGATGACAGTTTTATAAAGTTAGGACATTTTCATAAAGTTAGGACATTTCTATAAATTGAGGACATTTTTAGAAAGTTAGGAAATTTTTATAAAGTGAGGACATTTTTATAAAGTGAGGACATTTTCAGAAAGTGAGGACTATTATGGAAAGTTAGAGCATGTTTGAAAATGAGGAAATATTTCTTGGAGTTACAACGTTTTAGAAAGTGAGGACTCTTTTTGGAAAGTGAGAATATTTTGGTAAAGTGAGAACAGTGTAGGGTGTTTTTGGACAGTTGGGACAGTTTTAGGAAGTTAGGGTATTTTTGGAGAAGGGACATTTTGTCTTCACAAGTACAAGTGAGCAGAGATTTTTCTATTGACACTAGTTTTACTGACTTTGACTCTGATGGTTTTTCTACCGTCTGCAACAGAAACGCTGAGATGACGTTGTGTGTTTTCTGTGTTTGCGTCTCGTTGTCTGATTACAAGGAGAACCAGGAGCTGTAAACACGACCCGAGTGTGTGTTCTTAGTGGTTCCAGGTTGTCAAAACAAATCTGAGTCCGACCTCTTTGACTGCGAAGCGTGACGGACTAGAATCTGTAATTTACTGTCTCTGCTGCTCATATCAGCTCCGACAGCTGAATGTGACTCCTAACAACTGGAAACGCTTCCACATGTGCTCCGTAAACACGTCCTCAGGAGACGAAGACTAACGCTGTCGACCCGTGCCGTCCACAGAACCACCACGGCGGCTCGTTGGACCTGAAGGACGACGTGGATCGGGACGACTGTAAGCAGGAGCCCGAGGCCGTCTACGAGACCAACTGTCACTGGGAAGGCTGCAGAAAGGAGTTCGACACGCAGGAGCAGCTGGTCCATGTAAGACTCCGGTCCTGTTGGACCTTCATCATCATCATCATCAGTTCAGATCTTCCTCCATCACTACACTAGACGGGTCTTCAGCATTCCTGACTCCCAGCGGAGCAGAGCAAAGTTTCCCATAAACTGCTTCACTTCCTTCCCTGTCGGATGGATACTCCGTTATCTGCCAAGAAATAGTTCCAGCGTGTGACTCCTTGTGTCACAGATTAAAGAAAAGATAAACAACGTGTTAATCAGTGAGCTGAGAAGCTAGCTGTTTCCCCCTGTTTCCAGTCTTTATGCTAAGCTAAGCTAACCACCAGTGGTGGAAGAAGTATAAGGAGCTTTTACTGAAGTAAAAGTAGCAGTACTACAGTGTAAAAATACTCTGTTACAATTAAAAGTACAAAAGTATCAGCATCAAAATATACTTAAAGTATCAAAAGTAAAAGTACTCATCATGCAGAATAATCTATATTATATTATTGAATTATATTTATTAATTAATTATCAATTAAGCTGGTAAAGGTGGAGCTTTATATACTGCTGGGTAACTTAATAATAATAATAATAATACATCATAATGTATGAGTTGTTTTGATTTTCTATTAATAATCTGAATATGCAAAGTAACTAGTAACTGAAACTGTCAAATAAATAGTGGAGTAAAAATATAAAGTAACATAAAATGTAAATATTAGGGCTGTGAATCGATTAAAATAGTTAATGGTGATTAATGGCACATTTTTTATCTGTTCTAAATGTACCTTAAAGAGAGTATTTAATCCTCTTATCAACATGGGAGTGGACAAATATGCTGCTTTATGCAAATGTATGTATTTATTTATTATTGTAAATCAATTATTAACACAAAACAATGACAGATATTGTCCAGAAACCCTCACAGGTTCTGCATTTAGTGTAAAACAATATGCATGCAATTAACTATTTTAAACCCTAAAAATAATAATATTATAATAATATAAGACAAGTCGCTTCAATAGCATCAAGAAAAATGGATTTGACTTTAGAAAATACTTGATACTTGAGTGCTGGCAGATTGTTTTAATAAAATAAAACTTTAAATGTGAGTATTTGGATTTGAGCATCAACGCGGTGCTGATTAGTGTGAGATCCGTCTGCAGCCTCGCTCTGAGAGCTGCACTCACAAGATGGATTTCTACAGTAAAAGCCGGCCGAGAACAACATGAGAGCCTCTTAGTGGACAACTCCCTCACTTCCTCTGTGTGTGTGTGTGTGTGTGTGTGTGTGTGTGTGTGTGTGTGTGCGTCCCACAGCACATCAATAATGACCACATCCACGGCGAGAAGAAGGAGTTCGTGTGCCGCTGGGACGAGTGTTCTCGGGAGCAGAAGCCCTTCAAAGCTCAGTACATGCTGGTGGTTCACATGCGCCGACACACGGGGGAGAAACCACACAAGTGCACGGTGGGTAACGGATGGCCTCGGCGCCCCCGACGGGCCTCGCCGGGCCCCCGGAGGGCGCCGGCTCGCACGCTTTAAACACCGAACATGTTTCTGCACACATACGTGTAGTTTTACTCCCAGAAACCCCTCTGGGACGGCAGGATGGAAGATGTCTCTCTTCTTCTACTCATTACACTTTATATTAATACATTAATCTCACTGCTTCATCACAAATAAGATAAATAACTGAGTATTGTAAATATCGATCCATCTAGAGATTATGTTTCTGGATTTATTGATTGATTATTTTGTCTAGAAAATGTAAGGAAATTGTTAAAAACGTTGATCCACAGGAGACAAACCAGAGTTTATTTAATAGAGTGAAAGTTTGGGTTTTTCTTGCTTATTATTTCAACTTTTCATGTAAATGTGCTGTTTTGTCACTTTAAGGTTGGTTCTCTACATGATTTAAAAATAGTCTGCCACTTTCTGAGAGTTAAAATGATAACTAAAAGTCTTCCTTTGTGTCCGTCTGCAGTTCGAGGGCTGCTCTAAGGCTTACTCCCGTCTGGAGAACCTGAAAACACACCTGCGCTCGCACACCGGAGAGAAACCGTACGTCTGCGAGCACGAAGGATGCAACAAAGCCTTCTCCAACGCCTCGGACCGGGCCAAACACCAGAACCGGACGCACTCCAACGAGGTGCGTTTCACCACCAACGCCGTCCTCCCTCGCTCAGACTCTCTGATAGGAGAGAGATGAACCGCTGCAGACAGGAAGTGACCCGAGCTCACATCCTGTCTGTGGCCTTAATCTGTGTATTAAGATCCCTTCAGGCAGCACATGATCTCCTGGCTGCCTCCGTACAGGTGTTTGTGATCTGTCCGCACACTTTGTGAGTAAGTAATGAGGTGTAGACATAATGAGCGTCACAGCCCACAATGCATTAGGGCGAATCATGCTCGCCACCCCCCCCCCCTCCCCCTCCTCCTCCGCCGCCCCGCCGAGTGGGACCACCTGCAGACGGCGCACCTCGCTGCTTATCCATCACCGTCACTGCACCAACACACAGATACACAAACCTGGACGCCAACGTTTACTGTCTGCAGAACAGATAACAAAGAGACGACCGGCCGTTAGAGAGGAGGACAAAAATGTCCACAGCTTCAGAAGATGTTATAACTGATTTAATCTCTAGAAACAGATATCTGCATTATGAATGGACGACAAGATTCTCCTTCTCCATCTTGGTTTTTGTCCTTCTCCATCTTGGTTTTTGTCCGTTTCCGTCTTGGTTTTTGTCCGTCTCCATCTTGGTTTTTGTCCGTCTCCATCTTGGTTTTTGTCCGTCTCCGTCTTGGTTTTTGTCCGTTTCCATCTTGGTTTTTGTCCGTCTCCATCTTGGTTTTTGTCCGTCTCCGTCTTGGTTTTTGTCCGTTTCCGTCTTGGTTTTCGTCCGTCTCCGTCTTGGTTTCTGTCCGTCTCCGTCTTGGTTTTTGTCCGTCTCCATCTTGGTTTTTGTCCGTCTCCGTCTTGGTTTTTGTCCGTCTCCTTCTTGGTTTTTGGTCGTCTCCATCTTGGTTTTTGTCCGTCTCCATCTTGGTTTTTGTCCGTCTCCATCTTGGTTTTTGTCCGTCTCCGTCTTGGTTTTTTTCCGTCTCCATCTTGGTTTTTGTCCGTCTCCATCTTGGTTTTTGTCCGTCTCCGTCTTGGTTTTTTTCCGTCTCCATCTTGGTTTTTGTCCGTCTCCATCTTGGTTTTTGTCCGTCTCCATCTTGGTTTTTGTCCGTCTCCATCTTGGTTTTTGTTCGTCTCCATCTTGGTTTTTGTCCGTCTCCTTCTTGGTTTTTGTCCGTTTCCGTCTTGGTTTTTGTCCGTCTCCATCTTGGTTTTTGTTCGTCTCCATCTTGGTTTTTGTTCGTCTCCATCTTGGTTTTTGTCCGTCTCCGTCTTGGTTTTTGTCCGTCTCCGTCTTGGTTTTTGTCCGTCTCCATCTTGGTTTTTGTCCGTCTCCATCTTGGTTTTTGTCCGTCTCCATCTTGGTTTTTGTTCGTCTCCATCTTGGTTTTTGTCCGTCTCCTTCTTGGTTTTTGTTCGTCTCCATCTTGGTTTTGGTCCGTCTCCATCTTGGTTTTTGTCCGTCTCCATCTTGGTTTTTGTTCGTCTCCATCTTGGTTTTGTCCGTCTCCATCTTGGTTTTTGTTCGTCTCCATCTTGGTTTTGGTCCGTCTCCATCTTGGTTTTTGTTCGTCTCCATCTTGGTTTTTGTTCGTCTCCATCTTGGTTTTGGTCCGTCTCCATCTTGGTTTTTGTTCGTCTCCATCTTGGTTTTTGTCCGTCTCCATCTTGGTTTTTGTTCGTCTCCATCTTGGTTTTTGTCCGTCTCCATCTTGGTTTTTGTCCGTTTCCGTCTTGGTTTTTGTCCGTCTCCATCTTGGTTTTTAGGTCTACTACGGTTCCCTTTCCAATACTATCACCAATACAGAAATGTTCAAATCCTCCAGCTAGGGCTTTAAAATGTTGAGCCTTGACCACGGAGATCATTTTCTCACATCCATCCTTTGTAATTTAAGTTTATTTCAGTATAAGTTGATATTGACACAGGAAACTCTCTGTTTGGTATTAAATATCAACTTTAATCAATATCTGTGCATTTCTTTGTCTGTAGAAACCCTACGTATGTAAGATCCCCGGCTGTACCAAGCGCTACACCGATCCCAGCTCTCTCAGGAAGCACGTGAAGACGGTCCACGGCCCGGAGGCCCACGTCACCAAGAAGCAGCGCAGCGACATGCCGCCGAGGCCGCCGGCGCCCCGGGAGAACGGCGAGAACGAGGCGGGTCACAGAGACCGAATCCAGAGGGAGGACAAGATGTCCGACGACAGCTCCCCCAGAGGCGTGGAGGACTACCTGCATGTCAAGTCCATCAAGACGGAAACCTCTGTGGTGAGATGGCCTTACCTTTCTCCGTACTAACGTCACTATTCTGCCTTTTATTCTGACAGTACAACAGCACGCCTCTTTATTCTAACCTTTCTTCTGCTCGCTGCTTGATTGTCTTCATTTCTCTCCCTGTTCTGACTTTCCTTATGGACAGACCTTGCTAAGGTGAGCTCACCTATAGCTTATTATCATATCTTTCACCATCTTTCGCCATTTTACTCCATCAAAATAAACAGTTTCATTCCAAAATGACATAATGACCAATAAAACATCAGGAAGGACTTGGTGCTACTCGGATCTGGCAGCTCCTGATTCACGAGAAGACGAATACTGTCCACAAAAAAGGAAAATATATTTCCTTTCTTGTGTTCAACATAATATAATGACTATCGGAAAATAAAGCTGACACCTTCTTCAAGAAAATTAACACTGAAGCTCTTCGTGGGACTCTACAGCTATTTTTTACGCCATTAAATGTAACAAAAATAATATTAAAAATAAAAATTGGCATTAATTAAAATATAAAAAATATTTATATTTTAATTTGCTTCTTTATTTATTTACCTTTGTATTAATTCCCCTATTTATTTACTTTCCTATTTAATTTTCCCTTTTATTTATTTTTCATTAATTTTTTAATATATATTTATTTATTTAAAATGTATTTAAAATATAATTTTAAATGTATTCATTCATTTTTAAATTAATGCATTTATTTTACTCAATTTTAATATTATTTTTGGTACATTTAATAGCAAATGTATTTCATTTATTTTTAATTTTGGCAGCTTCCATCCTCCATATTTGTGAACTCACGTCTTCATTTCATCATCAGCTGCAGCAGGATTGTTATAATAATTTTTTATCATCTTATCATTATAATTGTATTTATTTGTTGGCCTTTATTTACAGTACTTTTGTATTAATTCCCCTATCTATTTATTTTCCTATTTAATTTAGCCTTTTATTTATTTATTTAATTAATTTTAAAACATATTTATTTATTTAAATATATTAGATATATATATAAATAAGTATTCATTCATTTTTAAATGTACGTATTTATTTATTTTTGTTAAAGAATACTTAATCATGTTTTTTTTATCATCTTATCATTATAATTGTATTTATTTTGTTGGCCTTTATTTAATAACTTCAACACGTTGTAAATGAGTAATCTTTTATCCTATAATACACTCACACTGCATGTCATCTATGACTCCGGGTACGTCACTTTTCCTTCACACGAGCAGTTTAAACCTCCAGTAGAGACCTATCACACACCTGTCAGAGAGCCTGAACGTGATAAAAGACACTCCTGAATTAATATTCAAACACGGGGAATTGGTTTTGGCGCTCTGTGCAAACGGAGCCGACTATCACGCCATGATCAAGACCGCTTTTTAGCTGTGAATAAATTAGAGACGGAGAGGAAACCGAGGCTGGTCTGGGACAATTCAGAGAGATACATGTAACCGTTATTGTCCTAAGGTAAGAGATAAGGGGGATTATTCATAATGTTTACACCAGTGTGAGTAAATATTAATAAAGTGACTGCAGAAAGTGTCAAATCATGAGCCTGATTTCTTTGAGAATATTAGTGTAATCTGAGTGGTACCTTTTATCTTTGTTTATGCGTTCCCTCTTGTGTAAAGTACATGATTTTTACTGTAAATATAGCTTAAACAAGTCAACGTGATGCCAAAGCTTCACCTAAATGTTCAATAAAAACCTCCGTTTTTGGGGAAAGAAACGTGATCACATGTCGTGATGATTGGCCTAGCTCTCTGGCTCGGGCTCAAGCAGCCTTTCATCCTGCACATTTCTAATTCACAGACAGACTAAGATAGTCTGTAATCTGTGGTGCACCCCCACCTCTTCACCCATCCCAAAAAACACTCATTATTTACAATTAAGCTGTTCTTCATGTTAACCACTGCTCCACTTCTGTTCTGTTAGGACAAACTGTTTTTTTAGGACAAACAGTCGCTTCTCTTATGCTCTTTTCATCTTTCCCCACTCCCTTTCTTGTGTTTTCCATCCATCCTTCTCTTTCTAGATGTATCAGTCCAGCCCTGGCGGTCAGTCATCATGTAGCAGCGAACCATCACCACTTGGCAGTGCCACCAACAATGACAGTGGAGTAGAAATGGCGGCGCACAGCGGGGGAAGCCTGGGGGACCTCAGCACGCTGGACGACCTGCCCTTCGTGGAGTCCTTGGGCTATGAAGGTTCCACCGGCGGGGTCGCGGTGGTGGGCCTCCACCTCCGAAAGCAGTACGGCACAAGCCGGTGCCTGGAGCATCTGAAGAAGGAGAAGCTGAAGACAGTGAGGGACTCGTGTCGGTGGGCCAGCAACCCAATACCCAAGGTCCTCGGCACCAAGCTCCCACCCATACCAGCAAGCGGTGAGTGGAAAAGCTGAACAAGCTGGTCTCCACCAACTCTTGAGAAAAACTTTCTAGCTGCTAGACGTTCCACTTTGTCCACCAGCTAGTTGCTAAATTTGTCTGTCTACTCTTCATTCACAGGGTCCCTCCTGGAGAGTCCAAGTATGGGTGGTGGTCCGGTGTCCTTCCCTGGTTCCGGCTTTGGTGATCTGAGCTCTGGTAAAATGACTCTGCTGGAAAACCTTTCAGAGCGCCGTGACAGCAGCTCCAGCACCCGGAGCTCAGTTTACACCCTCAGCCGCCGCTCCTCAGGCATCTCCCCTTGCTACTCTAGTCGGCGCTCAAGCCAGGCCTCGCAGTTCGGTGCCAACCGCCCCAGTAACCTCAGCTCTGCCGACTCCTACGACCCCATCTCTGCAGACATGTCCCGGCGCTCCAGTCAGGCCAGCCAGTGTGGGGGAGGCAGCGGAGGAAGGGGCTTACCCAGCCCTCTCAGCCTGACCCCAGCCGAACACTACCACCTCAAGGCCAAATACGCCGCTGCCACTGGAGGTGCACCGCCTACGCCTCTTCCATACATGGACCGAATGTGTCTGAAGACCCAGACAGCACTGTACGGGGACTCCCAGGAATCCTCAACCACCAACAAAGGCCTACCTTCCAGGCAGTACAGCAGCTATACCACGCGGAGCCTGATGCCCCATGAGGTCCCGTCCAACATCTCTCGCCGAGCCAGCGACCCTGTGAGACGCGTGGCCAAAGATTATTCCAGCCAGCCACAAATGCAGCGCTACAGCAGCATGGGCACACTGAGTGGAGGGGTGACCATGAAGCCTCATCCGCCTCCTGCAGCAGATAGCCGACATTTATCCCAGCAAGGCTGCCTGCGACCGGATGGTAGTCCCCACCGCTACCCTTACACCCTGCGACCGCCCAGCATTTCGGAGAACGTCACCATGGGGATGATAACGGGTGACATCCCAGAAGAAGACATGATGCTGTCTGACCTCAGCACTGACGACAACAGAGTGTCAACAAATCAACAAGATTTCCAAGGAAACCCCAATCTCCAGCAGCAGTTGTACTATCAGAGAAGGATGGCCGTCGTTAATACCAGCATGGGTCCAGTGCAGCAACGACAGATGTGTCCATCTTCACCGAGAGACAGTAAATCCAACTTACTTGCCCAGTGGAACAAAGTCTCTTTGGGACTCATGGATGCCAGCCAGCACTACTCCAAACTACAGGTCCGGGGGAACCTGGCTGTCCTCCAGCAAAACCAGAACTTTGGATCTTTGCACAGCAATCTCAGCTCCAACCAGCAGATGATTCAGAACCTTGTTAACACAACGCAGCAGAGATGCAAACAGCTGAATACTGAACCAGGAGCAAACTGCTTCCAGCAGCTGAGATCCCAGCAGTCGTCAAATCTCAATGAAGCACTTTGCTCTCAGTACAAGTTCAACAAAGGCATCAGTCCTTATGATAAGAACGGTAACACCACTTATCCACCGTGTGATAACACTACAGCACTCAATGGGAGCATGTTAAGCTTCACATGCAAACAGGAGCCAGTTGACATGGAGACTGCTGAAATGCACTTCGCTGATTCTGGATTTCAGCCTGTGCAAGTGAAAATTGAGGACTGTGATGGATCAATCATGATTTCAGATCCGCAGAACTGTAATGTGACCTCCCAGAATCCCTTGCAAACTGGGAGCCATCTCCAGCCAATGCCACCAACAGAACCTAAATCTCTAAACGGGCACCTTTCAGGGCCAAAAGTGATGCAGCAAACAAGACATCCAAGTAACGCTACCCCGGATGTTGCTTCCAAATTACCCAGTGGAGTTTTAACACTTCATTGCAGCGACAACTCTGATAACAATGCCTTGTACTACACAGGGCAGATTCAAGTATTTGAGCCCAACGGGAACTTGGACCGTTATGTTTCTCCTGTGGTGACTGTACCTCCTCCCAGTCCGGGCAACAACCGGGCCTGCAGGACTGCAGACTGTAACGCAGCACTGGAGCAGGGGCAGATAGACTTTGATAGCATGCTGGACGACGGGGATCACTCCAGCCTCATGTCGGGAACCTTGAGTCCAGGTCTGCTCCAGAGCTTGTCCCAGAGTTCCTCTCGCCTGACAACGCCCAGGAACTCGGTGACGTTGCCCTCGGTGCCGGCGGGGACGGGGAACATGGCCATCGGGGACATGAGCTCGTTGATGACTGCTCTGGCAGAAGAGAGCAAGTTCCTTGATTCAATGTCGTAGCGAACTATTTTTCTCCGGCAGAACTTTTCAGTGCACAATAGACTTAAAATTGATGTGACTGTGTGCCAAAACAACCCGTTCTCACTCCCAACTCGTCAAATACCGCCGCTTGGTCAGCGCCCCTCGGCATCGGAGACCGACGCACGGGGTACACAGGTTTAGGCAACAAAACCACTTTGGGTTAGGAAACGGTCAAGTTGATGTTATATTAAGTGACTAACTACTCATGTGACTACCGACTGCCTAACGACTCACGTGACTAAAACAAGTCAACGTTACTTTTAGTTTCACACGGGCCACAAACAGCGGTCCCTTGGTTGAAAGTCCTGTTTGTTTGACCCGTCCACCGCCCCTCCCGCCCGCCGTTAGCGGACTCTCACGCTATTAATCCTACGTCAGTTGCTCTGCGTTGGGAATGAGAACGGGTTGGCTGCAGTGTGTGACGCTTGTTTCCTTGTACAGTCTCTTCCTTATTTAAAATGGCAGTTTTCTATCTTTTTGAAAAGCCATATTTCTGGGATATTTTTTTTTGCCTTAGGTAGTAAATATGACGTAAACAACAGTTCAGTTGTTGTACAGGTCAGCGGTAAGATCAGTTTACTAAGTGCCTGGCTCAGCCAAAACATATGCATCCCGTGCATATGATAACATTAAAAATGTGTAAATGCATATCTGCATATTTGGAATGTACCATCACCAACAACTTGTTTTACACTGTAAATTACTTGAGCTGAACTTTGCTCATTTCTGCTCGAGGAGAATTTATTTCCTCCATCATCACAGCATTTCAACTTTACAGTCCTCAGTGAGCCATTATTTGATTGCTGCGTTGCTGCTGAGATTAACGGCGACGTCTCAGTGTCGGCCATCAGAGACTTGATCTGTGACTGAATTATGAACCAATGCATCAATCGGAGGAGAGGATCAAGCTTTTTTCTTTTGTACATTGTTGTACCAGTTTGTTGTGCTGGTTGAATGTAAATATCATTTGTACATTTTTAACAAATACAATATTGACATTGATTTTTTTAAACAAACATGGTTTGTGTTGTCTTTCATGAAGATGCTTCTGAGGTTTTGCCAAGTTAACGATAAATTGTGTTTCTTTTGCTTTTAAAAAGAGTTTCCTGACCTACCGAACGTTACAATAATGATTTATATGATGCTTCCTGATCTTCCAGGTTAAGGTTTGGTTAGCTTTAGACAACTAAACTACTTGGTTATGTTTAGTAAAGATCACAGTTTGGGTTACAACACAACTACGTCGTCATCATCATGGTTGAAAGAAGAACTTGGTTAAGCTTCAGGTCCTGGTTAAATAAAGTCGACATTGGAAAGAAATGGGAAAAAAACCACCGTCTGTTGTGTCAAAATCACAGTTTATATTCAGCCAAAACTCCTTCCTACAAGGTTTTAAAGCACTATAACAAAGCTACGTCAGGCTACTTCCTCCCAGAACAAGTCAAGACTGACAAGTCCCAAGTCAGTATTGTCCCTTTTGAACAAACGAGTGAAATCAGGT
Source organism: Sebastolobus alascanus (assembly GCA_916701645.2). Lineage (NCBI taxonomy): Eukaryota > Metazoa > Chordata > Actinopteri > Perciformes > Sebastidae > Sebastolobus > Sebastolobus alascanus. The sequence continues at coordinate 342,372 of CAKAOJ020000118.1, read as the reverse complement.
ATTCAGTCCAGTATTCGGTCCAGTATTCAGTCCAGTATTCAGTCCTGTATTCGGTCCTGTATTCAGTCCAGTATTCGGTCCAGTATTCGGTCCTGTATTCGGTCCTGTATTCAGTCCAGTATTCGGTCCAGTATTCGGTCCTGTATTCAGTCCAGTATTCGGTCCTGTATTCGGTAATGTATTCGGTCCTGTATTCGGTCCAGTATTCGGTCCTGTATTCAGTCCAGTATTCGGTCCAGTATTCGGTCCAGTATTCAGGACCTTTCTGTAAACAGAACCCCAGGCTGTGTAAAGGAGCCCAGAACATGAACCTGTAGTTGTTAACTGAGCCGCGGTCTCTGCTGTCATCTCTCAGTAAATATTATCCTTCATCAGTCCGTCCCTTGATTGCCTCCTGGAGAAGGAGGAGTGTTGATCGCTTCAATAATTCAACAACAAAACTTTAGTCTTTGAAGCCACGTTCCTGCACCCTTTGCCGACAACGCACTTTCCTCAATCCTTTCTTGTTGAGGCGCCACACATTCTTAAAGACGACCTCTTTGAAATAACTTCCTCTGACCTCGTCCTACCTCGCCGGCGAGAGCGGGCTTGACATAATGTAAATCCTCAGTCAGAAGCTGATGAAAAAGGACGCTAACAGGAGGGGAAAAGGCGAGACTGCTGCTGCTGCTGCTGCTGCCGTTAGCCTGTGTGTACTTCAATATTAGCTCTGACAGAGCGGCCCAGAGGACGCAGCTGCTGAAACCACATAAAACAAAGCAGCCGAGAGGAGCGAGAGGTTCCGGGGACGCTGCGCTGAGAGGAACAAATGATTTTAGTCTGTCAGGGAATTCAGCCGAGGATACGTTTGATCTGGAGTTTGTGATTGCTTTTGCCACTGGAATTCCTTATTCTGTCAGAGATGTGAAGTGGGAGAGAAAATAGCCTCGGGCCGTGAAACCCAACCGGGCCCCGAACAAGAGGTGGAGATACGACTGGCAAAGATCAGGCATTAGCAGCACCTTCACTTATTGATGGAGATAACGCAGTGGGAAAGATGAGACGAGGCTTTTACACACAATAAATGTTATATACCGAATTACAGTATCCCATACCGATACTGCACAAAATTTTTGTTGACAACAGACGCCATTTTGGACTGAAAACACTTATTATATTTATTTTTATTTTTTAAAGATTTTACATCCTTAATTATTTATTAATTTTCAACGTTTTTAGGTTCTTTAATTTAGTATATACTTTTAAAGGTTTTTATTTATTTATTCATTTTTAAAGGTTTTTAAATTCTTTAAGTTAGTATATATTTTTTATAGATTTTACATCCTTAATTATTTATTAATTTTCAAAGTTTTTAGGTTCTTTAATTTAGTATATACTTTTAAAAGTTTTTATTTATTTATTCATTTTTAAAGGTCTTTAAATTCTTTAAGTTAGTATATATTTTTTAAAGATTTTACATCCTTAATTATTTATTAATCTTTAAAGGTTTTTAGGTTCTTTAATTTAGTAAAGAGTTTTAAAAGATTTTATTTATTTATTTATTTTTAAAAAAAATGTAAGTCTTTAATTTATTTATATACATTTTTTAAAAGATCTTACGTCTGAAATTATTACCCTACAATTTTGTGGATTAAATACGAATTGATTTCGTATTACAGTGGATTACTATTCATAGAGCAGTCGTAGCTACGAACGGTGAATGAGAACAGCCTTAAAATAAAACGTCTATATACAAGTCAAGTGTTCAAGGTGTAAACAATACAAATAGTGCAAAGAAGAGTCATATCATGAAGTGTTAAAGCAGATGGAAAGTGCCGACTGGCCTCAGGTCCGAGACCGATCAAGACTCGGATGTTAAACAACGCTGCATTCAGCGTTTAGTGAAAATCAAAAATGTGTTTTCCCTCCTCACATATCAGAGCTTTCTACCCGTTAACCCTCAGTAATGTCTATCACATGTTAGGAACCACTTGGATCAACAGTTGTTTCAGCTGATGTTTAAAGTGACTCCCTGTTAAAGTTATTATTTCCTACAGTTGGACTCAGGTTTTACAGCGAGGACTCGCGGCGGGGCAATAAACAGGCCCGGCTGCTCTGCTCACAGTTTAAAGGGCTGCGGAGGAATGTGTTTTACAGCGAGCGCTGCATTCTCCGCCATCTCTCGGGCCTCCTCGGTTACAGACTCTTTATGAGCAACAAGCTCCTCCAAACACTCGGACCAACCTTCAACACTCACTGTAAAGATTCAGCTTAATTTAATCTGGAGAGGAGTTTTAAATCATAACGGTCAAACTGACTCAAAGACGACTTGTTAAGGTGGACTTTCTTTAAGCCTGGGTCCGTTCCCAACTTCAGTCCACCTTAACACGCCTGTAGCTGATTGGTTGAGCAGCAGCAGAAAAGCAGGAAGCAGCTGAAGCTGAGAAATCCATCAATAGGAGGAAAAACATGAGGCGGTTCTCCTCCAGCACCGACCCTAAAGGCCTGTTACTGTTTCTGTATCAGAGATGCTCTCTCTCTTATCTTACTGAGCAACATCAGGTAGAAAAAAAGGACAAAATACTCTAAAAGTCTAAAGATATCTTGATCTTTAAATGCTCTGTTGAAGGACACTATTGTCCCACAATGCATTGCACAAAACGAGCTACGCATAACTGTTTAAAACTGTAAATAAATGGTGTAAAACGGCTCCAGAAATATCTCAGAGAACAAAACGTAAGTAGAAAATCAATGGTACTGTGAATTCTTATGTGCTATAATAACTGGAAAAACAGTATTAACTCGAGGCAAAAACTGCTTGTTTTTATTCTGCACACATCTCATGTTTATACTGTATATAATATTTCATAGCATACCGAGTGTGAAAGTTCATTCTAACCTTGGAAACAGAAGTTTGACAAAAAACATTTTGAAAAGATTTTTCAGTCTTGAATTTATTTAAATATACTTTTGAAATGATTATTAAATGTATTTATTTATTTATTTACTTACTCAGTTATTTATTTTAAAGAGTTTTGAAGTCTTTAATTTATTTATATATTTAAAAAAATGTAAGTTCTTTAATTCATGTATACATTTTTAGGTCTTTAAGTTTTTATTTATTTATTATTTTTAAATGTAATTTATTTATATATATATATCTTAAAATATTTTTTGGGGCCTTAAGTTTTTATTTATGTATTTAAAAAGGTTTTTAGGCTTTTAAATGTATACATTTTTGAAAGATTTTTATGTCCTTAATTGTCTATTTATTTATTCATTTTTAAAGGTTTTTAGGTCTTTAATGTATTTATTTGTATACGTTTAAAAGATTTTTAGGTCCTCAAGTTTTTATTTATTTATTATTTTTAAAGCTTTTTAGAGTCCTTAATTAATTTATATATTTGTATTAAATGTTTTTAGGTCCTTAAGTCTTTATGTATTTATTTATAAAGGTTTTTAGGTCTTTAAATTTATATATCTTTAAAAGACTTCCTTAACTGTCTAGTTATTTATTTATTAATTTATATATATATATATTTTAAGTTTTTTTAGGTCTTTTAGCTTTATATTTTTAAACGATTTTACGTCCTGAATTTTAATTTGATTTTTTATAATTTTTCCTTCTGTGGTTGCTCGCTCAGCAGAAGCCACCAGCGACACCGCCCACCACCACGGAGTCAGCGAGGCTCTGCGTTCTGTGCGGTCAGACGCCAAAGACACGATCAGCGTGACGATATGGAAAGTGACGAGCGGGCCAACATGGACGCCACCGGCTCAATTACAGTAGTGACAACGGGACGCGGCGTGACGTGAAGGAGACTGTCAGCTCTCCGCTCTGACCTCCACCCCCCCTCCGATGACACCGCATCACATTAGGGCGTTATTATCACACATGTGACAGTCCAACAGCCCGTCCTCAGCTCGGTGTCACTGCAGATGATGGATAGTACTCTGCACTCATTCATTTCTATTAGACTAATATGGAAATCCCATCCAGAGCTCAGCCTCTGCCTCCTGAAGCTGGAGATTCATTTAGGAATCAATTTCAGAAGCTTCTGGTCAGACCGGCAGTTAGAGAGTCTGTCTGTCTCCATTTGGATCGGACTAGAGATGATCGCACATCAGAACAACGGGAGTCAGCCATATACACACACATAAAGTTAATAAACTTAAAGCATCTACAAACACACACAAAGTTCACTGTGAATAAACTTAATCTCCTCAAAGCCGCGATGTTCAGGATACATGAAGAACTGAATGTTGAGATTTCTGTGTTTGGATGGACATCATCATCCTGATAACAACGCAGCACATTCATCAACGCTTGTTCAGCGGCCCTACGCTACAAACTGTGGCGCTCTACGTACGCCTCTAACGTCAGTTTTAGACGTGTCAGGGACGGCGTGGCAGTTTCCTGTCGTTACATGCATAGTGTCTTTTCAAAATAAACTTCCAACGTAGGTTTAGGGTCCTAAAGTTTTTATTTATCTACATATGTTTTAAGGTTTTAGGTTCTTTAATTTATTTATATATTTTTTAAATTTTTTAGGTATTTTATTTTGTTATATATTTTTTTTAAAGATTTTAGAAGAAGATTTTATTTCCTTAATATTCTATTTATTTATTTTTAAAGATTTCTAGGTTTTTAATTTATTTATTTATTTTTAAAAATGATTTTTAGGTCCTTAAGCTTTGTATTTATTTATTTATTAAATTAGGGCTTTTATTTAAGTATATTTAGTTTTTAGGTATTTAATTTAGGTATATTATATTTTTAAAAGGTTTTAAATCCTTAATATTTTATTTATTTATTTTTAAAGGTTTTTAGGTTCTTTAATTTATTTCTATATATTTTTTAAGATTTTTTCATCCTTCAATTTCTATTTATTTATTTATTTTTAAAGGTTTTTAGGTTCTTTGATTTATTTATATATTTTTTAAAGATTTTTTTTTTGGACGTGTCAGGGACGGCGCGGCAGTTTCCTCTCTTTACATGCATAGTGTCTTTTCAAAATAAACTTCCAACGTAGGTTAGGACCTCAACTACCATCCAACCAGACCTGATCACCATCACTGATGCTCTGCTAAACTTGTAAAACAGCATTTTCTCAGCAGGAATCAAGTATACCTCTTTCAGAATGGAGGATCAGGATTTGTATGATCCGATGCACCTCGCAGCTCCAGAGAAGCAGACTTTTTTTTGCATGGGTGGCCCCTGTGGGACTAATGTATTATTAAGTCTCATTTCAATAGGGCCACCTCCCTGCCGAGAGCCGGCGCCGGGCCTCCGTGTCACCGGCTGCTTAATATTAACTCTGAATAATCTCCATCCTCAGAACCAGGAGGTCAACGCTGCCCTAAAGTCTCCGGTTTGGTCCTTTAACAAGACATCCAGCGCTGATCTTTAAATGTTTAATGGAGAGAGGGAGCAGCTCCGCAGCAGTGTGAGGTAATGTCACTGGTTTCACACTGACCTGCACCACTAAATGATGTCTGCCAATGTTGGTTTCTACTCAGAGGTGAGAAGTTGTTTAAAGAGCAGAAACATTAGAGCTCTTAGAGGGAAAATCCAGCCTGGATTCTGGTCATTTATGGAGCATTTCTGTAGTTTTATAGATGAGTTTCATCTTGTCTAAAACCACGAGGTTCAGGAGGATTTACGACTGTTTCTTTTGTTGTTTTTAGTCCGAACACTAACAAAGTGTTTTAGACTATTTTACCCAGATTTTATTTTCCACAACCAATCTTTGACAAAACAGCAGCAGAGCACATTTTTAAAACTTTGGTTATAAAGTTATAGTTGTGGTGTTTCTCAGTGGTCTGTATGAGGTACTTACACATAGTAGGTGTATTACTTACAGGAGATGACGGTCAGCTTGGCCCAGCATCAAGAAACAGACAGGAGCTCCGACATCGGAGCAAAGCAACGCAGTTCTGTGGACGGGACGGCAGAAAAACAGATTTTAGACACCTAAAAGAATCATTATCAGTTTAACTGTACGCTATATTTAGAATATTTTCACCACTTTATCTCACTGTCAGACAGCCCTTTCCTTCTTCCCTTCTTTTGTTACGTTACATTGTTACGTTACATTGTTAGAATGTTACATATTTACAATGTTACGTTGTTAAGTTATAGTTGCGTTACACTGTTGCGTTACAATGTTACATTTTTACAATGTTACGTTGTTGCGTTACATTTTTACAATGTTATGTTTTTACAATGTTACGTTGTTAAGTTACGTGGTTACATTATGTTACTTTGTTGAGTTACGTTGTTAAATTACGTTGCGTTGTTGCGTTATGTTTTTACAATGTTACATTTTTACAATGTTACGTTTTTACAATGTTACATTTTTACAATGTTACGTTGTTACGTTACGTTGTTATGTTACTTAATAAAAACACTTTTGGACGGATACTGCTCCGTTGCTGATATATTAATATTTCTATATAGTCCTTACTGTACATGTTAGCGATCTCCACAAACAATATTAAAGAAAATAAAGCGCTGTCCTCTGCTTGAGTTGGAGGGTTTAGTTCAGTGTTGTTGAGGAGGGAGCGCTGGCCTTCAGTGTCATGAACTAATACAGCATTAATATTCATGATATGTTCCTATGCTAAATAACATCTGGTTTCCAACAACATGCCATCTGTTGGAGGGACTTTGTGATATTAACGGTTTAAAACAACAACAACAACGCTGAGATCTTTTAAAACACCGTTGTGGTGGTCATTACGGCTGATATGTCTCTAACGGCATTTACATGTATCACACACACACACACACACACACACACACACACACACACACACACACTCATATTCATTTACATGTAATCACACACACACACCTCAGTGAGGAGATATTCATTCATATTTCAGAAGACGGGTTTTGAATCAGGATGAACGGTTTTAATCTTTATCTATACACTGTTTTCCTCTCTGAATGCTACCACGAGGTAGAAGTTTTATAAAAAGTTACATGATTATGAACATATAATATATGTAATAATAGATAAGATTCTTCTTTTTGTGATTGGGGTCATTTTCAAAACAAACACCCTGTTGTAAACAACAGAAACGCTGCCTTCAAATCATAAATTAAACTCTTTAATTTATACCTAAAGATGATTTTGGTGCTTTAACAAAAGATTGTCATTTTTTTGTTATTATTATTTCATTATTATTGTTATTATTTTACCTGCTGTTTTTGTTTGCTAAACTAACTCTCAGTGGCAAATAAAAGATCAACTTTTTACACGACAGGAAGTTGCAGCGGACTATCAAACTAAATGCTCGAATGAGGAGCAGAAGGGGAGGAAGAGGAGCGAGCTGAAGGGGCGTCGGGGTTTCAGCTGAGGGAGGTCAGCGCCGCCACCTCGCTGCTCGCCGGGTCCTCCAGGTCTCGGCTCTCCGGAGGTTTGAGGATGGAGGTCCTCATTAAAGCCCCCCCCTCCTCACCCGGTCCTCCTTCTCTGAGGATTCACACCACTAAACGTATGCTGGGACGGTCCCGGTGTCACGCAGCAGCAGGTGTCTGCCGACGGACGGCTGGCGGGTTCTGATTACGACGCACAGAAAGACTCAAACTGGGAAACTCATCCATCACATCCATTCAAACAAAGCCAGGACTGTCTCCCAGGAGACCGCTGATCTGTGTCCCGAGTGAAACCAGGAGTCAACGCTGACTTTACACTTGTTACGTAATGTTACCTAAGAAAGTCGGCTAATGGGGGTTACTGTTAATTTACACTAGTTGCGTTGTTACGTTACATTGCATTACACTTTAATGTTCCGTTGTTACGTTACATTGCGTTACACTTTAATGTTCCGTTGTTACGTTACATTGTTACAGTTGTTAAGTTACGTTGTTACATTATGTTGTTACGTGACGTTGTAACGTTGCGTGACTGTGGTGTTACGTTGTTACGTTACATTGCGTTACGCTTTTATGTTCCGTTGTTACGTTCCGTTGTTATGTCATGTTGTTACGTTATGTTGTTATGTTGTTGCATTGTTACATTGTTACAGTTGTTGTGTTACGTTGCGTGACGTTACGTTGCATGACGTTGTTACGTTGCGCTGCTATGTTGTTATGGTTGTTACGCTACGTTGTTACGCTACGTTGTTACGCTACGTTGTTACGCTACGTTGTTACGCTACGTTGTTACGCTACGTTGTTACGCTACGTTGTTACGCTACGTTGTTACGCTACATTGTTACGCTACATTGTTACGCTACATTGTTACGCTAAGTTGTTACGTTGTTACGTTACGTTGTTACGTTACGTTGTTACGTTACGTTGTTACGTTACGTTGTTACGTTACGTTGTTACGTTACGTTGTTACGTTACGTTGTTACGTTACGTTGTTACAGTCTTTTCAAAATAAACTTCCTTCTTCACAGGAAACTTCTTGGCTTTAGGAAAAGATGGTGGTTTGGGTTAGAATAACTACAGAAGTGATGTAACTTATGTACGGAAGTTACGTGACAAATAAATCAACGTTGACTTCTGGTTTCACACGGGACATGAACAGCTTTGTGTGCATTACTTTTCGTAAGAATAGCTACCAACGGTGGATGAGTAAAGTCTGTTTGCAGAATCGTACAACGCTGATATTTTTTCCTGGCATCTGGGTTGAAATACTTTGCAGAAAGTAACACAAACATTTTAGATTTTTTCTGTTTCATGAATTCAAACTGATTTAGTAATGTGATTAAAACGTCTGATTTCTCGTATTTTGTTGATTTCAAACAGCTTTAAATATCTACGTTGCTCACGGGAGGCAGTAAAAGCTCCGGTGGGAAGGTGAGATGTGGATTCTCCTCCAACAACAGCTCCGTATAACCCCCGCTCAGGAACACCTGAACCTGAGGAGCAGCCATCTTTGATCTGGCTCAAAAGGTCGGCGGTGTAACGGCGCTGTGCGTGCGTTTTGAACATTTTCTTTTCAAAAACTCTTGACAAGAAGTGGTTTTGAGGATGGTATCCCGTTGTGGTCAGGCAGAGAAAACACGTTCTCCTGGAGGGGAGTTCATCTCTCGCTCGCCGTTTTCAAAGCCCCAAAAAGCAAAAGGCAGAGAACAAAGCAGCTCTGTGTAAAGGCCGGCTGCTCGGCGAGTGTTTGTGTCTCAATTTTTAACTCCCTCCTCCTCCTCCTTCTTCATCACTGGCAAAGACAAGGAGCGAGCGCTATTATTTCATAGCCTGTGAAAACAGAGATTTTAACCGTGAATCATAAATAGCTGATTTTCTCCTCTCAGACTTGTCAGAAGTGTAATCAGAAGAAAGTTTTGTGCTTCGGGGCTCTGAGTACACAAGGAGACGGTATAAAACATTCACCACCTGATGCAACCGTGATTTCTTAATGGTTTTCTCCCCGTGGTGGAGACGGTGCCAAAAAGCCTCCAAAGCCTGATTATTCTTAAGTTTATAAATCAAGCTTTTCTCTGAGCAGGAGGGGGGGTGGGGGGGGGCTTTACAAGCTGCTTCAACAGGCGGGAAATGCAGCATCATTTTCCACTGCAATTAAGAGGGAGGCCCTGATGCTGAGGCAGCGCCGGTGCCAGCTCCGGGTACGACTCTGGCACCTTCCAGCCTGTTCTGGAAAGACTTAACAGAACCTGGCTGCATGTCTTGGCTCAGAGTTTTGAGCTTGAGTCAGTGTCCCCTGACGTAATCCTTTAAGATGTGGCTGCGAAGCCACGCCGCCGCTCCAGAACATAAAGGGAGCCTCGCTGTGATTATCAGCACGGTTAATAACCCCGACGCCAAGCCAAAGTTTACAGAAAACATCCAAGCGCTCTGCTCTCCAGCTCCACATTACGGCCCGGTTATGCAGCGCGTAGCTCGGCCTGTCAGCGGCTAATCATCCCAAGGATGATCGATGGTGTTTATTTTCTGATGATGGAACGCAACCCCCCGCCTGATGATAATTGTAATAAAAAGGACAGATCAAGCCGGCAAACTTATTAAATTATCAGACCATAATTTGCATTAATGGCTGCAGAGACGGAGTGGGGGGGGGGGGGTTTGACAGGGGCCCAGCGCCGGCTTGTTAGAGGGAGCGTCCACCTTGAAAAGCTCCCGCTGCCCTTGGCCCCCCGCAGATACACCAACGCCATCATGACATGATGACACGCCGTCACATGACGGAGGAGACGGACAGCTCGGGGCTTTCAGAGGTTTCATCTCTCTCCTCTCATACGCAATAAAACATACAATACTTTCATTTATCTAATAAATAAAAACAGATTTCAGGATTCACACTGAAATTAAAAACACGTTGTTGAAAGGGACATTCGTGTTTATGTTCACGAATCAAAGAGATTAAATTTAGAACCGCCGTGAGACTGTGTTGCGCCATCAGCTCATGAAGACCGTTTGAAGCAGCTGAAAGCTCTGGAACATGCTGCAGTAGTAAGTGGATCTTGAGTTAGACTACATGCATCATTTTGTGAACATTTTCCATATGTGGTTGTAAAGGTTGGACCTCCTCTAGGACCTGAATCAGGTGTTTGTAATGACTGAAAAACAGACTGCAAGTATATGGATCTGGATTCAGAGAGCAGGAGAAGACCTGAACCCTGGACCCTCCCAGACCTGAACCCTGGACCCTCCCAGACCTGAACCCTGGACCCTCCCAGACCTGAACCCTGGACCCTCTCAGACCTGAACCCTGGACCCTCCCAGACCTGAACCCTGGACCCTCTCAGACCTGAACCCTGGACCCTCTCAGACCTGAACCCTGGACCCTCTCAGACCTGAACCCTGGACCCTCTCAGACCTGAACCCTGGACCCTCCCAGACCTGAACCCTGGACCCTCCCAGACCTGAACCCTGGAGCCTCTCAGACCTGAACCCTGGACCCTCCCAGACCTGAACCCTGGACCCTCCCAGACCTGCAGTGGAGCCCAGATGGACCCTTGAACCACCACACCCTAGTGATGTTCATTAGGGGAGCTAAAGTTAAATCAGTGTTTGAAGGCGTCTCACAGGGAATGGGAGCTTCTGGTTGGGAGCCAGCTGGACGGGAAGATCCAACAGAGAGGGGGGGGTAAAGAGCGTAGGATAAAAAAAGAGGTCGGCGGCGGCGGCGTCTAATGGGGCTCTGCTGCTTTTAAGTGCAGCGTAGCAGAGGAATACATGAATCCCCCGGTAGCAGAAGTTCAAACCCAGACAACACAGAGAGACTTCAGACGGAGACACACGTGATGTTTTAACCAGAGACAGAGTCCATCACGTCATCACGGTACCAGTACCAGTACCAGTACCAGTACCAGTACAGGTACCAGTACCAGTACCAGTACCAGCACCAGTACCAGAACCAGCACCAGTACCAGTACAGACCCTGTTCAAACAGTCTCATCTTAAATTCTGGTGGAGATCACAAAGATTATAAAAACATGTGTAAAATGTAGAATTTTGATTTAAAGGTGCACCAAACCAGTAACCAGCTTCATTAAGACCAGTTCACCAACAACCAACCAGTAACCAGCTTCATTAAGACCAGTTCACCAACAACCAACCAGTAACCAGCTTCATTAAGACCAGTTCACCAACAACCAACCAGTAACCAGCTTCACTAAGACCAGTTCACCAACAACCAACCAGTAACCAGCTTCACTAAGACCAGTTCACCAACAACAACCAACCAGTAACCAGCTTCACTAAGACCAGTTCACCAACAACCAACCAGTAACCAGCTTCACTAAGACCAGTTCACCAACAACAACCAACCAACCAGTAACCAGCTTCACTAAGACCAGTTCGCCAACAACAACCAACCAACCAGTAACCAGCTTCACTAAGACCAGTTCACCAACAACAACCAACCAGTAACCAGCTTCACTAAGACCAGTTCACCAACAACCAACCAGTAACCAGCTTCACTAAGACCAGTTCACCAACAACAACCAACCAACCAGTAACCAGCTTCACTAAGACCAGTTCGCCAACAACAACCAACCAACCAGTAACCAGCTTCACTAAGACCAGTTCACCAACAACCAACCAGTAACCAGCTTCACTAAGACCAGTTCACCAACAACAACCAACCAGTAACCAGCTTTAAACCAGTGTCTCCTCCACATGGACTTCCTGTTTAAGAGTAGTAGAAGAAGAAGAACGCTCTGTCTCAGTGTTGCTGTCAGCAGCTCTGAAGCTCCCTCTACTGGCAACAGGCGGAACAACGACTCAGAAAAACAGCAAGAAATCTGCATATATATCTATATATCTATATATCTATATATATCTCTCTATTTATATATCTCTCTATATATATATATATACCTCCTCCCATAATAGTCATTTTACAAGTACGACTGTTTTAATGGAGTATAGTTCAGAGTATTGGATTCAGATTTTACATTAAAAACGTGATTTTTTTTCATTTTTTAAAAAAAATGTATTTATTAATTATTTATTCTTTTATTTCTAATTCTTTATTTACTTTATTTATTTTTAATTCTTTATTTATTTTTAATTCTTTATTCACTTTATTTATTTTTTACTTATTTTTAATTTTCAATTCTTAATTTACTTTGATTTATTTTTGTTTTAAATTCTTTCTTTACTTTATTTATTTTTATTTTTTTATTTTATGTGTATATGTGTAGATGTTGTATGAGTTTTTTATTATTTCATGTGCGTAGTGTTTCACTAATTTTGGTGTCACCGCTGCTTTAAGTCTTGTTGTAACTGTTGCCATTAGTGTGATATTGGTTATTTCCTTTTTTTTATTATTATATATTATTATATATATTTTAAAAAATCTGACTATTATTATATTTATTTATTTAAGATGTTGTTACTAGAATTATTATGATTATTATTTCATCCTTTTTTTGGTTTGATTTTGTTTGTTATGTACCATGTCGTTATGTTGTTATCAGTGTTTTACAACCTGTAAAGTCACTGTTGTTTTCCTTTTTGCACCAATAAAAAAATATCTTTCAGGGCTGCACAATTAATTCAAATTTTATCAAAAGTGTAATATTACCTACTGTAATTTTTTAATCTCAGGAGAAGCAATATTTGTTAAATGTGCGTCAAAATACCATTTTAAATTAAATATCGTTGTGTTACAGACTTAAGAAAACATCTTTGTTTGGTACAGATCCCTACAAAAATCACACCATAAACATTTTAACATGTTTTTCAATGAAAATGAGAATAAAGATGTAAAAATTCCCTTTCAATCATCGTAATTGTAATATTAGTCAAAATCATCATTATTGGATATTTCTTTCAAAATCTTTAGACTTTAAACCAAATTATTTTTTTTTTGTTTTCTTTTTTTAGACAAAGGTCATCATATCAAATGTAGAACTTAACTGAGTGTCACACGAAAGAGAATAAAATAATAAATACATAAATAAAATAAAATAAAATAAATATATATAAATATAGCTTTCTATATAAATAAAATAAAATAATCGATTTAGCTTAAAAAACAAAGGAAATAAAATGAAGTGAATCGTACCGTTGTGTGAGAGTAAAACAGTAAAGATAGTATTGTTTTTTATTAAGCTGAGTGAGCTGGAGAGACGTATGAGTGTTAATAACAGGCTAGAATTAAAGAGACTCGTTACTGCTCCTTTCCTACGACCGTCTTTAAATCCATTATCTGATTTCAGATCATTTTATTTTCTACATACTGAATTAACTTTTTTAAATTATTATTATTATTATTTTTTTATGTTATGTTCTACATTTGTTAAGATGACCTTTGCCATGTCTGCAAAAAAAAAACAATAATCCCTCCACTCTGGAAACACAGAATTCAACAACTTGAAGGAAATTTCTGTCATTTTTGCTGCACAACGTAAAATAAGTTGTTTTCTTTTCATTGAGAGCTTCAACGTTGAGGTTTAAAAACACAACATCTCTGCTCTCCAGCGAGACTTACTGAACATTTCTTCTGCATCTAAACCTGCTTTATTCTAATAATTCCTCCTCACGTCAGAGTTAAAGCAGCAGAAGTTTATGAAGAGCGAGGGTTTAAAGCCGAGCAGACCGCGGGTGAAATAATCCTGATGAATAATGAAGGTGTGAACGGGCCGGGCTCGTCTCCCCTCCTGGGTGGACATTTAGTGTCAACCTGACAGCTCGGGGACGACGGGGGGATGAAGTTGTCTCCATATTAAACAGGCACATTAGACCTGTTAAACGGCGAGCAGCGTGGCGAGGTGCAGCACGTGGACCGCCGCGGTCTGAATCTCATCAGGTGAGAGATGCAGGGATCGGAGGGAGGGGGGGGGGGGGCGTCGGCCATCGCCTCCACCGCACCTCACGTCTTCCGCAAACTGGAACTGACCCCGCGCTTCTGCCAGCCTCCGGCGCCGCTAAGCCCGGCCCTTCCCATCATGCACAGGGGCAGCAGCTCGCTCCCATGAGCCCGTGCTCGCTCCCTGCCATCTGCCGTGATTTATAGAAAACGGCCCATGATTTATGGGCCAGTCATCTCACAATGAAGTTGTTCTCTTTCATTTGCGCGACCTCCCGACCTAGCCGCCACTCGCAGCCAGGTTGGGGAAATGCGCGCTAATCATACGCTATGAGGGCCGTTAAACAGGAGGAGCTGCACACGGGTGGAGGTGGAGGTGGTGGTGAGGGGGGGGGGGTGCTTTAATGAAATTAATTTCAACAGCGTGTGCATACTGATGAAACAGGCCACACGGCCACCGCTGAGAGACGCTAACAAAACCTTTTCAAGGACTCATCCGACACCGCAGCTCTGATCGACCAATGAAACGCCTCATTAGGAGCCAGCGATCCACGGGACCAGTTTAAACATCTATTAAAGATCTGTACAACCAACCAGTGTGCCCCCCCCCTCTGTCATCACCTAAATGTGCCCGTCAGTTAACGTTCACCTGAGTCTCTACATGATCAGAAAAAAAATATTTACAGTATTTTATTGTACTTTATACTTCTACGTCACGTTACTGAGGGAAATGTACTTTTCACTGCACTACATTTATTTTATAGTACTTTTTGGATTCAGATTTCCACGTTTTAATGTGATTATTATCTTTTTTATTTTTTATTTATTTAACATGTTACTAGATTTAGTATGAGTATTATTTCATCCTTTATTTTTGGTTTGTTATGTTTGTTATGAATTATGTCAAACTCTGAACGTCAACTTGTCTTTTTTTGTGTATTTCTCCTGTTTTTTTTCATTGTTTTACCACCTGTAAAGTCACTGCTGTTGTTTTTTGCATCAATAATAAAATAAAATTTAAAAAAAAAATAAAAAAAATTAAGTAACTATGTCTCATCTGACTATTACAGATAAAAAATAAATAAATAAATAAATAAATATAAATTAAATAAAAATATAAAGTAAACTAAGTCTCATCTGACTACTAAAAATAAATAAATAAATATAAAATAAATTAAAATAAAGTACAACAACTTGAGTATTTTCACATTTTTGTATTGTCCTCATTTATATCAAAGATGGTCGACTAAATAACGGACTACATCCTCAACAATGACAGTTGAATTAACACAAACTGAACATTATTAGATTAGGATTAATTAATTTATAGTTAGGTGTACCTAATAAACTGAGTGGATAAGTTAAGTAAAAATATAACTCCTGTAAAACGTTTATTTCTATAGATGTTCAATTAAAATAAGCAGAGATGTAGTTTTATATTTTATATTATGATTCATTTTAACTCAGCGGATCAGAATCAACATGTTAATATTTATAGAACTAACATGTTTCCTGTTTGGATCTTTGAGAAAACACCATCTTCTTGGTACAGAACATTTAGAGAACCAGAGCTTTATCATCATTAATTAATCCAGCTTGAAATGTGAAGACCAAAGAGGTCAAAGGTCATGAGAGTTTCTGATAATGTGTACCTGCCAGCAGACGGTCTGAGTCGACGTCCTGAGGAGTCCAGGATGTCTTCGTCCTGGAACAGAAACACACCAGACCAGAGCAACAAAACAAGATTCATAAGTCTGAAATATTCACAACCTAGAATAATAATAAACAAATAGGTGACATATTTAGTTTAATAATTCTGCACAGGTGAAATAAAGCAGCAGCAGTAGAGGAAGAATCAACGGCACCATCTGGTGGTGGTTCACATCCTGTCTCTGATTTTACTTTTAACACCATGAAATGCAGCTTTTTACATGGATATGATATAAAACAGCTGCTGCACTGACACTAAACACACATCTGAGATAAAAACATACTAAATTACCTTCCAGCCCAGCAGAGACTGTATTTAATGATGAAGCCCAGGATTTAGTCACTAAACCTTCACAAACGTTTGTCAGAAGGGACTCCAGTGTTCATGATCACACCACATACAGAACACCTGTGTTTTCTCATGCAAGTACACCTGGGAAATGTAGTTCACATGTGTAGTTTACAACTGCATCAGACACTCCAAAACATACAGCAGTGAAAAACAGTACTTAGATCTACTTCATTAAAAGTACAACAATGTAAACGTAGTAGTATAAGCAAAATGTACTTGAAAGTATTAAAGTTAAAGTACTCATTCTGCAGTAAAATATACCCTATTTTATATAAGATTATTACGATGCGTCAATGTTAAACAGTAAGTTAGATTTATCCTGGTTCCTGGTTCAGATGATTAATGGGACAGAAGAAGAAGAAATTATGCATTTATTTTTTTTGTGAAATACTTGATAGTTTTATTTAATGATTTAAATAGACACAGCGACTAAAGCTGTCAGACAAAAAGTACAATATTTCCCTCTGAGAGTAGAAATACAAATTAGAAAGTACAAATACCTTCAAATTTTACTTAAGTAAATGTATTTAGTAACTTTCGCCCGCTGACAAGTCTCAAAAACTGAAGCAAATGAAATTAAAATAATAACCATCATTTATAAATTAATAGTTAAACTTAGTTAATAGTTATTTTACTGTTGACAATTAAATGATAATTAATGTTTACTAATTATTAGTAAAACAACATTTTATTGTTGCACACAACATTTTATATACTATATATATATATATATATATATATATAGTATATATACCATCTATAAACATAATTTGGATAGGTAGTTAATACTTTAATGGTTATGTGATGTTTAATAAACGTTTTCTTAAATGTTTATAAATATTTGGTAATTATTAACAAATACTTAATATAATATATAAAATATTATAATGTGTGCAACGATAAACTGTCAAATAGTTTATTAATATAAGCAGAATGTAAATGTTATCGTCTCTTATCAGCTCTGATACAATATAGAATATATAAACGTATTATTTCATGTTACACAAACTAATAACATAATCAATTTACTATATATAAATGACGGTTATTATAAAGTGTTACAAGTAATGAGAAACACATCAGAATGGAAGTAAATATTACACAAAAACATAAGTAATATGTATTAAAACTATAATGTAAGGACTCTCAGGTGTGTATCCGGTAAAGTGACTGAAAGTTCGGCTTCATCATTAAATACTTACATTGGACTAAAATGTGCAGATATTTTTCCAAAGCTTTAGTCCACCGTAGCAAAATATAAATGAAATTAAAGACAAAAAAAGGATCAAATTGTGATAAAGAATGACACAAAACAAGAGAATAGAAGTCTGATAGTTTATTTCTATCACAGGTGAAAGAGAACCAAACATGTAAATATATACAGTCATACACGGGGAAATAAAACATAAATATTGTGTATCAACTAAAGAACAAACGGGAGCCATGCATGGTGAGTGGTGAATGGAAGATTATCGCTTATTTACAGCGCTGCGTCTCATCAGGTTCAGCTGAAGAAGCAGCGAGTGGTCGTGTTAGTTCAGGTTAGTGCTGCCAGAAAATCCTTAAAGGCACACATTCAGGAAATCAAACGTCACACTTTATAATAACCATCACTCAGAAATGATAAATTAAACTTAGTTATGTTACTGTTAACAATGAAATGAGGATTAATAATCTTTACTTATTATTAGTAAAGTTATTTTAACTGTTTATTGTTGCACACATAAGTATTTGTTAATGGTTACGATATTATTTCTAAACTTTAAAGAAATTGTAAAACATCTATTAATATTACATAGATATTTTTAACAATTTGTTAATGGTTAATTATTGGTTTGTTAACAATCTATAAACATTATTTGGATGACTATTATAAAGTTATAACTGATGATTATAATACCTTGTTAAATGGTTAATAAATACTTTTTAAAACATCTATAAACATTATTTGTTAAATGTTTAATTGTATTATTATTTTGTGTAATATTAAATAATTAGTTTATATATTCTATATTGTATCATAGCTGATAAGAGATGTTAATAACATTCTGATTACATTAGTAAACTATTTATTAACAGTTTATTGTTGCACATTATAACATTTTATATCCTATATTAAGTATTTCTTAATGATTAATAAATGATTTTTAAACTTTTAAGAAATCGTATGTAAAACATCTATAAACATTACATAGATAGATGGACCAAAAACCAATTGTTAACTATCTATCTAAATAATGTTTATAGATGCTTTACACAGTATTTATTAACCATTTAACAAGGTATTATAATCATCAGTTGTAACTTTATAATAGTCATCCAAACAATGTTTATAGACCTTTAACAAACCAATTATTAACATTAACAAATTGTTAAAAATATCTATCTATGAAATGTTTATAGATGTTTGACAAACAATTTATTTTAAGTTTACAAATAATATATTAATCAATAACAGATACTTATATATAAATAGTATATAAAATGTTATAATGTGTGCAACAATAAATTGTTAAAATACCATACTAATAATTAGTAAACGTTATTAATTATTCGTTGTTTGTTAACAATTTAAACAAGTTTAATTAACACTTTATAAGTGATGGTTATTATAAAGTATGTTTTTAAATCTGGAGATGCTTTTAGTCAAACTGATATTCGACAGCGACACAGATTCCTGTTTTGAACGCATGCGGTCGTAGTTTAGAAGTTGTTTTATATAAATCACACTAGAAAAGAGTAAAGGGAAGTGACTTAGAGTCTAAACACTTGGATCACTGGACGTGGACATGCCGTAGTAGTAGAGGACTTCAACATTCAGTCCGGTTAAAAGCTCATCAAGTCGTCTTTTCCTCCCACGCTGAGAGAAGTGACGACGGGCACTGGTACAGTACATTTAACAGTCCGAGTATTGAGATAAAATAAGGCCTTCAGTAACAGAATCCTTCACTTTCTGGGTTCAACATGTCGCATTAAAGACGGGAACTACGTTTATGCGCTTCCTCGCTGATTGATGCCACTCTCGTGTCTGCACAGTGAGCCGGCTAGCTTAGCTTAGCATAAAGACTGTGAACGGGGGGAAACAGCTAGCCTGGTTTTTCTTTTCTGTAACACTTTAACCGTGAAGTGTTTTCAGTAGATTTTCTATATTCAGATTCAATATAAATACTTTCCCAGCAGGAAAAATTGATCAGTTGTTCGACAGAGAATTAATTGGCACCCATTTTGATAATTGACTAATTGTTTAAGTCATTTTTTAAGTAAAAAATCACAGCTTCTGGCTACTTAAATGTGAATATTTGCTGTTTTCGGTTTGTTTGTTTGTTTGTCAGCAGGATTACAGAAAAACTACGGGCGTGATTTTCATGAAACTTGGTGGAACGGTGTAGCATGGACCGAGGAAGAACCCATTACATTTTCGAGAGGATCCGAGATAGGGCATTTGTGCTGCATTCATGTAGTGTTGGAATAATCGGAAAAATGAGTTCAGAAACAGCACTAAACAATCAATTCCTTATTAAATAAAATAATTCTCAGACCAATTGGGAATGAAAACAATCATTTGTTGCAGCCCAACGCATCCTCATGCAACGGTTCCTATGATATCTTACGAAAAGTTAGAAGGTTCTCCGAATGTCCAGCCACACGTGTGAATTACCGCTCGTTACATACATACAGTCTTTTCAAAATAAACTTCCTTCTTCACAGGAAACTACTCAGTTAGGTTTAGGAAAAGATGGTGGTTTGGGTTAAAATAACTACTGAAGTTGCGTTACTTAAGTACGGAAGTTATGTGACAAATAAATCAACGTTTGGGTTAAAATAACTACACAAGTACAAGGACGGAGGACGGAGTACGGAGGACCTGTGATGCCTCCTAATGTGCAAATTTCTAACAAATTTGTGATTAATCAGATTCGGTAAGCAGCAGCTTCTTCTTTACAGACATGAGAGTGGTATTAATCTTCTCTTCTCGTAGCGTATTCCCCAAACTATTCCATTAAAACACAAGTTAAACCTCCTCTGTAGCGTTTGTTTGAACTGCCCTCGTGTGCCAGACGGGTGGAGTTTAGCTCCAGGAACGTTCAACCAGTCAGAGGAGTTTAAAGTGTTTCAGTGTTTCTCAGTATGGTAACTGATACAGCACACACACACTGGAGTTATTAGGCGCGTTAGTTAGTGTTATAATAAGCAGCAGTAACGTTTCATTATAGGAGCACTTTAAAAAACAAATAACACTTCTGTACATTGACCAGCGAGAGCGTAATTTACAGTGCTTCGACGTGGAAATCCACGCTGGATTCCTCCAGAGTTTATTGCTAATGTCCAAAGATCAAACACTTCTTTTTCCGTTGACGCTGGCACGTTTACGATTCATCGGTTAGCGTCGGCGCTGCTTCTAGTAGCATCCAATCATTCAGATTGTCAGTCTCTCTGTCAGATTTAGGTCAAATATTTCACATTTTTAACGGTCGAAGTGACTTACATTCAATTTAGGAAGAGCTGATGCGGAGGAGTTAAAACAGAAACACGTTGTAAACACTAGATTTCAGACCTTGATTTGGACTTTTTAAGTGTAATATATAACATTTATTACAGTATTTTGGAATGAAACTCAACAAATCGCAGTAGTGTTGACTTGATAGCTTGTGAAGCCTGTAAGACCATCAAAACCAATAAACTCCCAGTTTAAACACAACTGGACCTTTAGCTTCACAAAGAAATCCACTGTATAGTTTAAATATATATAGAGAAGACAAAGGAGGTCCATGTGACGCTTATCAGTTTAATTTCCATTTAAATCATCAAATAAATGTAAATTAAAGATTCTGTCAAAGAGCCAACTACTGTTTTCTTTTTCTTCTTTTTACTTCATTTACAAAGATAACTTATTTAATAATTACTTTTCTTTATTGTTGTTTATGCTGATTAATCTGACAGTGAAATTAACAGTTGCTAAATAAACTGGTTTTTTTCTCATAAATTATTAATTTATAATCTTACAAATCATTTTTTTTCTAATAAATTTACGACTTTATAATCTTGAAAATTTGTGAGTTTTTTTTCCTCATAAATTTACGACTTTATAAATTTGCTAATTTGTGTTTTTCCACATGAATCTACAACTTTATAATCTTGCAAATTAGATTTTTTTTTTCTCATAAATTTACGACTTTATAATTTTGCAAATTTTTGTTTTTTCTCATAAATTTACAACTTTATAATCTTGCAAATTTGCCTTTTTTAATTTAAATTTATAAAAACTCCTACAGCTTGTTAAGACTCTGTTAATTATTGAAGTTATAATTAAAATGATAGTCCATTTAAATGATTCATCATTCAGCTGTACGGAGGCGTATCGTTTATATATTATCGGGAAAACCTTGTGCAAAAACCTTAAGTAGATCTATGGATCCAGGTCCATAAAGTGTATCATCTATTATAGATATTTAAACGGTAAATTAACTGATAAGTGTCACACTTCTTTTCTTCTACTTTAAATAACAACAACTGATATCTTCTGCTGGTAGTTGGGTCCAAAATAATAAAACTTTAAATCACTGTAGTGCTTCAAATCATTGGCCAGCCAAATGATCGCTCAATGGAAACTAACAGGAACTTCAGGGTTTCACAGTTTTCTGAAAGTTATTACTAATAAATGAATGAGTGCAACAGCTGCTCTCATTAAAGGTGTCAAAGGTTGGTTATGTTTGACATATCACTCTTCAGTTGGACCCTTGAATCCAGCCTTTTAAAGACTATAGTGCCGCTTTGTTTAACACGTTCTTTGTTCAGATCGATCCACCAGGTACTATGAGGCAGTAGTTGAGGAAGGAGAAACACAGGTGAGATCCATTCAAAGCTCTTTACATTCAATATACACGAAGGTTTGATGTGTCAAAGCAAAAAGAAAACAGTTCAAAGAAGTGGGTTACTAAAAATGGATAAAAATACTGATGATTGCTCCTGCAGTGAGAGGAGGGAAGTTACACCTCTTATAGGTTTAAGGTGTAGATGAAGGGGGAACGTTCAGAAGTACACCGGAGGTCAGGATCACCGACGGAGACCAGGAGGAGAAACGCTTTCTACGGTCAGCTCGGCTCCACCGACGGAAGATAAAGTTTTAAGGCTCATGACTCTAGCGGGAGGAAGAAGATGGTTCAGGTGGAGGTCCTGGTTCTGAAACGTCTTAGCTGCCAGGATCACCTTCAAGCTTTCAAGAAGAGCCGTGAGCTCCTCCAGACTATCGGCAGCTGAAGGAATGAAATGGGAAGAGAAGCCGGTGGGGAGGATGATGCCGGGCGTATCGGCCGATGGAATGAAAGGTGTTACGGCGGTGGGTGGGGGGGGGTGAAAGCTAAGCGTGTTAGTAGGAGGAGATGTCGGAGGAGCTGCTGCTGTTGCTGGTGGAGGTCTGGGCTCTCTTGATGTACAGGTTGAGCAGCTTCATCTGTAGGAGGGAAACAGCAGGAGAGTTAGAGGACTCCACCTCTCTGAAACACTCACCGCTCCGTCTCCCTCCAGCTCCGTCCGTTGGTAATGTTAACAATACTATCTTAATGTTTTCCTATTGTACTGGAGATGCTCTTGGGGGGGGGGGGCGGTCTCAATCACTGCATGCTGCACTTTAACGGAGGTCCGGCGGCTCATCAAACCAACCAATCGCTCCTCTTTGTGTTGTTTTTCCATGTAGGTTTTCCAGCGCAGCGTCTTCTTCCCCTCGGTGCACCGAGACGTACTGAGCTCGTTACTGCCTCTAGAGGCCATGAAAACACCTACTGAACCACTCCAAAATACATTTCAATATCGCTGAGATGAATGCTCCATCAGCGTATTAGTGGTACTGCAGGTAAAAAAATAATAATTACAGGGACGGAGAAAAAAACTCGGAATTTCTGAGATTAAAGTCGCGAATTTGCACAAATTTACGACTTTATAATCTCGCTAATTTGTGAGTTTTTTTCTCGTCAATTTGCTACTTTAATCTCAGAAATTCAGAGTTTTTTTCTCAGAATATTACCCCCCCCCCTCTGGCTCCGTAACTCCGTATCTGGAGTGTTTTAAAACTGTGTTATTTAGTTGTCTCCCCAAAGCGCTTCTATGGGAACGATCCACACAGGACTAATATTTGTGATTAGATCCATCCCATCTGTGTGGGATGATTGTTTTACTGTTCGAGACTGAATAAATAAGTGATGGTACATGTTGTGACATGGATTCTGGGTGCAGAACGGTGAGAAGCAGCGGCCAAACGCTGGGAATGTTTGACCAGATGTTTGCTCTGTCTGCAGCTGGATGTTGAACCTCTGCTGATTAAATAAACGAGAGCTGAAAGACAGGAAGTGGGTGTACCTTGCTGCCGGTCAGCTGAGCCAGGTACGGCTTCAGCTCCTCTCCGATCACAGAGTAGATGGCCACCAGGCAGAAGACGCTGGCCTTCCTCACGCTGCTCTCCGTGTTGTCGTAGCCCTGCGACAGCAGACGATGCTGAGTGAGACCCTGAAGGACTCCTGAGTATCTGTCTGACAACACATGTAGCACGAACGGTGTCTCACCTGCAGGAGTCCAGGGATGATGTCAGACAGCAGCTGGTGCAGCGGCTCCTTGGAGATGCGTTCGATGGCCCTCGTCTGCATCTTGATGGCGGCCAGGTTGATGGGGTAGTCGGCCGTCTGCACGATGGGACAGAGAACCTTGATGCACTGCTCCGGGTGGATGGAGGCCGCCAGCGTGGAGGCCGCCTCCTCCGCCGCACGCACCACCTGCAGAGAAGAGAGCGTGATGTGAGAGAGCAATAGTACTTTCTCATTCTCATGTGCAATATCACTGTTCATTGTGTGCAATAGTACTTTCTCATTCTCATGTACAATATCACTGTTCATTGTGTGCAATATTACCTCTTTTCTGTTTTTTAGCTTACCGTACCTTCTTTCTATTTCACTTATCTTATCTTATTTACTCATTTTACTTAATGCTACTTACTTACTTAAATTGTCATTCTACAAGGCACTGGTGCTAGAAATAGTACGTTTTTACTTTTTATTTTATACACTTGTATTTTATACACTTGAAACTCGTTGTAATTTGTTGTATTTTTTGTATTTTTTGAGCAATCTCTGGCACAAGAATTTCCTTCGGGATTAATAAAGTTCTATCTTATCTTATCTTATCTTATCTTATGTAGGGCATCGACTCTAAATCCCAGCAGCCCTTAAAAAGCGCCTCCTCACCTCCTTGTGCGAGTCTTTATGAGCCTCCAGCGTCTTCATGATGGTGAGCTCGGCGTAGTTCTTGAAGCGGGCCGGCTGGTTCCTCAGGATCTCCTTCAGGACCCGCAGGGCCAGCGCCCGGATCGTGTGCTGAGAGAGAGACGAGTCACACGTTCAAGATGACTTACGGACAGTTTGCAGTTTACAGAGGACGGAAGACGGATTTGTGGCCTCACGTCTTTGTCTCCCAGCGTCTCCAGCAGCAGCAGCAGCATGGTCTTGAAGTGTTCGTCCCACACCACCAGGCTGTCCTCTCGGGCCACTCTCAGCAGCTCCAGCAGGGTGCCCCGTCTCTCCTCGGGGCCCCGCTCCCCCGCCTGGCCCTGGGACAGATCCTTCAGCAGCTCCCCGACCAGCTGCAGCTGCTCGGCAGGGCTCGCTGCAGGACCGGTCGTATGGTGTTAGATAAACGCCGTGTTACTTTGGGCATCATTTAACACCAGTAATGAAGTCAATGTGAGATTAAAGTGGCAAAATTCACAAAATTTGAATGATTATAAAGTCGTACATTCATGAGAATAAACTCACAATTTGCACGATTATAACGTCATAAATTTACGAGAAAAAACTCGGAAAATAAAGGAGTGCAAAACCGCGGTAACGCCGCCCACGGCAACGTTTTTTCTCGTAAATTTGCCACTTTAATCTCTACAGAATATCCGAGTTTTTTCTCAAAATTTGTGACTTTATAATCTTGCAAATTTGTGTTTTTTTCCTCATAAATGTATGACTCTATAATGTTGCACCAAAAACAGCAGTTATGAAGTGAGTGTGTGTGTGTGACGGTGTCTGAAGTCTGAAGCTCAGATTTAAATCAACTAAAAGATAAACAGATGTTGAAATGAAGTCATCAGTTTGCTGTGTGGACTCGTTGGTAGTTTGTATTGTGTTTCACAGAGAAGGACTCAGTGATGCAACATGTCTTTACCAGGGAAGCTTTTGGGGTTCATGATCTTGTTTTCCCCACATTCTTGTCTGCTGCCTGCAAAGACAACATCTGGGTTTAAAGACACAACCTGACAAACTAAACACCAACAGAAAGATGAACTCAGTGACCGAAGAGATCTCACCGTCTCTCAGCTGCTCCACGGCGTCCTCGTACAGCGCCTCCTTCAGCGCAGCTTTGTCCAGAGTGCTGATGCTGTCCGTGTAGTTGTACGGGTTGTAGTCTCTGAAGCGAGGCCCAGAGAAGGAACGCGGCGAAGGCGTGTTCAGCAGCGACGTCTTGTTGTCCAGTGCTGTGCGTCCTCCTCCCACCACGTCAGAGTCTGAGGACGCCCCGACGCCGGACTGAAGAACCACATCATCACAACACCAAGATTACCTGATTTACCTCAGAAAGACTCACAAACTGTTCCTAAACTAGACGCCGTCGCCGTCTTTCTCCTCACCGTGCCGTCCCTCTTGCCGTCTCGCCTCAGCGGATCCATCAGGTCTTCTTGGCTGCGGAAGCTGAAGTTCTGGATGGCCTCGGTGACGCCGCGGAGAGAGCTGTAGATCTCCTCCGCGTTCAGGTTTTCACTGTCGTACTCCAGCATGCTGCAGCGAGGGAGAAAGAAAACGATCACATGAGGAAGAGGTTTCATCATCAGGGATCGGCTGATCGGAGGGAAACTCAACTCCAAAATGATCCCCGAAGAATCGTTTTTCATTTGTGGACGTACAGGAAACAGAAATGTGAATAATCTCTGAGATTAAAGTCAGCAAATTTACATGAAAAAACTCAGATATTGTCTGAGATTAAAATGGTAAATTTACAAGAATAAACTGACAAATTTAGAACCAAAACAAAACTGAATATTCTCTGAGATTAAAGTGATAAATTTATGAGAAAACACTCACAAATTTACGTGAAAAAAAACTGGAATATCCTCTGAGATTAAAGTCACAAATTAACAAGAAAAAAACTAGAATACTAAAAGAGATTTAAATAAGAAAACCCTGGGATATTCTCGAAGATTAAAGTGGTAAATTTACATGAAAAATATGTGAATATTCTCCGAGATTTACGAGAAAAAAAACCAGATATTCTCTGAGATTAAAGAGGTAAATTAACGAGAAAAAAAAACACAAATATACATGATAGTACGTCATAGTAATGATTGAGGACATTTTCCGAGACATGGACCAAACCGAGTCCTTGCAGATTTTCTGGTGTACTTTTCTTTATATTTCATTTCTTGTTTCCCAAATATGAACAGAAAGAAAACCTGTAACTTTATATCTGACACAGAACAAAGCAGAAGTCTGAAACACAACACAGTTTGTCCATGACTAGGAAACAGACGGCACAGCAGAGTCACAGTTTGAGTCCACTGTTTCTGTTGACCACAATGCATCAGTACACGTGCATAGCCGTGCATGTTGACAAACTGACGCAGGTAGAGACGCACAGGTGAGTCGAGCACAGAGACGCCGATGACAACAAAGCAACGTTAAACCAAACGAACGGACAAGTTGAGCAGATGGAGACACAAACTGCTGCAGAAGTGACGACAGATGAGACTGTTGGAGAGTTTCAGAGGTAGGTTGATGGGGAGGGAGAATATTGTGCACCATTATATTTAAAAATATATTACATCTATTGTTACAGGGATAAATACGATGGCTTATTAGGGCCAATGTAGGTTTAAAAATATAATAATTACGGAGCCAAGGGAGCGGGGTAATATTCAGAGAAAAAGCTTTGGAATTTCCAAGATTAAAAAAGGTAAAAATACAAGAAAAAACTTTACGTGAAAAAACTCGGATATTCTCTGAGATTAAACCGGAGATCAAATTTGAGATAAAATATTCCTTTATAAGTCCCACAGTGGGGAAATTTGCAAAGAAAGGAACTCACAAATTTACGCGAAAAAATTGAATATTCTGAGATTAAAGTCACACATTTAGAAGAAAAATTTTTTGATATTCTCTGAGATTAACGTGAAACATTTACGAGAAAAAAACTAAAAAATGTACGTGAATAAGATATTATTCTATGAGATTTACGACAAAAATAACTCAGATATTCTCTGAGACTAAAGTGGTAAATTCAGAGAAAAAACTAACAAATTTACGTGAAAAAAAAAAAACTTGAATATTTACTGAGCTTAAAGTGCTAAATTTACGAGTAAAAAACACAAATTTACGTGAAAAAACTTGAATATTCTCTGATATTGATGTCACAAATTAACTAGAAAATAAATCAAAAATTAACGTGAAAAAATTGAATATTCTATGAGATTTACCACAAGAAATTGGATATTTTCTGAGAATAAAATGGTAAATTTACAAGAAAATAACTCACAAATTTAAGTGAAAAAATAGAATATTTTATGAGATTTACCACAAAAAAAACTTGGATATTCTCTCAGATTTAAGTGGTAAATTTACTAGAAAAAACTAACTCACAAATTTACGAGAAATAAATCGAAAAAATATAATAATTTTCTCATACATTTATGACTTTATAATCTCAGAGAATATACAAGTTTTTTCTCGTAAATTCACGACTATAATCTCGGAAATTCTAATACACCGTCGTAGATAAATGTGACAATCACTTGTGGCATTTAAATGTATTTCCGGTCACTGTGAAACCCTGTAACAGGGACGAGGAGGAGGAGGAGGAGGAGGAGGAGGAGGAAGAGGAAGAGGAAGAGGAAGAGGAAGAGGAAGAGGGGGAGAAAGAGGAGGAGGAGGAGGAGGAAGAGGAAGAGGGGGTGGGGTTACCTGGGTGAGTAAGCTCGCCGCACTGCTTTGAGGGAGGAGTGGGCAGCGGGTGGAGGAAGAGGGGAGGGGAAGGGTGGAGGAGGGAACTTGGAGAGCCCGTCTGCGCTCCAACCCCACAGCCGACTGCAACCAGCCGGGGAGGAAGAGGAGGAGGAGGAGGAGGAGAGGGAGAGGAGGAGGAAGAGCAGCCCAGAGAGAAGATAAGAAATAAAGAGAAGCAGTGTTCTCAGTCAGTGTTAGTGCAGCCGGCTGGAGAACTGACACCAGTATCATGCTGGTAAACTGTTCATCATCATCATTTAAGGTGTCACATGCTCGAGTCCAGAGCGAGTCTAATGAGTTTCTAAAGATAGAGACAATATGATTTTATCTCCTGATAATATAAATCAGGTTTTTACAACAGCAGTGATCCTGTTAATGATGGAAATTTAGACAGAATATGTCCCCTTAAATGGTTTAAACCCTGACTGAAGATGATACGTCATTTATCTGAATCAACTGAAAGAAAAACTGATTTACTAGAAAAAATGTATTATATTCTCTGAGATTAACGTGGTAAATTTACGTGAAAAAAAAAGATTTTTTTTTAATATATTTTCTGAGATTTAAGAGGTAAATTTGTGAGAAAAAGCTCACGAACTTATGTGAAAAAAAACTTAAATATTTTCTGAGATTAAAGTTCTAAATGAATAAGAAATAAAAACTGATATCAGATATTGATCAGTTTGACGTATAAATCAGCTGGTATCGAGGTAAAGATCTCTGATATATTTATATATATATATATATATATATTATAACAGAATGACGTATAAATCAGCTGGTATGGAGGTAAAGATCTCTGATATATTTAAATATATATATATATATATATATATATATATATATATATATATATATATATATATATTATAACAGAATGACGTATAAATCAGCTGGTATGGAGGTAAAGATCTCTGATATCAATACAGAACAGGTAGAAACTGTACTTTTGATGCAGAAATATGACTGTGATGGAGAATTAGATGTGTTTAAATGAACAGGTAGAGGTGACGGTGGCGTACCTGGGGGAGAGCCCCCCCCCATGGGAGCAGTTGGTGGGGGAGGTCAGCGGGCTGCTGCGGCTGCTGGGTTGCCGCGGTGGCGTCCGACCTGCTGAGTTACTGGGAGACGTCTGCAAATCACACAAAAACCACACAACTGGCTTTAGAAACACAACGCCAGCAACATGTGGAAATGTGAGGTTTGTGTGTGTGTGTGTGTGTTACCATGGTGATGCCGCTGTTGGCGCTGGCGTTCCTCAGGTGGTTGTGCAGCAGCTTGGTGGTCCCGTCCTGGAAGGTCTTGGGCAAAGCGCCCAGCAGCATGGTGAACTCCGGCGTGTTCAGCTCAAACAGGGCGATGAGCACCACCTGGGCCGCCTGCACACACACACACACACACACAATGCCACTTTAATTAACTCGATGTGTGTGTGTGTGTGTGTGTGTGTGTGTGTGTGTGTGTGTGTGTGTGTGTGTGTGTGCGTGTGCGTGTGCGTGTGTGTGCTGTTGCCACGAGCTGTTTGAGGCGTCAGTTGAAAGATTTTAAATATTTTTACTGCAGACATTTTGCCACTTTGAGCATAACAACTGTAAACTTCTTCATGCTTTTTATTATTATTATTATAGCGCCTATAAAATTATTGCAGAATAATTTGATTTCTCAGAATATTCAAGTTTTTTTCCTGTAAACTTGTGAATTTTTTCTCGTACATTTACAACTTTAATCTAAGAAATTTTCAAGTTTTTTCTCAAAATATTTTATTTTTTTCTCGTAAATTTGCAACTTTAATCTTAGAGAATTTTTTTTTTTTTCTCGTACATTTAAGCCTTTATAATCTAAGAAATATTCAAGTTTTTTCTCGTACATTTTTAGAGTTATTTCTCAAAAATTTGCAATTTTAATCTTAGAGAACATTCAAACTTTTACTCATAAATTTGCGACTTTAATCTCCGAATATTCAAATTTTTCTCGTAAATTTATGACTTTATAACCTCAGAAATATTCAAGTTTTTTCTCGTAAATTTAAGACTTTATAACATCAGAAATATTGATTTTTTTCTCGTAAATTTAAGACTCTATAACGTCAGAAATATTGATTTTTTTTCCTCGTAAATTTATGACTTTACAACTTCAGAAATATTAAATTTTTTCTCGTAAATTTTGTAGTTTTTTCTTGCAAATTTGCAACTTTAATCTCAGAATATTCAAAGTTTTTTATCGTAAATATAAAATTTAATAATCCCAGAGAAAATCTGTTTTTTCCTCAAATTTGCGTCTTTAATCCCAGAGAATATTGAAGTTTCTTCTCGTATATTTGCGAGTTTAATTATTGAGAATATTCAAGTTTTTTCTCGTAAATTTCGGACTTCATAATCTCGAGAAAAAACTCACAAATGTACGACATTAATCAGAGAAGAACTCAGAGAATATGTTAAATTAAAATCTCCTGACCTTCCACACAGAAATAACTTGCTTTGACTCACATTAAGAAGAATATGTGAAACAAGAGAAAGAGAACGAACACCTGAAGGTGGATATGAGAGTGAAAGACATGTTAAGAAGCGTATATGTTGCAGCGTGCAGCATGTCCATTCAAATCAAACATGAAAAGTAAGTTAAGAAAAAGCCGGGACGAGCGGTTTCCCCTCCGAGTCTTCTTCAAGAGAATTCACACGTTTCAAAGTTCATGGACGAAAGATAAACTGCACAAATTCATGCAGAACTTCACGTTCGTCTCATTCACATACTGTCGGCACATTAAAGGTCCACTGAAACATCGTGAACATGAGACAGAACCAGGACACGGTTCTTTGGGAGCAGTTAGTGTTGAAGAGCCTGAACAGAACCCAGCTGCTCCCTGGCTGTTGGTTAGAGGAGTTATACTGCTCATGCTCTCGGTGGAGATTCTACCTGCTTGCACCTCTCCTCCAGGTTACCCTCTCCAGGCAGAGAGGCCACGGTGCTGGGTCGGCCTGACAAATCCTCCCCGGCCCAGTTATGAAGGGTCTACGGGTGCGGTGGGCGAGGAGCGAAGAGCGGCGATTGAAAGAACAAAATCAAGACGTAAAAAACAAAAAAAAAAAACAATGAAGTTCAAAAGAAATGAGAGAAGACGGAGGTGGCACGGAGACGCCACGCCGCCACGCCCTCCTACCTTGCGGACGTCGGAGCTCTTGGGCTCGGTGGTCCAGGTGATGATGCGCGAGACGGCGAGGCGCGTCTCGCTGGAGTTGACGAAGTCGGTCGGGTCCATCTGGCGGGCGAGCGCCTCGATGTAGCGCAGGATGGCCACCTTCACCTTCAGGTTGGGCGTCTGCGTCTGGTCCACGATGAAACGCATCAGGATGTTGAACTGCTGCTCGTACGGGAAGGACTCTCTGCAGACACAGTTATACAATATATCACTGTTTATTAATAACAGATAATAAGAGTTAATAACAGTTAAAAGACCAACTCAACCAGCCTGCCAGAAGCTCAGTTTAAACACTCTTTATTAATAACAGTTAATAATAGTTCAACTAACTCAACCAGGCTGCCAGGAGCTCAGTTTAAACACTGTTTATTAAAAACAGTTAATAGTTCAACTAACTCAACCAGCCTGCCAGGAGCTCAGTTTAAACACTGTTTATTAATAACAGTTAATAATAGTTTAACTAACTCAACCAGCCTGCCAGGAGCTCAGTTTAAACACTGTTTATTAATAACAGTTAATAATAGTTTAACTAACTCAACCAGGCTGCCAGGAGCTCAGTTTAAACACTGTTTATTAATAACAGTTAATAATAGTTTAACTAACTCAACCAGGCTGCCAGGAGCTCAGTTTAAACACTGTTATTAAAAACAGTTAATAGTTCAACTAACTCAACCAGCCTGCCAGGAGCTCAGTTTAAACACTGTTTATTAATAACAGTTAATAATAGTTTAACTAACTCAACCAGCCTGCCAGGAGCTCAGTTTAAACACTGTTTATTAATAACAGTTAATAGTAGTTCAACCAGCCCGCAGGAGCTCAGTTTAAACACTACTGAGAGGACGCAGTGTGCTAATGTCAGTGTAGGAATTCTAAATACTGGATCCCAGAATAAAGAAGTCATTTCTTATTATTTCAGACTCTGTGAACAGCCAGTATTTTTCTCCTCTAGATGCCCACCTGGTGACGTCCAGGGCCTTCTGGACTTTGGCCTGGACGGAGCCCAGCAGGTCGGCCCCCATCTTCTTCAGCAGCTGCGTGAGCAGGACAAAGAGCCAGTCCTGCAGGTCGTCCCTGTGCAGCGTGATGAAGTCCACCAGAGTCTCCAGGAACATGCTGAAGACCTGAGAGAGAGGAGGACGAGGGAGGGAGGAAGTATTCACTGGGTTTGTCTCAGACGAGTGAACACACACACACTGACAGGACTCAGGGGGGGGTGAACACTTACTCTCTGGTGTTTGTTAGAGTCCACAGCAGTGAGGAGGCATGCAACACAAAAACACACTGTGTTAGTGGGTTAGTGGGAGCTGCAGTTTCTCAACACGGGGCTGCAGCCTGGTGTTAACCCCCCCCCCCCCTCGGTGCTGCTGTTAGAGAAGCTCACCTTGCTGTGAGGGTCGGCAAACATCCTGGTGAAGATCTCACAAAGCCTCTTCAGCTCCACACGGCTGACGGAGAAAACAAGCAGCACATTTATCACTTATTATTATTATTATTATTATTATTATTATTATTATTAATAATAATAATAATAATAATAATAATAATAATAATAATAATTATAATAGTAATAATAATAATGATAATAATAATAATAATAATAATAATAATGATAATAATAATTATAATAGTAATAATAATGATAATAATAATAATAATAATAATAATAATAATAATAATAATAATAATAAATAATAAAAATAATAATAATAAAAATAATAATAATAAATAATAATAATAATAATAATAATAATAATAATAATAATAATGTACAGTATTAGTTAAT
Source organism: Sebastolobus alascanus (assembly GCA_916701645.2). Lineage (NCBI taxonomy): Eukaryota > Metazoa > Chordata > Actinopteri > Perciformes > Sebastidae > Sebastolobus > Sebastolobus alascanus. The sequence goes on along the minus strand of CAKAOJ020000118.1, from coordinate 309,092 downwards.
CATTTTGTATGTTGTTGGTGTGTGTTCACCTGAGCATCCTCTGGCTCTTGAGCAGGTTCTGCAGTCCCAGCAGTCCCTCCTTCCTCTCGGACCAGTTGGCGCTGGCGCAGTGGTTCAGCACCTCCGCCACGTCCTCCGTCTGACGCAGGTAGTGCGGCGCCACGCCGCCGTTGCGCGAGCTGTACGAGCGTTCGGAGCAGGCGCTGGAGGCGTCGCTGTTGGCGTCGTCGTCCGAGTACATCCCCGGAGACTCGAAGCGGCGCCTCACCGGCCTCCGCTGAGAGGAAGGAGAGATGGCGGTGGGTTTAGAGATGGCGTGCTCTCTCTATCTGCTGTAGAGCAGTCACATCTACATCTACTGCTACCATGCAGCTACAGACACATGCAGGCTCTGGTGACGGGAGAAGGACGAGTTATTTCATGCTGGTTTCACTTCATGTTAGAAAAGTTGTTGTGATTAGACAGAAAAGCATCTGATATCTGCTGCACCTCAACCTGCTCTCTGTTCATGTGAAGAAAGTCAAAGTGTTTAATGCTCTGCATGCAGTGACAGGAAGTCTTTACTTGTACCTTACTCCTCGAGTCTCCTAAGAGCTGAAATTTAAAAGGTCCAAGAAGAAAGAGGACAGAAGGGAGTTACTGCAGGATTGTAAAGGACATCTCTCACTTCTGTTTCATATTAAAGGACAAGTCTGGAGTTTTTATTGTAACGTTAAACCACGACTGTAACCAGCTTTTACATTCTGCATTAAACACAAACAAGCTCGAGGTGTTTTATATGATCCTCTTTTGATTTAATCCTTTTGAGGAACTCATTCGACTGAAGGGACAAGGGTCGGAATTAAGTTCTGGGGACAATTTATCCCCAAAAAAGGCCCCGGTCGGTGAAAGTACAGGAACTTTCCCCCGGAGTTTTTCCTCATGGAAATTTCTTGAAATGATGTGAAGATTATGTCTCCTACAGTAGACGTACAGCTTTATTTGCTATAAAACATATATTCCCCCTCTGCCGTTCTTACCAGAGCGTCGGCGACGGCAGCCTCGACGTCGGTGCCGGTGTTGAGGATCTTCATGGCGTTGACGGAGGCCGAGATCCGAGCCTGATGGGACAGCCGGTCTGAGAAAGAAAAGGTAGAACACACATCAGCAGGTCAGGAGGAGTGTGTTAGTTTAAATAATAATAATAATAATAATAAACAGGAACACAATTCACTCCTCACTTTCATTTAAAAATGTACTGAAATAATGTCCGATTAATAAAAGAAAGTCAGATTTAGGAGTGAGGAGTGTCTTGGTCCTGTGGTTCAGTTTAACTTCAGTGTTTAGGTTGGGTTTTGTTCCATCACTGAGCATTATTAAAAATACAGTTCAAGTGTCTCATCAGTTTTAGGAGAAGGAAACACAACCCAAAGCAAACAGCAAAGAAAGCTGCAACACAAATAACGACAAATAACCAACTAAAATAAATACAAAACATACCACGAACGTACAAAAAACGTCGAGTGAATCAGCATCGCTTCACCAAAATGCCAAAAATAACAGAAAGTAATCACATTGCATAAAAATGAAGCCGCAAAATAAAAGTTTTCCTGCATTATTCCCCGCTCTCTGAGCCAAGAGGTGGACGTGGGCCATGCAGGGAGAGGCTTCACGAAGCAGAACCACTCAGTCAGCCGGCTAACTGAACACAGAATAAATCCTGTTAATCATCGGGGAACTCTTTGTGGAGAACATGTTGGTATATTTGATCTGGCTGACTGAGTAGATCTGCTTCCTGAGATGACCTCACTGGTCACCTGAGTAGCACTCTGCAGAGGACAGGGCGCTGGTTGAGCGGGAGTGACGCCGCGTCGCTGGAGGAGGACGCAAAGTTAGAGGAGAAAACAGAAATACACAGTGGAAAAGACTGAAGTCTTTAATTCATAATTTATTAGTTCAATAGAAGAGACATTGAAATACAGAGCATGCAAAGAATCAGGCCGGAACAACAGTGATGTAGGCAGACGTGTATACGGAGGAAGAAGAGAAGCTAGCACTACTCTTTACAAGAGGTCTTCTTAAGCCCCGTTTCCACCGCAGGAACTTTCCCCCGGGACTAGGAACCTTTTGAGGAACTCATTGTGTTTTGACTGCAGGGACCAGGGTCTAAATTAAGTTCCAGGGCCTTTTTACCCCCAAAAAAGGTCCTGGTCGGGGGGTAGTCACTCACACAAAAACTGAACAGAAAGGACCGGATCAAAACACTGTCAGACACTTATCAGGACTCTTACATTTTTAAATCCTACCGCATTTTATTTACATTTACATCCTACCGCACTTTATTTACATTTACATCCTACCGCACCTTATTTACATCCTACCGCACCTTATTTTTTTCAGATATATAATTTCTTGTGATTATCTACTGCACTACTGATTCATGTGCAATATATGTACTATTATTACTGTGCAGTAACTCACTGACTTGATTGTACTGTATACTGCCTCGACCGTACTGTATTGTATTGTATATATTGTATCATAGGCCAACATTTCGAGTTAGATATATATATATATATATATTTACTTTTCTTTTATATATATATATATATTTATTTATTTTATAGTAGTTTAGGTTAAACTTCTTTTATACTGTATGTTATGCGTGATTGCACCATCAGGACTGCTTCAAATTTCGCTGTACTTTGTGTAGTGACAATAAAGGAATCTTGAATCTTGAATCTTTAATCTAGTACTTTCTGAAAGTGCAGGAACTTTCCCCCGGAACTAGGAACCTTTTGAGGAACTCAATGCGTAGAGAGGCTGAAAGGTCAGCGCGGCGTTGTTTATTTATAATAACGTTATTTATATAAGGTTTATTTTGTTTCCAGCATGTTTTTTAGATGAACCAGGCGGACACACTGAACTGCATCATGCACACTCTGCAGTTTGCAGAGTGTGCATGATGCTTTTTCATACGTCAGCGGACTAATTTGTCTTAATCTTCTTGGAAACGCATACGGTGGACTGAAGGAACCTTTTAGCTCCTTGAAAAGTAGTAAAATTACCAGGAGCTTCTTGGTGGAAACGGGGCTTTAGTTCTGAGTTTTGAGTCATTCTGCTCCGCTGTATGAGCTCTGGTGTGGAGGTTGTCGGGGGGTTCTTCAGTACTCACCCAGGGGGGAGAAACCCCTGGCGGGGCTGGTGTCGCGGCTGCTCTCGCGACTGGTTTCGCGGCTGCAGCCCTGACTCATGCTCGGCCGGGGGATCCGGCTCCGGGCTAGAGGAGCACGGCAGAGAGACAGACAGGCGGACAGACAGACAGACAGACAGACAGACAGACAGACAGACAGACAGACAGACAGACAGACAGACAGACAGACAGACAGCAGTGCAGGGGGAGAGTTTAGCTTGTAGCACACCCAGCCAGACACTGACACACCTGAAGCTCTACAGAGAAAGTTAGTGTAGCCGGAGAGAAGGCTGCAGGTACAGCGTTAGTACGAGGAGGAGCGACAGGAATATTGTGGTCTTGTTGTACGGTGAGCATGCAAATCTGTGCAAGTCGACCTCAAAACAATCCATCTTTAAACTCACTTCTGAGGTCCAAAGATTCCCTTTAACCTGCAACTCTTAGTTCACCTTCACATCAGATGTTATGACTTATGTTTTCAAAGACATGTTTAGGGTACAATTATGGTCTAAAAGCTGTTTTAGGGGCTCGTTCACAGACAAAACTGAGGGGAAATACTACATATGTTGTATTTTGACATAAAATAGTAAAAACCTGAAGATTTAAGTTTTTGTTTTAGTCACCACCGAGTTCTTTAACTTTAACAAAGCTCCCAGAGAATCAACATTTAAAGACACAGATGTTTCTACTGTGATAGTAACTTCTGTTTCCAGTGTTACAGACTGTTGTGTGATTCTGAATTCTTACCCGTCCCTGATCTGGTTGGGCTGGTCTCTCGGCTGCAGCCGTGGCTGCGGTGACCTCGGGGTCGCGTTTTGTCGCTCAGGCCGCCGGAGGTGCTGTTGGCGGCGACGGTGGCGGTGCCCACGGTCGGCCTCGGGATCCTGCCGTAGGTGGAGCTCAGCAGTCGGCCGGGAGAACCTGACCTGCTGCCGGCTGGAACACGGAAGGAAGTAGTTTAGTCGAGATTAACTTCATCATCGTAAGAACGTTTTGGTGAGAATGTACGCGTTATCTTTGACAGCCCTACTTCAGATATTTAGTGTGGTATTAACACAGTCAGGGTTCAATCCCTCCATGAGAATAAGAATCGGACGTTAGCTCACGTTGAGACTGTGAGACGACTTTCCCTCGACTCCTTCCTCGGCTGTCCGTCACAGACGGACCGTTTCCTGAACTCGTTCTCCTGGTTCGAACTCGACCTGCAGACGCAGAACAACAGAAACAGAAACATCTTTATACTCACATCAAAGTAAAAAAACACTCTCGCTTTTCTACATGCAGGAACAAAGTGAAATTAAAATAGAGATCATACCGAGGGAAACTTGACAGAAGACATGAAACAGGGAATAGTGAGAGATGAAGACACATTTTCTTAACTGATTTCTAAAACAGCTTATTTTTCTCTTCCTGTAGAAAACATCCACATGGGACTAAGTGAAGGCTTCAATATGTAAATTGTACTGACTGTATCTAGCAGCCACATGTCTCTACTGAGGTATGAACCCTAAATAAACAGATTGTGCTGTGATTTAATATCAATAATCAGATCAAAATGATGCCGAAATAACTACATAATGATGCCGATTAATATAAAAGTCTGAATTCATGCTTTTTCAGGTCCGTTACCATGACGACAAGCAGAGAACTTTTAAAATGCTTGTTTTGTGAATGGAGTCTGGATGGATCAGAACCAGGCTATAACAGCTGCTCCATCAACACTCAACATGACGTCATCTAGAGACGTTGTTGTTTCTACCAGAGACAGTCTGTGGTTTCTGCTCTCTGTACAGAGATGATGGACTGTCGGAGCTATTCACACAATTCGCGTCTATTCGCCTCTTTGCATTGACTTTGTATGTAATGGTGTGAATACGCCGCAAGAAAATGGATCACCAGAATTTATTTTTCTCACTTGTCTCTCAGGGCTTCTGTAGTTTAAGTCATCATTCTTTATTTGTTAAGAAAATGTTAGGTGGAAGGGAGTCCATGTAGCCTAAAGTTTTAATAAAAATAATAATAGCAATAAAACTCGTGTTTTTATGTTGAGGAACATCATTAAAACGGAACTCTGAAATGGGAATTTACAGCAGAGAAAAATACTTCTCCAATACTTTTCAGTCGACATTATTCCACAGATTGTAGGAGAAAGGTTACAGTAAAGCATGCGTAGACAGACAGTCCATGCACTGACAGTTCCATCACAGATGAGCAGCGTTACAGAACTGATGGAGGGGTCAAACAACACATCGTTCCCCCCCCTCCCACGTATGGAAACACACAGCAGCACACAGCTTACCGTCTGCATTAACAGACCACGAGCCGTCTGACAGGTGGAGCCCAGGAGAGACACAACAAGGGTCAGGGGTCAAGAGGTCAAGCTTTACATACGACTGACAAAGAGGTGAGCGGGTGGGCGACCTCTGTTTTCAGAGGAAGACTGCATTATGTGTCCAACATGTACAGGACATTATAAAAATGTCTGTGCAGCGTGGAATAAACTCATGATACCCGAGGGATTCTAGAGTTCGTTGGAGTTCAGACAGACTCCCTAATTTTCTGCATGAATTTGCAGAGAACCTTTGTCATCATTTTGTTTAGAAGATGTTTGTTTGTATTTGAATGAAATAAGTATTGATTGTTTCCTACTTTTCTGTCCACGTGTAGTGGTTGTAGTCGTGGTGCGTCTTACCCAGCGAAGCGTAGGATCCAGGGGGGAGCGCCGAGGCCGAGCTGAAGGGAGAACCCGACGACTGCACGGCAGAGGCCACGGCGGGCATCCTGGTGCGGGCGGTGGCGGTGGCGGTGGCCGCCGCGTTGACGTCCACGTCGCTGCGAGAGCGCTGGAGGGAGCCCGGAGAGGAGGCGGCAGCTGGCGTCCTGGTGTGGGCAGCTTTGGCTGCAACATGACAGCAGTTTAACAGCTCAGTCAGCGTGAGATCAGTGAGAGTGACTCTTCTCTTCTCTCTCTACAGTCACTGCTGTGAGTGAATTAAAGAACACAATGACTCACTTCTTGTTGAGCTGCTTCCAAACGTGTTTTTTACAGTCGGCGGTCGACTGTGGAGACAAAAAGTGAAAGAGAAATATATCTGTAAACCAGCTTTGTTCAAGAAAACAACTAAAAAATGGTTCATAGCTTGAGAAATATAATAATAAGTGTCACTTCGATGTGAGATATCTACCATTAAAACAAAGATAGAAAAAGATATGGGAGGGAGCATGTGAATAAAAATAGAACAGCTTGTAAGAAAATATGTAAAATATGGCACAAAGATCAACAGAGAGAATATATTAGTGAAACTATTGTTTTATCATCAGTGGTGAGTGCTTTAACAAACACGACAGACAAAAAGCACTTTGTCATAATGATGATTTTAGATATTTGTGATCATTAAATGCTTAAGTTGTGGGGCTCCTGATGAAAAAAGGAGGCGAGGAGTCCCGTCCTCCTCGTGTTTCCCAGTGAATCAATAAAGCGCTCGATCAGAGAGGAGGAAGCGGCTCACTTGAGACTCTCCTGGGAGGACGAGGAGGAGCGATCGGAGACGGGCAGCGACATCAGGCTGTCTCCGCTCCTCAGGTGAGCCTGCAGAGCTTTCTGATAGGACGACTCCAGGCCCTGGAACAGCTGATCCGCCTCCCGCCTGAAGTGACCGTGGAAACTCCAGTAGCACCTGCAAAAGACATCTTAATGATCAGCTTCCTGGTTCCTTTCTGTCCAGCTGCAGCTACAACAGACTGTGACAGTCAGAGATTGATAATAAAAGGTACTGGATCGGGGGGAGACTTACTTCCTGGCCACAGAGCGAGCCTCGGCGTCTGCATCATGGATCCCTTTCTTTATAGTCTCCATTAAAACTGTTCCATGTCTACGAAGGAGGGGAAAACAGGAAAATCTGAACTAAAACAAGAATATAATGTAATGAAATTTAATTACGTCATCACATAATATGATACTTGGTTCCTGTAAAGAAAAGACTTTTTATTAAATATATTAGAGTATCTAACACACACTGTGATTGATCGATGAGAACCAGAGAGCTCCCTGGTGTTGGGGGGGGGATGAGGGTCAGCTCGGGTTTCTCCCTCGCGGCGGCGGTGGCGGCAGGAAGCTGCCAGGCAGAAACACGATGAGGCTTTTGGAGGAAGACAGAGATCCCCCCCCCCCACCACCACCACCACCCAGCATCGCCATGGAAACTGCTGAGATAGACCTTGACCCGGCCGGTGTCACATTTCAAGGCAGCGTGTAGTACTTTACCCTGTTATACTTATTGTACAAATGTCAGCTCATCTCACCTCTCCAGAGAGCTCGTCTGCCACTCCTGCAGCAGCAGCTCCAAGAACTCAAAGCAGCGCCTGCAACAAAGAAGAAGAACTTCCTTTAAAAAGAAATATATTAATCATAATAATAATAACCTGAAACTCAAGAGACTCCAACACCAACAAAAAATGTAATAATACCATCAAATTAAATCAAATTAAATTAAATCAAAATATGCAAACATTAAATAAAAATAAATATATATATTTAAATAAACATATATAAATAAATAAAATAGAACATATGGAAACAAATAGAAACAAAATTACAATTGCAAAAAGACTCGAACACCAACAAAAATGTAATAATACCAATACATTTAATCAAATTAAATTAAATCAAAACATGTAAACATTAAATAAAAATAAATCTATACATTAAAATAAAAATATATAAATAAATAAAAAATAAAAATGCATTAATAAATAAAATAGAAAATATGAAAACAAAAATTGCAAAAATAGAGATAAATAAAAAATATGACATTTTAAAAAGTATAATGAAACATTAGGAAATACTAAAAAATAGAAAATAAACAAATAAATAAAATGAAAATGAATAAAAACAAAATACATAAAAAAAATGATTTAAATTAAAAGAAAAATAGAAATAAATAAATGCAATAAAATAGCAAAATAAATTAAAATATTTATAATATAAAACAAAATAAAACATGATTAATAAATAAATATTAATAAAATTAAATTAAAAAATATAATAATAATATTTAACAAATATAATAAAATAAATGAAAAACAAAGATGAAAAAAAATATAATACATGAATAAAATCAATTAAATGTGTGTGTCTCTCACCTTCTGACAGCCGGAGATTTGGAGATACAGTTGCTGGTGATGATGGGGATGAGACGAGGGTAGTGTGTGTGCTGCGAAACAACAAGAAACTGCTGTTAAAACCAGGTAAGACTTAATCTACTCGATAGCTGTCCGACATAATCTGAGTAAAGGTGCCACGTACTTTGAGGATGAGGCGGATGGTGGCCATGCCGGAGGTGGCCATGACTTTGGCACTGTTGGGGACCAGGTTGAGGAGGATCGGCATGACGGCCTCGGCCGCGTGGTCGAACCGACTGCCGAGCACCGCCGACAGGTGGCTGGTGACAATAAAACATGGATTTGTCTTTTTGAAGTGCTTCTAATACTACCGTTGATGATGATGATGATACATCCTCTCAGTGTGTTGCAGCAGGAGTGAAGGGAAACCTCCAGTACTTACCCCAGCGTGAGGCAGGCTTCTCTCACCACCTGAGAGCGGAGGTCCTTGGCGGACAGTTTTAACGCCGCCTCCATGAGCCGCAGCTGCTGCGGGAACCCGTCGAACTCCGCGGCGCCGGCCAGCAGCAGCGAACGCACCTTCTTCAGCTGGAGGAGCACGAAGAGAGGTGATCAACAACAAGACAGCCTCACCTAATAACTGATCCTCAGAGTGAGAGGACACAGAAGTCTTACAGCTGCCACCCGGAGCTCCCAGTCTCTCTTATCGTCCGACAGCACGTCTCGAATCTTCGTCATGGCCTCCTCCACCTCCCTGTTGGAGTAGATCTGGTGGAGATCAGGAGGGGACGGATGAGAGGAAGCACTGCATGGAGACATTATAAAGTATATAATCAACATGTCCATACCTGCACGGTGGGGACATCCTCGAAGGCCTTGATGAAGTCCTCCTCGTCCACAGCTCCAGCTGCAGCTCCAGGCCCATCCCTCCCTACAGACAACAACAATAAATCACTATTTATTAAATCATAGAGGCACAAAAACCTAATAATAATAATGTTTATTGACATTTTCAGAGCACATATGGATCAGCAGTTTCAATGCCCATCTACCGACAGCTAAATGTACATAGAGAGCAATAGTGATAAGAAATATCAAGTAAAAAAGACCTATGTAAAAAAAAAATAATAATAATAATATTAATAAAAAACATTAAAATTAAGCAATAAAATACAATAAAAAAATTTAAAAAAAAGACAATAGTAGTGAAAAAAATAAATAAAATATTTTAAAATAAAAATAAATATTAAATTAAAAATAAAAATAGTCAAAATATAAATAAATAAATGAACAAACAAATCAATAATTAGATAGATAGATAAATCAATAACCATATGATTTATTTTTACCACCTTCACTTTCCAGTTGTAATAAACACATGTTGCTCATCATAATTATTTCCAGAAATGTATAAAATGTAAATGTCTGTATTTATATGACGATTTTAACCAAAGCACTTTATAATTTGGGTTCATTTCCCGTCTCTGGTGAGGCGCTATAACAGATCAACACTTATATTTAAATAAAAGCGTATTGTTGGAGTAAAGAAACAGTGATATGTTTTTCCTTTATGTGACGTGTCGTCGTACGGCGTGGACTCTGACCTGCTGACTTGGCGCTGGAGGCTGAGGCGGGGCGTCGGAAGGAACCCATGCTCACCGTCTTCTTCCCGGACAGAATGGCTCCTTTGGACGAGGACGAGGAGCGGCCGCCGTCCCCCGAGTCATCGTCCTCAAAGTTTTTGTCTGGAGGAGGAAGAGCAGAGAGGTCACATGACTAAACAATGAGTCTCCAGTAAACGGAGCATCCCAGCGATGCAGAGCGCGCAGGCCGACTTTAACTTTTAGCTGATCCAGAGGACATAACTCACATTCATACATCAGCAACACAACGATGGCGAGGGAGGGCGAAGGTCAGAGACACAACGCCTCAACAACAAACTCAACAACTAGTCCAGTGTTCCCAGTAAGAAGCCCAGAGTCACCACAGGAGAACCCAGTCTGTGCTAGGATTCTGACATTTCAGTAAAATGGACTTTTATTTTTGGCTTCTTCATGACATCTCACTGATGATTTTATGTTTATAATGAGCTAAATAAAGGGAACAGTAAATACATGATATATTGATTTAAGTCATTTAGTCAGTTTTACATCATTGTAAATAGAATAACTCACAAAACACGACTCGTAAAGAACTCTGTGGAGCATTTTCCTGACATTTTATGGACTGAGCTGATGAATCAAGAATGAAAACAGTTGTTGGTTGCAGCTCTAGATTACATTTAAGTCTTCAAGAGACAAAAAAAAACATAAATAATGTGTTTATTTGTGCACATTATGCTTGAGTTGATAGTTAAAGGGACTATATGTAAGTTTTTACATGTATATGTGTGAACAGGTTGTAACCAAACCTAAAAAATGAGACCTTCCGTGACTTTCTGGGTTTCCTCTATCAGCCTGTTTACGTGCACCAAACTGCATGTGATTATCATAAAGTGGGCGTTCCTGTAAAGGGGAGACTCGTGGGTTCCCAGAGAACCCATTTACATTCACATACCTCCCAAAGATCGATCGTGTTAATGCGTTAAAGAATTTAGTGGCGTTAAAACGATTTTGCGTTACGTAACGTAGTTTAAAAATGTTTTTCCAGATGAGACCCTTTAAGGCTGCAAATTAAGTAATAAATCATCAATTAATCTGCTGCTTTGTTTCTCAATTAATCAATTAAAGATTTCGCCTTAAAATTTAACAAATTAGTGAAAAATGTTCATCAAAATCCATGTTTACTCTCCAGAACAGCCCTTTTCAGGATTGCTACCCCTAAATAATCTGCAGCTTGTCATCCAACAGATTAAGACTGGTTGAAACTGGTTCATCTGTTGGATGTGAACATTTCTACTGATGGATCTAATGTGGTCAAAGAGGCGCGGCCCTGTGGAAACGTCTCCTGTGGTGGACAATCGAGCGCCACGTGAGCGCAGGAATCAATCCTCTTTCATTATTCACACACTCAAACACACACACACTCACACTCACACTCACACTCACACTCACACTCACACTCACACTCACACTCACACTCACACACACACACACACACACACACACACAGCAGCAGGGCTTTCAGCCAACACATCAGTCATCAGGCTGCAGTTTTTACTCCATGCAGGATCAAAGCAGGATGCAACAGCTCTCAATACGACACAAGGTCAGCAGTCACCTGAGGTTTAACACCTTAACATGAACACAACAGGACAGCAGGAGAAAAGCAGGAGGTGAGGAGCCTTTAAACATCCACCAAGTCCATTTAAATATCAAATACTAACATGTCAGGAACTACTGCAGGAACCACCAGAGGCCCAACCAAGCAGAGAGACGAAACTCTGCTGGGTTTTGACAACAGACGCCATTTTGGACTGAAAACACGTATTATATTTATAATATTTTTTCAGCTATTCAGTAGAATATGACAATTGAATCGAAATAATTCTGTTTTACTTTTGTACGTTTCTTTGTAGGCGGATGTTTTACTGCGTCTGGTCGTCGTTTTCAGTCCAAAATGGCGGAAGCGTAGCTCTGCTGCTGGGCGCTGATGTTGACATGGAACCAACTATTGACTTTAACTTGTAAGTGATATACGTTCTTTGGTTGAGGATCGACAAAGTTTCACTTTGGGGGCATTACGTGGTGAGTTATTATCAGCCCGCTTGACGAGAGCAGCTTCAACCACAGCTGCTTTCTCTGTGCACATTTCTTTTTCCTTCAGAGAAAATTACTTCCTTTTTCCCGTCATGACATCAACGCACAGCAGCATCAGCCTCACGTATTCAGCTGCAGAGCAGACGGGCCGCGAGGCAAAGCATCATGGGAGTAAAGTAAAAAACAAAACTAACGTTAGTCTAATGTTCTTTTAAAATGTTTTTCCAGATGTTGTCATGTATGAAAAGACCCAAAATGAACACTGTAAGCAGATTATTTAAACAGCGTTTGTATAGGAATGATTCTGTCCCAAGCTGTTTGATCACTAGAGGAGGTTTCCACTGTACTTTTATAATCAATTAATCATAAAAGTAATCTTTAAATGCTGTTTTAAGCCCCGCTTTTCTCTGTTTTATATCATATTAAACTGAATATCTTTGAGTTTTGGACATTTAAAGACGTCATCTTGCACTTTGAGAATCTAGCATGGACATTTTCTCTATTTTCTGACATTTTACAGAAAAAAAAGATCATCTCATCTCATCTTCAACCGCTTATCCGGGATCGGGTTGCGGGGGCAACAGCTCCAGCAAAAAAAAAAGAAAAGATTAATCTAGAAAATAATCGATAATGAAAATAACTGTAAGTTGCATCTCGAGCGAATACCAGAACTTTAACCTCGGTGGTCTTCTCATATCCCCAACATTAACTGATTCTCTGTCCCGTCCCTCCCTCCGGCTCTCAGATAGACGAGCAGCAAGACACAACAATCCAGCTGCCAACAAATCATCCTGCTGCGTTTACACCCGAGACGCCGTAGACGCATTCCTCCTGAATTTACAGCCGCCGTCACACCAGGCATCCCTCAACCTCCTCCTCTTCCTCCTCCTCTTCCTCCTCCTCCTCCTCTTCCTCCTCCTCCTCCTCTTCCTCCTCCTCCTCCTCCTCCATCACCTCCACTACTCCTCTCTCTCCGTTTAAACCCTCCCTCCATCCAGAGGAAGAGCAGCAGCTTACAGGAGCAGATCCGCCTGCAAACCAGTTTCCTCAGCATGCCGGCAGACAGTCAGGGGGTCCTCCAGTCTTCTGTGGTCCTCCGGTCCTCTGGATGTGGTCCTCCAGTCCTCTGTGGTCCTCCAGTCCTCTGGATGTGGTCCTCCAGTCCTCTGGATGTGGTCCTCACATCTTCGTCCCCCAGCTGAGGAGAGAGAAGAGGGGAGGAAGCTGGCCTCCCCCCTCCCCCGTGTGGGAGCATGTGCTTCGATACGTCTCCGTCCTCTAGTTCACTTCACGCGCTGTCAGGACCAGGATGGAGGAAGAGGAGGAAGAGGAGGAAGAGGAGGGGCCGGTGGGTGGAGTCAGAGATGGGTGACATCATGATGAGTCAGGAGAGAGGGAGGAGGGAGCCGTCGAGCCTCCGCCCGAGTTCATCCGTCAGGGTTTTTATCACAGCAAGGGCACTGCTGCTTCAATGTGACATTCAGGTTTCTATCTGCACCTTTTTATTTTATATTATAACATTTCAGGCTTTATTTATTATAATCGGGTTGTTCGTTTGAAGTGATGGGACAGTGAAGGTTATGTGCTCGTTTCTTTAACAGAAATAAAATTATACTAAATATTAGGGCTGTCAAAGTTTTCATTTTAATGCCACTAATTTCTTTAACGCAACTTGTGATCTTTAGGTTGTAGCGGCTCAGTTCTAAAGCTAGAGTTAAGATACTGGTATCATAGGAAACAAGAAAACCTGATGAATCCATCGGTACCAACCATGTCATACTAGCTTGTTGAGAAGGAGGTTAAATAACGCTAAAAACTGATACTACATTTTGGTGAGGAAAAACTGCCATTTTCAAAGGGGTCCCTTGACCTCTGACCTCAAGATATGTGAATGAAAATGGACTCTATGGGTACCCACGAGTCATAAGTAAGTACATAAAATGGGTATCACTGTAAAGCTGCTCACTGTATAAAATGACTGGTGGTGACCTCTAGGATAATCACAGTCTCATGAAACTTTACAGCCACAAACTAGAGACCTAGAGCATTCAGAGGATGGATGGATCAAACTAGAGACCTAGAGCATTCAGAGAATGGATGGATCAAACTAGAGACCTAGAGCATTGAGAGGATGGATGGATCAAACTAGAGACCTAGAGCATTCAGAGGATGGATGGATCAAACTAGAGACCTAGAGCATTCAGAGGATGGATGGATCAAACTAGAGACCTAGAGCATTCAGAGGATGGATGACTTTCCTAGCTAGATTGACAAAAAGGGGGTTTCTGAGCAGTTTACACAACAGAAGTGCTCGCCATCCAATCGCCGAAAAGGGCAATTCTTGCAGAAATCTCCAAATCTCAAAAGTTTTTGATCCCAAATCACAGCATGTCTTTTTCTATGTTGTTCCTCAAGGTCTTGGTGTCTTAATGTGGAATTTTAGAGGATTATTGATAATTTTGATCAATTCTCCAGTGGTAAAAAAATGGTTAAATTTAGCACCAAATCTGTGAAACAAATGGTATCAACCCAGAAAATGCTGCAACAGCTTATGAGACATAATAGAGCATGGGGATGGACATCATATACATGTTTATTTCTGATTTATGACTAGAACAACTTGACACACAGCACTGAGCTGCATCTCAAATTAATCTTCATGTTCTAGCTTTCAGATGATGTACACCACTTCTATGAGACATCTACTGTTGACCTGCTATCTCCCCTAAAGACCCCCTTGACCCCCCTAAAGACCCCCTGGACCCCCTAAAGACCCCCTGGACCCCCCTAAAGACCCCCTAAAGACCCCCTGGACCCCCTAAAGACCCCCTGGACCCCCCTAAAGAAGACTAAAACAGCTCTATTGTGAGTAACTGTGACTACATTCATATTCTTAATGTGTTTCCACTGATACTCTGGCAAGCTGGTGAAATTAACTAAACACAACAAGCTTTATATTTCATAATAATATTCTATCAAAAAACAGCCACCGTCAGTGTTTCAGTCCCTGCTGATATCAGTCCTCCGTCCACAAGATGGCGCTGCTACGCCACAAGTGTTTATCCTCACAGGTACAGACTACTGAAGGCCATGAGCTGGATAAAACTGGCTGTGAGGTCAATTTAATTTATAATCTCAGAAGTTAATCTGACCCTGACCTCTGACTCTTGTTGCAGGGAGATTAAATGTGAAGCATGGAGATCAAATAAAGGCAAAAATAATAATATAAAAAATCATAATGACAAGATCTCAATATTTGTTAATACTTCTGCAACGATTAATCGATTTGTTGTCAACTATTAAATTAATCGGTAACTATTTTGAAAGTCGATTAATCGATTCCAGCTCCTTAAATGTGAATATTTTCTGGTTTCTTTCCTCCTCCATGACAGTAAACTGAAATCTACAAGTCGTCATCTTGAGCTTTGGGGAACATTTTTCACCATTTTCTGACATTTTATAGAGCGAACAACTAATCGATTAATGGAGAAAATAATCAACAATGAAAATAATCGTTAGTTGCAGCCCTAAGACATATCCTGACTTTTAGTCCTTGGGATCCTACATTTCCCATAATGCACCTGGAAAGCCTGGTTAACTTCAGGACAAGTGTTTTCACAGGCTGAGCAGCACCAACCATGAGCCTGAACTGTGCTCCAGGAGTTTAACTTTGTTGCGGCTCACATCAAAAAGACTAATAATGATGAATGAAAATCAAACTAAGTGACTAATTGGTCTGGACGCCCGGTCACCAGTTTTTCCTCCTGGCAGCGTCTCAAAGTCCTCTGGAGCTCCGAGCCTGATGGAGTCTGACAGCTGATCTCCCCGATGCAAATTCACAAAATGACCACGAGGAGAGGCGAGGAGCTTACAAGAGCAACGAAGACACGAGGGAGCGTGGGAGAGCAGCTTTCTCCAGAGACATACATACTGTACATAGACGCCACATTGGACGCTTCAGCCTGTTGCAGCGATACGTCAACGTGGGCGCCATATTGGACCTGGCAAGACTGGCCTGTAACCCTAAATATAAGATGAGAAATGTAGACGTTATCGTGCTTTTTATCCATAAAAACGTCAGCTCCCCCGTTCACTTGTCTAGTCTTCCAGGTCCAATATGGCGCCCACACAGCGTCTACTTAAATATGTCTCTGGTCTTTCTCTACCTGCAGCTCTAGTTTACCATCATGCAACATTTTTTAATCACTTAAAACCCAGCAGCGTATTTTATTCACAATCCGATCCTAGTGCAGCTCAGAGATGAGCTTCCACCTGTGCACGTGAGCCTTTTCATGGCTGAATGAGTGAAGAGGGAAACACCCCGGCTGCCATTCTGCTGCTCACCTCAACCAGCTGGAACAACAGAGGGAGGGACGTTCCCACGCTATTATCAGGCTTCATTCACCACATTCAAACGCATTCACACCAGTCAAAGAGTCTGGAGTTACACTGGGGAACAAGTGGACGTAACGTACTCTCTTTACATAAAGTACGGAGACCACTACTCTTCACGATTTCTAAATAGATGTTTTAATACAAGAATCGATATATCTGCTTCATCTGAGTCTATGTGGAGGTAGAAGGAAGTTACCGCTTTTATTTTGGTAGTCTGAGTAATGTGACGTCATATCCGTCAAAAACAAACCTCAGAAACAGGAAAAGCAGAGCTAGACATCTGTCAATTAATGAACTGTTTCAGCACTACTGGACTTCTGTAGAAGCTGTTGGACAAATTATATCTATATAAACTATCACATGTTTCTTTAATAAAATAACTTTCAGCCTCTTTCCTTCAGATGTCCCTTTAAAAGACGGCCCAGTTATAGCCTCCAGTATATTTAGATGTAAGTTTTGTATGTTTTTGTTGACTTTTTTAGGGTCAATCAGTGTCTGTTCCTGTGTGGAGTAAACCTCTTCCTGTTCTTTATCCTCCAGTCTGAGTGGAGAGCAGTCTTCCTGTTTGTGTTTTGTATATCTGTGCATGGAGGAGCGTCAGAGTTTGCAGGAAAGGATTTAAAAGTGAATCTGAGAGGCGTGTCGGAGGCCAGCAGGTAGGTATGTCTTCATCACATATACACGCCTTTAAGCGGTCTGTGAGAGACTCACTGGTGCATGACCCAGTGTTCATTATTCAGGAGCTTTCCAACTGTGCAACCCAAGTCCTGCTGGCAGCGAGTACCTGGCCTCGTCTCTCAACGCCTCCCTGCAGGACCTCCTGAGGCTGCGTGACGCACACAGCCGGGTCCGGGTTCATCAAAACCCACAGAGCTGGATTCAATCAAACACAACATCAAAAGATGACGTGCTTTCAGGCTCACAGTTCATTCCTGAGCTTGTGAGAATAGCCCCAGATAGGAGTGTGAGTCCTGTGTAGTTTCTTTGTATCGCAAGTGCTGGATATTAATGTACAAGACACTGATGTATGGAGGACGGAAGATATGAAAGGAATGCATAAAGAAAATAAATAATAAATAATATAAATAAATTTGGTAAAAAATGTAATAAGGTGCAATAAATAAATACATAAATATCAATGACAATGAAAATAACAATGACAATAAAGTTTAATCTAATCTAATCTAAATATAAAATTTAAATAAAAAAATTAATAAATACATTTAAAAATAAATTCTAGATAAATAAAAATAAATGCAAAAATTAATAAATATATATCAAAATTAATAATAATAATAAAAAAAATTAAATTAAATAGGAAAGTAAATAAATAGGGAGATTAATACAAAAGGTAAATAAAAAAGAAACAAATTCAAACAGAAATATAAATTTATGTCACATTTTATCAATTAATTAATGCCTACATGTATTTTTCATATTATTGTTGGTACATTTAATGGTATATTAATTCATATATTGAGTCAATCATTTATTAAACAATTGTTTAACTTGTTTTGTTTATCTGTCCTCAATGATCGCTCAGAGATATAAATTAATAAATGAAATGAAATAATTTTGGCAGCTTCCGTCCTCCTTTTTCATGTACACGTAACACGACATTAAACAACTTTTCAGAGGGAAATAAGCTGCAACAATTTTGAAAATAGATTAATTGTTAATGTCAGTTTTTTAATAAAAAATACCAAAAAATAACTGCTCCCAGCTGCTCAAGTGTGAATATTTGCTGCTTTTCTTGATCTTATATGGCAGTTAATTCAACACCTGTCAACTGTCAACTTGGGCTTCAAGAAACTTCCTGACATTTAATTAACTACAAACGATTAATAGAAAAAAATCAATGAATTGATATTGAAAAGAAAAGCTAGTTGCAGCCTGAGTTTGTACAAACCTCCAAATAGAGGAAATATTGTATAAATACCTTCAGGCATAAAAGTATTTATTAAAGGGCTGCTGGGACCTGAAAGCTATGTTTCATGAATAGCTGTTGTTGATGAATATCAAACCATCTGTTTGCTGCAGGAGAAAGTTATTTATGTACTAAACCTTGGTGCAAAATGCAGCTGGAAGGACTTTAACTACAACTATGAGACGACAATATATTCCCCCAATAATAGCATCCTTTCACTGGCTCCAAGAATGCAGTTTAAAATCAATGCATCGCTCCGAGCTACATCTCTGTTCTACAAGAGCTGCTTCTGTAGTCAAACACACCTCTTAAACTGGCTTTTTATCTCATTTATCTGGTTTTAAACACGTACTGCTGCACAACATATCACCTATCATGACAGCAAACAACACAGAACACCTGCAACACCTCCAAACGGTGCTGTTCCTCAAATTATAACGACTACTAACGACCACCAGAATAACTCAAGTTATCAGAGTATTTTATATGGCGAAGCTACAGACGAGAGCAGAGCGGGATTATACGCATCACTGAGCTTCAGCTACTTGTGGCATTCACTTCCCAATTATGATCCCAATTATCAAGGCTTATGAGCACAGAGAGAGTCGGGTAATAACCAGTTTGTGCATCAATAAGACAAACTCTGCATGAACCTTACAGGTATAAACAACAGGTCTTCTTATATGTGATAAATTTACCTGCAGGAACCGGCTGGACAGACGATACCTTTCCTTTTGGAGCTACTGCAGGAGCAACACCGACCCAGAGCTGAAACACCGCCTCCTCCCTTCCCCTCCAACCTGGTCTTGTGACTGTAGGGACGACAGCTGACACCACTCCTACAAAATAAGAGCCCTGGGCTGCCGGAGTCTGTTTTTCCTCTTGGTTTTCTCTCTCCTCCGTTCTCAGTCCTTTCCTTTATCTCTCTCTCTCTAATCCAGCTCGATGCTTCCCACTCGCCTGCTCGGGTGACATTCTTTTGTTTTTTAACCCGAGTGCAGACACACAATCGGAGGCTGTGAAGAGCTTTAATGCACTAAATCTGATGTGATAAATTAGCTTTTTTTAAACGGCACTCTTTCCCTTCCATAGAAATTAGCTATTAGCAATCTCTCTGAGATTACAGAGGTAAATTTACCAGAAAAAAACTCTGATGTTCTCTGAGATTTAAGTCGGAAAATTACAAGAAACAAATGTACAAATATACAAGAAAAAACCTTGGATGTTCAATGAGATTAAAGTGATAAATTTATGAGAAAAAAAAACACAAATATACGAAAAAAACTTGGATATTCTCTGAGATTAAATTCTTAATTTAACAGAAAAAAACTTGGATATTCTCTGAGATTAAATTCTTAATTCAACAGTAAAAAACTTGGATATTCTCTGAGATTAAAGTCGTAAATTTACGAGAAAAAAAAGTCACAAATATACGAGAAATCAATCTCATCAGACCACAGACGCAGCCGGTAAACAGGAAAGGCCACACAAAAGTTAGTGAGGAGGTTCATCAGTATGGAACATGGTGACATCCTTCATCTGTCCGTTGTGTTGTAGTTCCTGATGCACAAAATCTATCAGCTTATCCAAATCAGTGTGTTGTTTCGTTTTTTAACCCGAGAGCAGACACACAATCGGAGGCTGTGAAGAGCTTTAATGCACTAAATCTGAGCTTTGTTAGACGACACTCTTTACCTTCCATAGAAGGTGCAAGCCGACCAATCCCCATCAACAATCAGGCCACATCACTTGCGAGCATTCATTTCCTGTCCGCCATTTTTAAGGTACTATTAAGGCAAAATTAACACTTCCTGCAGCTGCCTCACAAGTCACATTCCTCATCGTGATAAGTACATTTGGATCAGAGCGATAAACCGTAAACAGGTAAAGCTCCTCCCTTCATGTCAGATTATCTGCAGAATAAACCTTCCTGCAGCGAGGCGGCTGAAAGCTCCTCGCCTCCCGCAGCACAAAGAAAAGCGGCTCAGGTTGCAGTCGGACTGAAAGACAGCGAACACACCCCGCTGAGACCGGTGGAAACCACGACCAGGGCCGAAACATGCTGAAACATCCTCAAGATATTCTCACAGTCCTTTTAACGTTTCGTTCTTCACATTCTTTGATTATTAGATTTATCCATATCCATCTCAAACCCAGGAGACCAAACCAGATAAATAAAGGAGCTCAGAGCAATTATAAAAAAATATATAAATGTTGAAAATGTTGCACCGTCATTAAACATTTTAACGGATAATTACGTAAACATTTTAGGGCCATTGTAGGTAAATAAAAAATCTTATTATGAAGCTGGGGGAGGGGGGGTTGATACTCAGAAAAAAAACTAACAATTTACAAGATTAAAGTCATAAATTTCCAAGAAGAAAACTTGGATATTCTCTGAGATTAAAGTCGTAAAATTACGAGAAAAAAAACTACAATTTTATGATTTTATAATCTCAGAGAATATTCAAGTTTTTTTTCTCGTAAATTTACAATTTTAATTTTGTAGATTCTGTGTTTTTTCCCGGAATATTAACCCCCTCCCACGGCTACGTATTTTTTGTTTTTACATCATAAAACATTAATTGTTTTATCAGATAACAGAATAAATATAATGGCCGTATTCGTAACGTAACGTCAGCTGTGTTTGCAGCACGTTTTATCTGCCATACGGGTCCACAGTGGCACTGACTTATAAAAGAGGTACAGTTTGGGTGTTAGCAGTGTCACATGTTGGTGTCCGCAGGCCGATCTCAACATAAGACAATATAAAACGATGTTGCCATGACAACCAGAACCATTATGGGCATAAAACAGCACAACACAAGCATAACCAAGCTCGTAATGCTCTGCAGGTAGAGCAGGAGACGTGATCTTACCTGACACAGGTGAGAGGACCATGCTCCCTGACCTCTGGACTTCATCAAATTTACTGAAGATGACGTTCAGCCTGGATAGAGGGGGGGGGGGGCAGAGAATTAGCACCACGTTTATAGCAGAAAACAAACAGTCCTGCTGCCTTGAGGCCTCTGAAAAACTGGCTCATGTCAGTGACTCCCCAGAGAGCAGGTAAATAGGTCTAAGTCACATCTCCATCCTAAAATAATACAGAGGCAGTGATGCCTGCTGGGTAATATTATTAGAACAAAGACTAATAATCACTGTCCACGTAACACCAGCCACCGCTGACATCTGGTGACTCTTTGAAAGAAAACAGCTTCATTTCAGGGACTTTAAAAACAAAATAAAAAATCATGTTTACAGTTTGAGACATTTCCTGATGTGACGATATTCAGCACAGCACCATAAATAAAAAATAAACAGTTCCACACGAGTGCTGAAACTATTTTGATGAGAAAAAAACTCACAAATATATGAGACAAAAAAGGGAATTCTCTGAGATTAAAGTAGTACATTTATGAGAAAAAAACTCTGATATCATCTGAAATTAAAGTGGTATATTAACGAGAAAAAAGCTCACAAATATACGAGAAAAAAAATCGGATATTCTTCGAGATTAAAGTGGTAAATTTACGAGAATAAAACCCTCATAAATTTATGAGAAAATGTTTGATTAAAGTGGTAAATTTATGATTAAAAAAACTTGGATATTCTCCGAGATTAAAGTGGTAAAAAAAACTTGGATATTATCTGAAATTAAAGTGGTATATTTAGGAGAAAAAAGCTCACAAATATACGAGAAAAAAAAGGATATTCTCTGAGATTAACGTGGTATACGTACAAGAAAAAAACAGCACCATAAAATAAAATAAATAAACTACTTTGACAATCATTTCAGTCGTTTGTGAAGCAAAAACTGTCAAATATTTTCTGGTTCCAGCTTCTCAAACGTTGAGTTTTCTCTGCTTTATATCACTGTAAACTGAATACTGTTGGGTCCTGGACTGTTGAGGACGTGATCTTGGAGTCTGGGAACTTGTGATGGGCAGTTTTTATAGACCAAATAAATAATCAAACAATTATAAAAAAGCATGATAACATTGTTTGATCAGCTTGATGCTTCATGAGTTTCCCCATCTGTCTGTGGTTGGTGTTGAAAGTACTTTTTTAAGATGTATAATAGTTAATGAAGGCTGTAACAGCCGAGGTAATCTCAACAGATTAGAGCATTTGAACGCACCGTGATTGAGGCAGACCCTTCTTTCCCAGGTCCATCCTCACTCGCTCTCCGACGTGGCGGTAAATCTCCACGAGGCAGTTCATGGCTCCGTCACGCACCTACAGGTTGACAATCATTTCATCAGTATACTGTTAAATAGACTAATAATTTTATTCAATTATATTAAAATGAGAGAAATTCTGCTTTCTAAGTAACTAACGTAAAGTTTTTTCCTTCCTTATCTTTTTTTATATTTCTCATATGATCATTCTGCCTCATTGCCTTACTTTGAGTGACTCCAATTTCCCTCATTTCATTTGTATTTATGTGTATTTTTATGTTACCAGTTCAGTTTTTAATGCTGCTCTTAACATAGGAGGATATTCACTGTATAAGCCGGCAGCTTCTTAACCTCTCCTGTCATATTGTTATTTGTTTGATGCTGTTTTTAGCTTCTCAAACAACCAAAAGTGCAGGTTAAAAAAAATGTGGTTGTTTCCTGCAGAAGCAACTCATCACGTTGGAGATGATGGTTTCGTAATGCACGAGAAGACAAGTGTGTTTGGCTTCAGGAAGGGAAGTTCAGGGGCACGGCTTCCTGTCCTCAAGAGGAAGCGTGGTTCCGGTGATGATAGACCCCGAGGCTGCAAAATATCATCTGTCTAAAGGGGTTTTTCTACCAAAATATATCAACTCACACACGTGTGAGTGCAAAAGGAAGATCTGTAAAGGAAAACAGAGCACATGGATCCTGCTTCCTGGTCTGTAACGTTGGTATTTGAGCAGCTGAGGGCAGTCAAAGACCAATAATACTGTCCACATACTTCAGTCCAGCTGGGAGGCAGCAGGTCGTACCTGGCTCGTGGGATCTCCGAGGAGGTTACAGATGTGAGGAACGATTTTACTGAGCGTCAGACTCTGAGATCCAAACCTGGGAAAACAAAACACAACATCAACCTTTCTGCAAAATATCATTACATCATTTTAACATTTTCAAATGTTAGTAAATTTAATATTTTGGGATATTTTTAATACAAAACAAGCAATTTAAAGACGTCAAACTATGATCTGGGATATCGTGAACATTTTTAAGTCTTTTCTGATATTTCAGAGGCCAAACAGTGATTAGCAGATGAATCAATAATAAGAGTTATTGTTAGTGGAATCCCTCATCTCAGCTGATCAACACACTTTTATTTGTCCTACATTTCAAGTACTTCTTATATTCTCAGTAGACTTAACTGTTGCACTAATATAAAAATCTCATTTAACATTTGTAATTTGTCAGATCACTTACACAGTTAGGGTTGAGATGAGACAAAGGCAGAGTCCTTCTCTGGTCCTGTTGTTCTTATGCTTGAAGCCTCCCATCATTCGCTCCCACACATACTGAAAAGACAAAACATGCATAAATAACAGCTCATATATTTGTATTTAGTCTGTAAAAAGTGTGTCTGTGGGCCAAGACTGCAACATGCGACCCAGAGCACTGAAATGACTGCATGCATTGAGAACATTTCAACATTTCCTAATGATTAATTAAAGGTTTAAATGAACACGTGTGCTGTTGTGCACCTGTGGGTTAGCAGCCTGGTCCATGATCTTCAGTAGCAGCGCTTGGTCCTGGTCCCGGACTTGGTCCTTGGCGTCTCCTAACCGGTCTATGAGGCTCGGCAGAACTGAGCAGACAGAAACAGACGTGATTGACAATATCTGCTCTTTTTAAACATATAGAAATGTCGTCATGTCTTCAGCTAAACGTACACATTTATTCATCTGACTTCTTATTCTGTTACTGCTCTTAATCCAAGTAGCTCTACGTGAACGTTGTCATCTTAAATTCCTAAAATGTCAAAGTAATTACTGTACATGGACAGACATTTAAAGCTTCAATAGAGATTTTTAAATGAAGCTTCGAGTGTCGGTCGTCATATCTTATGACGTCATCATCCTAAAAAAATTAATAACAAAATCCTCTAAAAAAAAAACCTCAATTTGAATAAAAGGGATTCATCAGATTAAATTAGATATTTTTTATTAAATCAACAATGAATATAACTTGAGCAAACAGGTTTTTGACCGCAGTGAAAATGTAGTTTATGAAAAGCTAAACGCCAACAAATATGATGAAGCAGAATATTTCGTTAGATAAAAAAAAATTAAAATAAATAAAACTCATCAAAACCGTCTTTCTTATCTCTTTCCACTGTTCCTTTAACTCTGGTTTGGTAGAAATAAACCCTTAATTCACACCGTTAGATGTGAAAGGAAACAGCCGTTATGCTCTGCTCAAAGCTACCAGACTCCATAGAAAAAAAATACAATTTTACCTCATCAACTGTAAAACACACTTCATTCAAACCAGACAGAAATAAAATAAAACTCATCAAAACCAAAGCAAAGAGACGAAACTCTGGTGCTGTTTTGACAACAGCCGCTGCCACCAAAGCTCAGCCTTTGTTGTAATTTGAAAACTTTGGAATAATGTGAAAATAGTGAAGCAGCTCACCTGTCCCAACCTGCGTCCTGAATCTGTCCTGCAGCCTGCTGACCAGAGCCGACAGGATGTCCATCCCCAGCAGAACCACCTGACACACAAACACAGACAAGAAAACAACAAACATGTTGATCAAATACATCAAAATACAACAAAGAGTACAAGTACAGTACTTAAGTACAGTATTTCCATTTTCTGCTACTTTATACTTCTACTCCACTACAGTTTACTGCACTACATTTATTTGATAACATTAGTTACTCTCCAGATTCAGATTACAAAATAGAATCAGCAAATAAATACTCATATAATTAAAAAGACTTATTGATCCCCAGGGGGGAATTCACAAGCTACCCAGCAGTACATAAAGTAATCTATATATCTATATTTATTACATGGCTTTGTTGAATATTGTGATTGGTCAATCACGGCGTTCTACGGTCTGTTATTTCTTTATGGCGGACCGTTTCTGTGCAAAATTATTAGTTTTATTAATTATAATTTAATAATTATTTATTTAATATGTATATTATTTATATGTATGTATATATATATATATATATATATATATATATATATATATATATATAAACACACACATATATAAAGGTATTAATTAATATAAACTGTATGCTACTACTGTATTTATACTGTATATATATATATATTAATACAGTATTATTACAGTAGTAGTATATATATTAAGTAGTATAAAACATGTATAAATAAATTAAAATTAGCCAGCTGCAATATTAAAATAATAAATCAATAACCACAATCCAATAATATAATATATATATTATCATAAAATAGGTTATTTTACAAAATGAGTACTTTCACTTTTGGTACTTTAAGTACATTTAGATTCTAATACTTTTGTACTTTTACTTAAGTAAAGTTTTAAATGCTTGTAACAGAGTATTTCTACACTGTGGTATTACTACTTTTACTTTTACTACCACTGACGACAACATGAGATCAGCTCGGGAGCACTGGATTTGAATGTGGGCTGCAAAGCATTATGGGTAATTTGACAAAAACGAGAGTTTCATGGAAGGAAACGGAGAAAATAATCGAAATAAATGTTTTTTTTGTGATGAAATCGAAACGCAATTATGTAATCTTTAATTCTGTGAAGTAAAAAACTGACCTCAAAAAAACACAACCACGAGTGAAGAAGGTGGCAACATTTTATAAATAGGTTTCAGCTCCCTACTCCGCACCTTTCCTTGTCATGGGGTGGTATGGGAGACTCAATGAACGTATAGTGAGAGTTCCCCTGCTGACACCATATCAACACATACGCATCACCTGAGCTACATGTTCAGGCTCTGATGCAATTTTTGGAAACTCTCTTTAATGTGAGAGAAACGGCGTGTAAGAGAAACAATAGAGACACATTTACTATGGCGCCCTCTGCTGGACATTTAGTGGTATTACACCAGATACATTTACTATGGCGCCCTTCTGCTGGACATTTAGTGGTATTACACCAGATACATTTACTTTGGCGCCCTCTGCTGGACACTGAGTGGTATTACACCAGATACATTTACTATGGCGCCCTCTGCTAGACATTTAGTGGCATTACATCTAGTATCACCTGAAATTAAACCAGTCATGACTTTTAAAATTTAATCACATTTAAAAATCAGCTGCTCCACTGAAACACACAAATTACATTAATTTTAACGACCCAATTGCCTCTAAATGTTGTCCTGTAACTCTTATTGAATCTGCTTAGTATTACAGCTGAAACAATTAGTTGATTTAATTGATTGACCATAATTTAGACAATCAGTATCTGATCTGAAATGTGAGGATTTGCTGCTTTTCTCTCTTTTATATCATTAAAAACCAAATATCTTTGGTTTTGGACTGTTTGTCAGACTATTACTACTATTTCTGACATTTAATGGATCAAACAATGAATCCAGAAAATGATGTGCAGATGAATCGATAGTTAAAATAAATAACTGTTAGCCCTGCCTGCAGTGTGTCACTCTAAAAGGTGAATAAACAAGGTTTAGACAGTTCAGCTAACGGCCTCTCGTGTAACGGCTGACTTTTCCCATTAAGCTGTCTGCATTCATCAATAGCTTATCAATAAATTTAAGCCCGGCCCGTCTGCTCACTGGCCTCCGATCAATTAACAAGAGACTAACAGCACATGAAGCATCCATCTTTTAGCACCACATTAGAGGTAGGAAGCTGAAGTCGCTCCTCCCCTCTGCTGGCTCGCTCACAGAGGAGAGGAAACTGGGCTAATGGTGCTGGTATATTAAGCTCGCCACCGCCGCCGCCGCTGACACATTCGCCTGGGAGCCTCGTCCCCATTACAGACCCGCAGACATCAACTGAGGTTTCCAGGGCAGCAGCCATATGATTGGCTGTCAGTGTGTACTTTTGATGAGCTCCACTCTCATCTGCTTCATTCTATATGTATATATATATATATATATATATATATATAAAAAAGGGAGCGCCACACCAAACTCCATTGAGAAATCTGTCATTTTAGTGCTGCTTCGCTTCACACTTAAAATCTTTCCCCAAATATATATTGAGACTGAAATTATGAATGTTCAAATGTCACAACTTCCTGTCTTAAAAGTTAATACTGACCTTCTGAGGAAGCTCCAGAACAGGCAATAAATAGACCTTGTGGTGTAAAAAATAGCATATTATACTATTTACATTAATTTACATTAGGGCTGCACAATATATTGTTTTTTTTAATCGTCATTACAATGTCGCGATAAACAAAAGCGATACTGCTCTCAGGTATTTTTTGAGTAAGATGAAAGAGTATCAGTAGAAAACTGCACTTTATATGTAATTATCATTCTTTTTTTAGTTCAGTTCAATGTTCAATTTGTTCAATAAAAGAATTTCCTTTAATTTTTTTAATTCAACAAGCAATTTGTTGTTTTTTATCAGTATACTAAAAGAGGCATAACTGAGTACACTTTAATATGTTTATATCGCAAGTTATTCAATGTTATCGCATATCACATATTTTTCTTATATCGTGCGGCCCTAATTTACATGTTGCAACTAATTCAAATTTTCATATGTTATCAACCTATTGATAAACAATCAACATTAATAAGGTCCCTATGAGATGTATGGAACTTTATCTCTAATTTCTCTGATAGGAAGTGATTGATATTTGGTTAAAATACTATTATTAGCAAGTTTAAAAAGTTATTGCAAATGAATTGGGGAAGAATAGCTTCTGTAACACTGGACTAAAGTCTTCTTAATTGAAAAATGATGCATATCTTGAGACAAAATGACATTTCACAAGACTCAGACCGAACTCATGAATGATGGAAACATCTGTGATGACGCTACATCAAAAAAAAAACTGCACATTTCAGGGTACTACTTCTACTGTAGTAGTATTAGCATGTGAGTAAAAAGCACATAAAGTGAGATCATCTTTCAATGCCTGACGATACGTAGCTACAAACGGCAGCGCTACACTACTGTGATCTCCATGTATTGATTAATCAGCAGCGACAGCCTCATATCCGCATAAATTACATGCAAATGTTCATGCATGGTGCATGTAAATCATGTGAATCATGTAAATCATGCACCATGGTAACAGGAGTGGTAGGAAGGACTCTGCAGTATATACAGTACTAGGTTAGTCTATCAGCCACCCTGCACCCTACCCTCTCTGTGAATGAAGCGCTCCCTGAGGACAGTTTGTCCCCGACACCTGCAGGAATCAACTGGTCTAAAGCACCTGCTGCAGTGAAACCCGTCATCCTAATACCTGTTTATTTATCGGAGTCGTATTGTCTTATTCCTTGTCATTTCGTTGAGATTTTTATATCGTAAAGTGAGAGTGAGCTGAAGAATCAAAGTCATTGTGTTAAGCTTTAAAAAATGGCATGAACTGTGCTTTATTTTATACGTCTGCCAATTCTTAATACTTTCCTGGAAAGAACTACGTAGTTTGGTACTAATTACAGAGAAAACAGAGATACTGTTCAGTTGATAGACATTATTTCAATTAACAGTTTTAGACAGTGAACAGCAGATCAGCTAAACATGCAAAATGTGACATTTGTTAACAGGAAATAATTCAAAATATATAGAGGATAAAGTTTCAAATAACAAAATATAATTCATAATTAATGTGGGTTTAAACTGATCAGTTCTTTCAAGGACATTCCTATTTTCCCCCGTAATTAAATGCTTTTTTATTCCTGGACTTCTTTCACCCGTCAGCTGCTATATACAACACTGACTTAACTCAACTTTACAATAATTCAACTGCATTTATACTGTACATCTCATGAAATATTCTTATTTATTTAGACGACTCTGGCATTTACATTAGAAAAGATCCCACTTCTCAGCATGTTGTATTTACTTATTTGCACTGTGGATATTTGTCATATATTGCACCTCTTAATGCAAATATTTGTACATATTTCAGGTATTCTCATTTCTTATTTTTAATTATATTAATTACTTATATTTCTTTACATATATTGTGTTTATATTGCAGCATTATGTACATAATTTACATGTTACATAAACATAAAGTGTTACTCAGTTAAATAATGTAAAACTGTTTGGTACCACAGTAACGTATTACATGAGTGAAACAGCACGTTTCTAAATAATTAATTAAAATATGATCCTGCTCAGTACATGCTGGGATAGACTGGAGCCAAACTGTAACTCTAGATATAAACAAGTAACTTTTAACCTCTTTTACCCGACGGACCCGGTACCGGGTTCAGCTGAGCTGTGTGTTAAAACACTGCCTTTAAAAACTCTTTTTTCTGAATAGTTTCTAAAAGACGAGGCCTTAACGCGACTAAAACAACACTCCAAGTGGATTTTGTCCAAACAATGTTTGTTTGGAAGCGATTTCAATAATCTTTTTCTCTTTTTTGTTCTCTTATTTACATTGTTATTGATCTTATTTGTTATTATCTAAGTTTTACTTGATCATATTTCATTATTATAATAAAACTACTCCATTTGGAGTCAAAATTATACAATTTAGTTGTTTTTTTTTTATTGATTTTATACTGTGCACAATGGGAGAATGTGATGATGCACAGGGTAAATGTCATGGCTAAAGGCTCCTTTGTGTGCACATAGCCTCCTGTAGTGGATATCATGAGTATTTTAGAGCCAGATTCCCTTTCAAGAGGTAGAAAACCCATTTGACACACTTTGGGTATCCAAGTGGTCCAAATGGAGAGTCCTCCTGGTCCTATCCTGACTAAAACCTTTGTAGAATCTATGTGCTTTGTGTTATTTATATCTGCTTTGGAACAGTTGTAGTCAAGGAGTTGCTGAATGAATTCAGTGGCGTCTCTGTGCATGGCATCACTGTTATAATGGTGTTATCCACTGTCTAATCTAGAATTTGTTTTAGGAGAGGATAAAAAATGTATATTTTTCCTTTGGTTCATCACAGTTTACTCAGACATAGTAACAGTCCCAATGTTACTGACACTGGGGATGAATTCTCTGAGGTCTTACCTATCCATAGAGAGCAACATCATGCAGATGGACCTGGTAGTTGTGGAGCTATTCTTCATTTATTTTTGGTATGTCTGTCTAGGGGAACATCACCTTCCAGCACCCTAGAAGCTTAAGAGGTTAATAAATGAATTAAATGACATTGAATGCCTCATAATCTATGTTACCATGTTCTAGATTAAACCACATACACTGCCTGACGTTTTCAACATTTAAAGGCTCTACATTAGGTTCACATATTCTAATATATGTTATGGCCTTGTTTCATGAGCCCACACATGTCCAGCATGCACCAAGCAGCTGTAATGCAACAGCTGAGAGCGTTTTGTTCCAGAGCATCTCTACACTTATTTTTAAAAAGATGTTGAGAGAGATGGAGTGTGTGTTTTTTTTCTCCATTTCAAACCAGCAGCCCTGCAGGGACAGGCATCTTAAATGTCCTCACCTTGAAGTTGCTGGAGTTGACCCAGGAGCTGGCCACCGCGTCTACCATCCTGTCCAGCATGCACTGGTCCTGCTCCATGTCGGGGGACTTCTCCTCGTCCAGGATGAGCTCCGTGATCTCCTGGCCCACCTGGAGCCTCTTCCCCAGGTCCTTCTGCAACACCTGCTCCAGCAAATACTCCATGCTCACCTCCTCCTCCGTGGCTGAGATTCAAGGCACCAGCAGACGTCCAGCTGGCCTCTTCTTCTCACGTTTTGATCCACCAGTTTGCAGGACCTGCTGCAGGATACTTGGCAACGTTTACACGCCACTTGTGATCTTTAAGAGGCGGTTAGTAACGTTGGTGAATGAGCCGAAATGAGCAGCATAACATCCTGCAGTGGAGGGCTGCTGCACTTCATCCTCCTGTCACAAGAAAAGGGCGAAGTTTACAAACTAGCACACTGAAATCGAGTTATATTGATGGTATATAATTAATAGAAATGTATCTTTAATAGTCAGAATTAAAGATGTTACTTTAAGCTTAGCTAACCGGTTAAGAGACTTAGCTAACTGCGCAAGTGGACGTTAAATGTCAACAGTTTATGTAGCTGATAGCTTCTCCTGCTAGCACGTTAGCTCGCTACTAGCAAGCTTTTTACCCAAAAACACAGGCAAGCTAGTGTTAGCTAACACTAGCTCAGCTAACACTAGCTCAGCTAACACTAGCTCAGCTTACACTAGCTTAGCTTAAACTAGCTCAGCTAACACTAGCTCAGCTAACACTAGCTCAGATAACACTAGCTCAGCTTACACTAGCTTAGCTTAAACTAGCTCAGCTAACACTAGCTCAGCTAACACTAGCTTAGCTTACACTAGCTCAGCTAACACTAGCTCAGCTTACACTAGCTCAGCTTACACTAGCTCAGCTAACACTAGCTCAGATAACACTAGCTCAGCTTACACTAGCTTAGCTTAAACTAGCTCAGCTAACACTAGCTCAGCTAACACTAGCTTAGCTTACACTAGCTCAGCTAACACTAGCTCAGCTTACACTAGCTCAGTTTACACTAGCTCAGCTTACACTAGCTCAGCTTACACCAGCTCAGCTAACACTAGCTCAGCTTACACTAGCTCAGCTAACACTCACTAGCTCAGCTAACACCAGCTCAGCTAACACTAGCTCAGCTAACACTCACTAGCTCAGCTAACACTAGCTCAGCTAACACTCACTAGCTCAGCTTACACTAGCTCAGCTAACACTCACTAGCTCAGCTAGGGTTAGCTCAGCTAGGGTTAGCTCAGCTAGGGTTAGCTGAGCTAGCTGAGGGGAGCACCGGAGGAGCACCGTTAGCTCTCCCGGTGTTACAGCGGGTTAATTCGTTAGTTATTGATGCAGTGATGGTTCGGGATTCACTCACCGGATGGACTGACTCGTTCCCAGCAGAGAGTCCGAAGGTGCGACGCTGCCTGTGGCCACAAACTCCCGTTACTTCATCACAGCACATAGTTTGCCATAGTGGATCACAGCATGTCCCATGGCGGACGCCGTAGAGCCTGCAGTGACGTAAGGACGCAGAACGACGTCACCTGCCGGCAGAGCCGCGCAACGACGTCACCCTCAGGACCAGGAGAGAACAACCTGCTGAAAAATAAATAATAAATAAATAAATTACTCAATAAATAAATAAATATGTCATTAAATGTAGCAAAAAATAATATTAAAAATAAAATGTAGCCATTAATTAATTAATCAAATGTGACATACATTTATATTTATATTTTAATTTGCTTCTTTATCTATTTATCTTTGTATTAATTCCCTTAATAATTTACTCTTCAGTTCAATTCCTTTTTATTTATGTATGTATTTATTTAATGCATTTGTATTCATTTTATATGAATACAAATGAATACATATATATATATATATTTATTTTTAAATGCATGTATTTATTTTTTTATTTATTTTTAAATGCATGTATTTATTTATGTATCTTTGCATTTATTTCTGCACGATTGAAAGATAATATTTAAAAAAATTAAAATAAATAAATAAAATATTGTCACTTATTTTATTGTATATAATTTATATAATTTTATTATATTTTATTAATTACCTTTTTATTGTATTCAATTTGTAACATTTTATTATATTTTATAAATAACTTGTTTTATTGTATTTCATTTGTAAAATATGAATTCATTTATTTTTATTTTATTAATCACTTCTATTGTATTTAATTTGTATAATTTTATTCTATTTTATTATTTTATTAATCACTTATTTTATTGTATTTAATTTGTATAATTTTATTGTATTTTATTTTTATTTTATTAATCTCGTTTTACTACTATTACTGTTATTATAGCTTTTAATTCTATTTTATTACGTTTTATAATTTGATTGTCTCGTATGCATTGGTCTCAAATTGAATTGTTTTTGTCTTTCTGTTGTTCTGTCTTACTTTCGGCCTGTCAGTCATCTGTGAAGCACTTTGAACTGCACTAACCTCGATGAAATGTGAAGTTTGATGGATCGATTCATTCATTGGTAACACATGTCAATGCCGATAAAGCCTCCTGAATAGAAACTGAAGATTGGTTGGTGGGTGAGTGGGTGGGCTCTCTGTCAGCTGCAGGTGGGCCTTCACAGACTCAAGATGTTCATGTCAGTGTCAAGAGGCCTCATTTTCATTTCTGGAGCAGGTCATGTCCCACCTGGCTCTGGGATGACAACAAAAATCATTCATTTCATGGTCAACGGGAGGCTGGAGCAAGCCGAGTTTGGAGCCGACTGCTCTGCTGCAGATGTCAAAGGTAAGAGAGACGGGTGGTTTGTTACTACTGACGATTTTAATCACAATGTAAGTGGATGGGACAGTTTTATTTAAACATGCAGTTTAATCACATGTGAAGGTGTGAAAAAAGAGTGTGTATAAGAGACGTTTCTATATGTTCCTGTGGCTTCTGTGTAAGGACCTGAGCTCCATGTTTATTTAAAGCTGATGCCATGGCAACCAGGTCTTCCTGGGGTCCATGTGGCTCTGACAGGTCCTCCAGTTAGAGGGCTTTGTCCTCTCTTGTCCTCTTGAGACAGTGATGAATAAACCAACTGGGCCCTTGACCTTTAAAGACGGCAGTGATTAGCAGACAGATTGAATGAAGGATTTTATATAATAGTTCACATATAGATGTGTTTTGAACTGCGTGTCTCTCTCTCCTCTAATTTCATGTCATCATTAATTTTATTTTCTATCATCAGTAAATTGAGTCCTAGTCTCACAACTCTCCATCTGACAGATCTGTTCCGGGCGGCGGCGGAGGCGGGGCCTCACCACATCCTGAAGATGTACAGCACAAACGGCAGCGTGGTGAACATCTCCCCCCGGCTGGAGGCCAACAGCGAGGACTCGTACTACCGACTGGAGGTGGTGGCGTCAGATCTTAAGAGTGAGCGGCCTCACATCAAAATCATATCCCAGACTTGTTTCCCAAATATGTCCATTTTGGAATTAAAAAGTCTTTATTTTAAAGATATTGTGATGTTCTGAAGTCCCAAATGATGGTGTTTTTTTTATGTTTTTGGAGCAAGCAGGGCCGTAGTTACAGGCCACGTCCTCAGTATTGTTTCTGAGAATTAACAATATTAATATTATCTATATCCAATATAGTTAAATAACAATAAAATATAATAAAATTATACAAATTAAATCCAATAAAATAGGTGATTAATAAAATAACAATAAAACATAATAAAAAATATACAAATTAAATCCAACAAAATTACTGATTAATAAAATAGAAATAAAATATAATAAAATTATAGAAATTAAATGCATTAAAATAGGGGATTACTAAAATAACAATAAAATATAATATAATAATTATACAAATTAAATACAATAAAATAGGTGATTAATAAAATATATTTAAATTATACAAATTAATTACAATAAAATAGGTGATTAATAAAATACAATAAAATATGATAAAGTTATATCAATTAAATACAGTAAAATAAGTGATTAATAAAATAACATTAAAATATAATACAATTATACAAATTAAATACAATAAAATAAGTGATTAATAAAATAACAATAATGGGTCGCAAGATAAATGTGATTGGTGATTAAAGAGATAAGAAAGAAGAAATATATCTTCTACAACATTTTGTAAATTTTTTTCTCAATTTGGGGTTTTCTTTCTGGATATTTTCATCAGTTCAGGCCTCTTAAATCCTTTAAATGGAACAATCTGAGAAGAAAATCACTCTTTGGGTGAAATTTTTTCATTTTAAAGAGCTACAAGCCAAAAGGATTTGGGAAGCGCTGTTGTAGAAATGTTTAGGTCAGATCTGTAACAGCTTGCTCTGGCTAGTTGGATTCCTGCAAAAATGTTTGCATCAAACCCTGCAGCAGACGTTAAACCCCGTCCTCCTGAAGGTCATCATTAATTTAATCATGCAAGTCTTTTGTGTGTGTTTTGTGCAGGTGTGGGGATGCCAAAAGAGCTGGACACCATGGAATACAGGTGAGAGCATCATGTACAGGTGCTGTTATTGAAGCATCTGGGTGAGAGAGGACTCACCGTCGTTTCCTGTCTCCGTCTCCAGGCTGCATCACCTGGAGAGCAAAGTCATTGAAGACGTGGGAAAGACTCCGGACATCATCTGTGATCTGAAGAGCCAAGTGGAGTCTTTTAAGAGGAAGCTGGAGGTTCGTCAAGACAAAGCTTAAAATACATACCACAAAACTATAAAACTTCCCCGTCGTCATTAAACAGGTCATGCTTTTAATGTGAAGGAGCAGCATCAGGAACAAGAAGTTTAAGAACAACAACAACTAAACAAAAAGTCCTAAAGACTCAGTTATACTCTTCAAAATACTAAAAATAAAATGCACATCCACAAGTACAAATTTCCTCCAATCTGGATTTAAAACCTTAAATTTCAGCTCGTTTGCAGAATTAGGGAACAGGCTGCGTAAATCAACCTTAAATTCATTAATGAGTGGAAACATTTATAAAGGTTATATGAAGGTTGTGCAGTAATAATGAAGTGAAACGTTGCCTTCTGTCAGAGTGTGGAGCACCTGAGCTGGATGGGTCTCTTCAGGGAGGACAGCGACCATCAGCTCTCCAAGTTCACCCCCAAACCCAAAACCTCTCAGCTGAGCGTGCATGAGGAGCGCCAACAGGTCCGCAGGAAGTTCCTCAACATGAGGTGACTCATAGTATTATTATTATTATGATGTTTTTTTGTTGTTTGCATGGAGGAGAACGGTGCACTTTGACTGATCTGTGTCTCTTCTGTGTTGCCGTAGCTCGCTGCAGGTGACAGAAGAAGTGAGAGAACATCTGAAAACTCCCATTTTCAACAACTGGTGAGTTCAAACACACATAAACACAGTTACACACACACACTCCTCTCACACTTCTGTGTGTGTGTGTGTGTTAACAGGCAGTGGGAGGAGGCGGAGATGCTGGTGCTCCTCCAGGTGATGTTCACCGACCTGGACTTCCTGACGGCGTTCAACATCGAGCTGGACGTCCTGCAGAACTTCCTGTTTGAGGTCTACTGCCACTACAACAACATCCCCTTCCACAACTTCCGGCACTGCTTCAGCGTCACTCAGATGGTACGGACAGGAAGACGCTGGCTGTGAGCTCCGTCGTCACCGCAGGGAACATGAAAAAGACATTATTCTTTCATATTTATGAGCTATTTTAAACAAAAAGTCACCGATTCTGTTCTAGGAAATCAAAATATTTGAAAGGAGAGAAAAAGATGACAATAATTTAAATTTTGAACTGTAAAATTTACTGGAATTACAAATGAAAACACAAATAAAACTAAAATCAGAACCCACATTTGCAGCAGCATCAACAGGTCTTCACTGTCTTCTACTCTGTTCTCTTCTACATCAGTGGTGGACATTTGAATTCTTATGAAAATAAGATAAATGATCTGAATACTTCTTCAATATATTAAACGTATATGGTGTTTTAAAGATGCTCATTTCGATATATAAATATAAACGTATGTGTGTGGTCCTGCAGATGTACGGGCTGATCTGGCTGACGGACCTCAGGAGTAAAATAGCCCGAATCGACCTGCTGATCATGTTGACCTCGGCTCTGTGCCACGACCTCGACCACCCCGGCTACAACAACGTCTACCAGGTCAACGCCCTGCCGGTGTGTTCGCCTCCTCCTCAGCGTGGTTGTTTATTGTTAATCTGCATGTTGTTGCTTTGTAATTTCTCACAGATCAATGCTCAGACAGACTTAGCTCTCCGTTACAACGACATTTCACCTCTGGAAAACCACCACTGTGCCGTCGCCTTCGGCATCATGTCCAAGGTACCAAAAACAGATTTAGAAACACTACAATGATTCGACATAGGCAGAATATTCCAATTATATTATAGAACAAGGGAGGTAAACTCTAGTAAAGATTTTTATTATCTTACTGCAAGCTGAATTAATATCATTTTTCTTCCTACATTTTATTAAATCACATTATTTAGTCATTAGTTTCTATGTCAAGGTGGGTAATAATATTTATTAAGCATTGCACTGCAAATAGTCTCTTCGGAGTTCATTATTCTTTTCATGACACCAAAATATGTTAACTCGTTTTTAAATGGTCGTAAAACATTCAAATGTTGTAACTTTCTCTTCACAGCCGGAGTGCAACATCCTAAAAAACCTGACCTGTGAGCAGTACAAACACATCCGAGGAGGAATGATCAAGTAAGACTTCAGCCTCCTTCACTTCCTCCACGCTGACGTCGTGTCGTTAGTTCAGTTTATAAAATAAATATATTTTCAGATGTATTCTGGCCACCGACATGGCGAGACACAACGAAATCCTCAACAAGTTCAAAACCATGCAGCCGGTGTTCGACTTCTCCAACAAGGACCACAAGGAAGTGGTAAAGAAATGTTTACTTAGAGTCTTTTCATTTTTAGCTTTCAGGCTTAAACCTTTTAGTTCTCCCACCACATTAAAACATCTTCTTTTTTCCTCCTATTTCGGTCTACAAACATGTTAACTACTGCTACTTTACTCTGAGTTTCAATACATTTAAAATATACCGACAATATTTTTAGAGCTGCAACGATTAATCGATTAGTTGCTATCTAAATAATTTCAAACTATTTGAGTAATTTTGTAAGAAAAATTCTTGCTAAATTCTCTGATTGCAGCTTCTTAAATATGAATATTTTCTGGATTCTTTCCTCCTCTATGACAGTATACTGAATATCTTTGAGAGATTTGAGGACGTCATCTTGGGCTTTGGGAAACTCACATTTTATATTTATACTCGCATAACATTTTATAGACCAAACAACTAATCAATTAATCAAGAAAATATTCAACAGATTAATCAACAATGAAAATGAAATAACACAATAACAATAAAATAAGATAGGTGAGACGTATTGAGTCTGTAAAAATAATACTACATTTTTTTCTACTATTATGTTTTATTGTTATTTTATTAATCACTTATTTTATTGTATTTACTTCGCAGACTTTTTTATATTTTATTAAATTTTAATCACTTATTCTATTGTATTTATTTCGCATTGTTTTTTCTATGTTTTATTATTTTATTAATCAATTATATTATTGTATTTAATTTGTGTAATTGTATTATATTTCGTTATTTTATTAATCATTTATTTATTATATTTTATTAATCACTTATTTTATTGTATTGAATTTGTATTTTTTTTATATTTTCACTTATTTTAACGAGGTAAAAAAACTGTCTTACTAGTTGTTGTTGTTGTTGTGCGTCTGCTTCCAGCTGATGAAGATCATGGTGAAGGTGAGCGACATCTCCAACGAGGCGCGGCCGATGGCGGTGGCCGAGCCTTGGCTGGACTGTCTGCTGCAGGAGTTCTTCAACCAGGTTTTCATTCTCACTTTACTGATCAATAAACAGGAAGTAACGCTGTAATCAGTGATGAAGAGTTAACGTCATTATCAAGGAGTTAAAGAGGGAAGGGAGAAGTGTATTTACACATGAAATATGAGGGTTTATTTTGACATTGAAATAGAAACCTGAACTAAAACTTTGGTTAATCATCACTTTTTTAAAATAATCTAATTGTTGGAAGAATTATAGTGTGGAACAAAAACCACAAGCCAAAGCATGTACACTAGAATAAAATCTGAAATAAACCCTGTTCTTGTTGTGCAGAGCGACACAGAGAAGCTCAAAGGGCTCCCGGTAGCTCCTTTCATGGACAGAGACAAAGTGTCCAAACCGTCCTCTCAGACCAACTTCATCCGATTTGTCCTCCTGCCGCTCTTCAGCGAGCTCACCAAGCTGTTCCCC
Organism: Sebastolobus alascanus; assembly: GCA_916701645.2. Taxonomy (NCBI): domain Eukaryota; kingdom Metazoa; phylum Chordata; class Actinopteri; order Perciformes; family Sebastidae; genus Sebastolobus; species Sebastolobus alascanus. The sequence continues at coordinate 269,861 of CAKAOJ020000118.1, read as the reverse complement.
TGTCTGGAGGTAAAACAGAAAGGATCGATCTCATTCTTATTGATTTAAATCACTGCAGAAATCACTGGGTGAAAAGTGCAAAATGTTAAACTAAACAAGGACAATGTGTAACAAGTCCACCCTGGCTATACTACTGTCTAAGTTAGCCGTATACACATTATGTATGTGTTCATATATTCATCTTCAATGTGTATTTTATATTATCCATAGTAATCATTATTCATGATTACCTTCCATTTGCATGAGCTCCCTTATAAGCACATACTCTGTTATAGTGTTATAGCTCTCCGTAGTAGTTCTGGTGGCCAGACCATCACCATCATTCTTTATTCTCTTATGTATCGGGGTTTTTGTACAGTATGTGTCGTATGAGCTACAGGATACCTACATTTCCCTCAGGATCAGTAAAGTAAGCAAATATTCTTTCCCGACGGATCAAGCAAGCAAGTAAGCAGGAAAGCATGTAAACAAGCAAGTAAGCAAGCAAGTAAACAAGCAAGCGAGTAAGAAAGTAAGCAAGCAAGAAAGTAAAAAAGCAAACAAGTAAACAAGCTAGCAAACAAGCAAGTACGCAAGCAAGTTAACAAGCAAGTAAGAAAGTAAGCAAGTAAAGAAGCAAGCAAGTAAACAAGCAAGTGAGCAAGCAAGTAAGTAAACAAGCAAGAAAGCAAGTAAGAAAGTAAGCAAGCAAGTAAACAAGCAAGTAAGAAAACAAACAAGCAAGCAAGCAAGTAAACAAGCAAGGAAGCAAGCAAGTAAACAAGGAAGTAAGAAAGTAAGCAAGCAAGCAATCAAGCAAACAGGTAAGCAAGTAAAAAAGTAAGCAAGTAAGTCAATAAACAAGCAAGTAAACAAGCAAGCAAGCAAGTAATCAAGTAATCAAGTAATCAAGCAAGCAAGCAAGTAAGTAATCAAGTAAACAAGCAAGTAAACAAGTAAGTAATCAAGTAAACAAGCAAGTAAACAAGGAAGTAATCAAGTAAACAAGCATCTATCTATCCACTCATCCATTTCTCCATGAGGTTTTTCACTTAAAACCACCGAATGTTACCTCATGGTGGCGCTAGAGGAAAAGTCCCGTGGGTCAGTCAGTGGGATCCATCTTCTGGGGACCGTGAATATGTGAACTTATGGACCGGCCGACGGGCAACATTTAACTAGAATATGTCATGAAGTCCCTGAACTTGTCAGATGTTTGAATGTGCTGTCATGTTGTCGTGCAGCAACATATTCTGGAGCCGGTGCGACGGGCCCTGGAGTATTACTCTGACCTGGAGAGAGCCAGCAAGGAGGACGAGGGGACGCCCAAAGCATGAAGACGAGGAAGAGGAGGAAGAGGAGGAAGAGGAGGAAGAGGAGGAGGTCTGTGGATGTGCTAGCTGACAGACTACAGTACTATTTATATTCAGCAGCAGTGTGTTAGAGGAAGTTATTGCATCTGGAAAAGTCTCATTTGATATTTTATAATTAGTCCAGTTTTCCTGAACATTTTCAGCTTTTAAAAACACAGTTTTTTGTGTAGTTGGGAGTGTTTCATTATTTTTTAAAGATATAAAGTTGGGAGTATTCCACTATTTTTTAAAGATATATATTTTACACTTACATATTAAAAGACACCTTGAAATTGAATTTTACTTTTACTAGTATTTCCTGTTAATATATGGAGGACGGATCCTGCCAAAATCAAAAATAAATGAATAAATAAATGACTCGATAAATAAATAAATGTCATTAAATGCAGCAAAAATGTAAAAAATACATGTAGCCATTAGTTAATTGAAACAAAAAATAAATGCAAACACAAATGAATAAATAAAAAATATATGCAAAAACAAATGAATACATTTAAAAATAAATATATAAATAAATAAATAAATAAATAAATAAAAGGGAAAATTAAACTGAAGAGTAAATAAATATGGGAATTAATACAAAGATTAATACATAAAGAAGCAAACTAATCAGAAATATCAATTTATGTCACATTTTATCAATTAATTAATGGCTACATTTATTTTTAATATTATTTTTGCTACATTTAATGACATTTATTTATTCATTTATTTTTGATATTGGCAGGTTATGTCCTCCATATTAATACTGTGTGACGATCAATAAATATTTGCTTTCCTGCTTGGTATTAAATCACAGTATGTTTAAGATGATGTAACCGAGTGTCTTTTAAATGTTTTTTACTAAATAAAAAGCATCAATGTGAAAAAACTTAATGTACACATTAAAAAAAAGCAAACCAAACCGCATTTATTCACCATCTGAGGGTTTATTTTTCAATTACTTCATTTACAAATTCAAAAAAGAAAAAAAGTGCAAATATCTGTTTTCTGTACGAGTAACGCATCAGATAAAGATTTAAAAATAACAAATAATAACCAGGGCTCAACATTAGTGTTTTAAATTAAATTAAAAAATGCTCACAATAAATCTTCCATATATACAACAGTTATTATTTCAATACATTCTCTTGGCATTTAAAAACAAAAAGTTGATCATTTGCTTCAACTACAGGGAGTGTGTTTTAATGAAGTGTTAGCAGCTGGGAGCTCCGACCCATCGAGGTTATTTTTCACTACAACAAACACCACAACACAGGTAATAAAAACACTGAACGTGCAGTCGAGGAGCAGGACGCAAAAACAACCTTTTTTTGTGCAATTCTTAAGAGCTGCGTGGAAATATGAGCAACGTTTACAACACTCCTGTCCTTCGTAGTTATGTTCCTTCATTTCTGATCCTGCAGCAGCTGTAGCCGTCTCCGGGTCTCCTTAATGAATCACAGCTTATATAGTACCATTTTCTACTGAGCTGAAAATGTTAAACAGATATGATTTGAAACTATTCCCTTCTTCGTTACCTTTCTAAAACCTCGCTGCCTCGTATGAAAGCTGGTGAAATATTTCGAGGCAATCCAAAGACACAGTCGTGTGTTTTCATTTTGAGAGCAAAGACGGCCAAAACAAAATGTCAAAAGTACCTGCACACTGCTAATCTGGTTCCAAGCTTATTGTTACCAAGCACCTGCTAAAAGTTATGGATGTGCACGTGAATCCTGATGATTGCGATCGCAATTTAAAGTCAAATTTAGAATCAAATTTCCTCCCATTTTGATAACGTGTGAAGAAAACTACAAGATAGAAAACTAGAGAGAAAAGAAGTGTTGATGAGCCAATCAGCCTTCTGTTTCTGGTCAACTACTGGACCGGACTACCAGTCTATGCACCGATCCCGTACCAAAATGTATAAACCCAGAAAGAAACGCGTTTAACCGGAAATCAATTCTTCTTCTCTGCTCCAACACAGTAGCCTTCACTGTGCTGTCGCCCTGGAGGTATCATGGCTGCTACTGGCGTCTACTGTTTTAGAGCAGCGAAGAAGAACTGACTGCAGGTAGTTTGTCACGTGACGATAGAAAACAACAACAGCTGGTGGAGACGGTAACGGCAACGGCAAAAAGTATAGAAGCAAAGAGACGAAACTCTGGTGTTTTTTTACAACAGCCGCCATTTTGGACTGAAAACTCTTATATTTATAATATTTTATTGTTCAGCACAGGTCATTTCAGTAGAATATGATAATAAAATAGATTAATGTAGTTTTACTTTTGTACGGCACTTTGTAGGCGGACGTTTTACTGGCGTCCGGTAGTCGCTCTCAGTCCAAAATGGCGGAAGCGTAGCTCAGCTGCTGATTTTGCAATGGAACAACTGACTTTGCTTATCAATATACGTTCTTTAAGCACAGTGAAGGCTACTGTTTTGGAGCGGTGAAGAAGAATTGATTTCTGGTTAAACAAGTGTTTTTTCTGGGTCAATAAATTCTGGTATCAGGTCGGTGCATAGACTGGCGTACTCACCGATACCCGATCCCCAATTTTGGCCAGTAACGGACGCATTTCCGATACAGGTATCTGAAGAACTCTACATCCCTTTAATGAGGTCTGTAGTAGCATCCATAATGACAGATCTCACACAGTTTGACCTGCTACGAACCGGTCAGTTTGAACTTATTATCACAACCATTTTAAGGCTCTTTGAAACCTTTTGACACATTTAAATTAACACCAGATTCTGATACTTCACTGCTACAGTTAAAATGTCAGTTAGTTCAGGTCAAAGTAACAGAAACTAGTTACACGTAAATATGAACATGTCAACATTAATATAAATATGGCAGCAAAACAAAACTGTAGCAGCATCTCCACCTTGAAATAAAGATAATATCAGGTTGGTCCCATTCAGTTGTTTTGAGATGATGTTCCAGACTTCTCCCGACATTATGTTCATCATTGTAAGATTAATAAAGTTTATCAGTATTAAATTCATTTTCTACAACGTTCCTGACTTCCCAGGTCTGTGCAGCCAGCAACGCTGTGATTCATCTCACATCCTTACGCCTCGTTTCCACATATGCCAGTCAACAGGAAGTTCATTCACTCCTAAGAGAACCTCCGTGAACTCGGATGTGTTTGTGAAACTCCTTCGCCTCGAGTTAATTTTATTGATCCCGTTTGAATTGCGCCATGAATCACACAGATGATGTTTGTCAATTTAAAACTGAATTTTGCAAGTCAAGAAAGTCTCAGTTATATAATAAAATATTGTAAGGCTGTCAAAGTTAATGTGATAATAACGCTTTAACGCAAATTCATTTTTAACGCCACTAATTTCTTTAACGTATAACTCAACTTGTGATTTTTAGGTTGTAGCGGCTCAGTTTTAGAGCTAGAGTGAAGATACTGGTATAATATGAAACTAGAAAACCTAAAGAATCCATTGGTTATTATTTTTTATTTGGTCATTTGTTGTTGCATTTATTTTTTATTTATTTTTACATTTATTTTGTATTTATTTTGTATTTATTTTTTATATTTATTTATTTTTATTTAATGTAATATTATTTTTCAATTGTGCAGAAATAAATAAATAAATAGAAAATAAATGCAAAAATAACTAAATAAATTAAAAAAATAATACATATAACACAAAAATAAATAAATGGGAAAATTAAAACAGAAATATCAATATATGTCACATTTTATCAATTACTTAATGGCTACATTTAATTTATGCTAAATGCAGTACCTGTGAGGGTTTGTGGACAATATCTGTCATTGTTTTGTGTTGTTAATTGATATATATGACAATAATAAATATATACATACATTTACATAAAGCAGCATATTTTGTATTAAATACTTTACAAATCTCCCTTTAAGGTACATTTGGAACAGATAAAAAATGTGTGATTGATCGCGATTAACTATCATATCTGGAGGTCAGAGGTCAAGGAACCCCTTTGAAAATGGCCGTGACAGTTTTTCCTCGCCAAAATTTAGCGTTAGCGGTACTTAGTCTCTTTTCCAACAAGTATCTTCACTCTAGCTTTAAAACTGAGCCTACAACCTAAAAATCGCAAGTTGTTTTTTTTTATTATTATTATTATTATTTAAATTAGTGACGTTAAAATGAATTTGAGTTATTATCACTTTAACCTTGACAGACCGAGTAGGAACTTCCTTCCCATATCTGCGGTGGAGTTTCTATCCATCCTTAAAGAGTGTGGAAACGAAGCGTTACAACTTCACGCTGCAGATTGTGCTCTCAGTGTCAGCGTGGCTTTCTAAACTTGAACTAGAAGAGTTGAACGAGTGTTGAGAAGCAGAGTTTGGCACTCTGAACATTAAACTCTCAGCGTTGTTGGCAACATGTGACAGCTCGTGTGTTTTCAGATGATGATAGGAAAGAAAAAGCAGCTCTCTAATGATCCTCTGAGGGTTTGAAATGTTAAAATCTCTCTGTTACATTGACAACAGGTGGGTGGAGCAGTGCTGTGCTCACTACAGCGGGGTTGGGACTTGCCTGTCAGGAGGTGGGGGGGGGGGCGTTTCACAGGTTGCAGTTACAGTAGCGTCGCACCGGTTTCACCTATTTACACCGTCGGCCGCTGGAGTCGAGCTCGTCCTTCTAATTGAACATGATGGACTCTGGATCCTGGTTCATCATCTGAGCCATGTGTCGCAGAACGTCCTTCTTGGTGATGATGCCCAGGAGACGCCTGAACACAAGGTCAGAGGTCACTTCAGCTCTTTACACTCGTATAAGATACAGAGAATAAATGAAAGAATAACTGTGATGATCTGCGTCTTTTCTTTTGCCCTCTCTGACGGGGAACTGAAGCCTCGCTCTCTTCAAAGCCACCAGACTCCATTCACAAAAACAGTCATTTTCCCTCTCAGAACACAGGAGTATACATACTGTACAACTCCACTTCAAAACTCTTTCAGTGATTAACCTTACTGATTAGCTTACTGTGCTAACCTACGTCACTGCTTTTAGCTAACGGCTAAAATCATTTGATAAAAACATAAAAGAACGCAGAGGGACCGGCCCTTTAAATATTCACCATATTTGACTGTGTTTAACGGATAAAATCAGGCATGAAATCTGTGCACATTTCATAACATGTACAACTACAGTATATTGTTTTTAAAATGTTGTTCACATTTTATTTCTGGTTTATCGAGTCATTGTATTTAATATTTTCGAAATTTTTGTTCACTGAAATGTTGGGAGTAATCAGACTTTTGATGTGCACGAGCGTGAGTCTTACCCGCTCCTGGTGACGAGACACTGGCGGAGGCCCAGCTTGCGGAAGATGTCCACCACGGTCTCCATGGGCGTGTGGTCGGTGACGGTGAAGGGGCTGAGGTTCAGGATGCGTCGCAGCTTCAGAGGCTGCGGGTTGCTGGCCGGCAGCTGCGGCGCGTCCTCGGTGAAGTAGACCACCGAGCTGCTCACCACGCCGTCCTGCTTCTGACGGGCGTTTTCTGTACACAGACGGGGGGAGTCTGTTAAAACACCATCGGGCCTGGTTGGAAAATGAAAAGGACCTGTTTTCTACCAATGCTCCCAAAGCAGCGCTGGAGAGCGCACGCCGTGAGAACATGCAGTCCATCACACATGTGTTATCAGTGGTCATGATGAAAGTATATCAGTAAAGAAGAGAACAACTCACTGATGGCGAGGGTGAGATCCCGGCGCTGAACGAAGCCGATGAGCCTCTCCGACTCTCTGGACACGACCACCGGGAAGCCGTTATAGTCCGTGTCTTTGATCAGCGTCTCCACGTCCTCCACCGTGGTGGAGTCCTGGGTGAGGACGGCCAGAGGCGGGTCGTTCCTGCGAGGTCGCATCACGTCGGTGGCCAGCGTGCGGTGGGTGAACTCGTCCCTGACGTCCAGGTAGGGGTAGCCGTTGAGCTGGATGTGAGACTCGTAGATGCCCTCCTTCCCGAAGGCGTCCGCCACCCACTTGCTGGTGACGGCGGCGGCCATCAGGGGGACGATGTACTCCAAACCGCCGGTGAGCTCGAACATGATGACCACCAGGGAGACGGTCATCCTGGTCACTCCGCCTGAAGGGAACAGCAAACGTTTTGATTATTTATGTAGCAGATTATCAAATGTGTTTTATAACATTTTAAACTGAATATCTTTGTTCTTCGGACAAAACGAGACACGTGAAGACGGAAATCTGGACATTAACTGATTAAAAAAAGATCCTCGAGAGATAATAACCGATTAAAGTATGGATCCTGGAGTAGTTTTAATTATATCAATCAATCAATTGATAAACTATAAAATGATATAAATACATTAATTAGATTTTCATTCAAATGATGTATTAAAGAGCTGATATAATGATCAATAAATAAGACTACTTCCTTATTCTTCCTTTAACCCTTTGAACTCTACAATAGAAATGGTCCACCAGTGCCTACATGGTTTTTATTTTCTTATTGTGATGTCATTTCCTCCTCATTTCTTCATATTTATTTTCCATATCAAAGTCTCTCGTGATCTAAAGTCAACACGGTCAGATTTGCGTCTGCTCACCCAGACAGGCGGCGGCTCCCACCATGGCGTAGAGTCCCGGTGTGACGCAGTCTGCGCCGGGCCGGCACCAGTTCTTGAAGATGATCCAGTCGTGGTGGTGGTACGCCATCTGCTCCACGGCGATCCCCACGATCCGTCCTGCGATAGCTCCGACCGCCATGCTGGGAATGAAGAGACCGGACGGGATCTGGACAGGAAACAGAATCGCAGAGAGGACGCCACGTTACAAAAAGCACCTCTAAAGGAGAGAAACCGGTCGGATTCCTCTTCCTCGTACCGACCTTCATGCCGAAGGTGAAGATGGTGATGACGATCTTGAAGACGAGAGCGAGGGCGAGCTGCCACAGGGCGTTGTAGACCCCGGGCCCCGCCGGGCGGTCTGGGATGTCGTCCACCGGCCGACTCATGTTGGGGTTATTGATATAATCGCACAGCTGCGACGACTCCAGAGCGCCGCAGTCGTTGAAGAGCTCAGAGATGAGCTCGCTGGTGCTGCGGCGGGTATACGGGTTGGGGAACGCCAGCACGGCGGTGATACCCGTCACAGCGATGACCTCCAGGACCGGGTACTTCCCCAGCTGGGTGGTCTTCCTCCGCCGGCACCAGGCGATGTTGGCCCTGATGAAGAGGGTCCCCCAGAGGCCGCCGAACACGCCCAGCAGGATGAACGGCACCAGCTCGGCCATGTACCACGGCGTGTGGTACTCCACGTAGAAGAGCACCAGGCGGCTGTTGCCAAACGGGTTGATGGCGCGCAGTGTGAAGGCGGCGACCAGGGCGGCGAAGAATGAACGCCACAGAGTCTTCAGAGGGAAGTAGTAACTGACCTGCAGCAGAGACCAAGGACGGGTTTTTAGAGAAATAATGAGACCAGCTGTGGACCCAGATGAGGGTTGGACCGGACCACATGACCACGTGACCACATGACCACATGACCCCGTGACCACATGACCACATGACCACATGACCACGCTGCTGCATCACGGGTCAGCAGGTTTGGAGTGAATGTTGAACGAACCTCTTCCAGGCTGAACAGAACTCCTCCGATGGGCGCTCCAAACGCCACCGACACCCCAGCTGCTGCTGCAGCAGACAACACCTGAGAGGTCAGAGGTCAGAGGTCAGCTACAGAAACTTCAGCACCTTAAAGGCTTTTCACATTTTTTATCTGTTCAAAATGAACCTTAAAGGGAGATTTATCAAGTATTTAATCCTCTTATCAACATGTGAGTGGACATTTATGCTGCTTTATGCAAATGTATGTATATATTTATTATTGGAAATAAATTGACAACAAAACAATGACAGATATTGTCCAGAAACCCTCACAGGTTCTGCATTTAGTATAAATTAAATGTGGCCATTAATTAATTGATAAAATGTGACATAAATTGATATTTCTGTTTTAAACTGCCTCTTTATTTATTTATCTTTTTTCAATCCCTTATTTATTTACTCTTCGATTTAATTTTCCAATTTATTTATTTTTGTATTATTTTATTAATTTTGAAATTTATTTTTGCATTAATTTATTTTTTATATTTATTTTTGAATGCATGTATTTATTTATGTATTTTTGCATTTATCTATTTATCTATTTCTGCACGACTGAAAAATAATATAAAGTAAAAATAAATAAATAAAATATATAAATATCTGGACGTTTCACACAAAACCCGCAAATTGAATTGAAAAAAGCGACATTCGCTATAAAGCGAGTTGTTTGCATCCCTGGAAAATGAATTACAAGGTGCGTAAATCGCTCCCCGTGTGAAAAACCCTTTAAAGTCTCAGGTGCTTCCTGAACGTCTGGTAGTGAAACCTCTCAACATATATTTAAAATACATTTCTGGATGAATTCCACACTTCCCTAAATGTTCTGTGTGATTTATCACATTAATCGGACTCCTTCAAACCAATAAAACTTGGACATTGCATCGTTGAATGCAACAGAACGTCTCTGTAACTTCTCTTTGTTTTACATGTTTTGAATACTATTTTAGAGTTCTGCTTCTTCTTTTGGTGTTTCATCTGTTTGCACCATCAGCAGCGTACCTCTCGCCGCTTGCCCTCGTTCTTGCTGTACTTGGAGAAGAGGCTGCAGAAGAGGTTTCCGCAGCAGCAGGCCACGTGGACCAGAGGGCCCTCCTTCCCCAGGCTGAGACCCGACGACACCGCCAGAACCAGGGTGACCGTCTTGATCAGCAGAGTCCATTTCCCCAGGTAGCCCCGGATGATGAAGCCGCTGAGGATCGTCTTGATCTGCACAAAACCACAAATGTTGGTACCTACTGTGGACCTGCATGACTCTGTTTAAGGTCCGTGTTTCTGTCACCTCTGGGATCCCGGAACCGCAGGCATACGGAGCGAACACTCTCACCAGCGACACCGCCAGGAAGGCAAACAGCAGAGCCCACAGAACGTACAGGAAGTAGTTCAACACGTACGCTCCCGCTCCCTGAAAGAGTCACAAACACATGAGTTACAGTGAAACGTCTGGACAAACCCACGGCGTTGGATTTTCAGGTCTGACCTCGGCGTGGCCCGTCATCAGCTCGGCCCACTTCTGCCACTGAGGACACTTGTCTCGGTCGTCGAAGGTGGTCTCGTTGGACGTCCAGCAGCACTGCTCGTGGCTGTACCAGAAGGCCGACAGACACACGCCTTCCTTCAGGTCCGTCATCCAGTCCACCGCCAGGTCGATCACTCCGGCCAGCGTACCTGCAGACCAGAGGACACATCAGAGGACACATCAGGACACATCAGGACACATCATAGGACACATCAGGACACATCAGGACACATCAGAGGACACATCAGGACACTTCAGGACACATCAGGACACATCAGGACACATCAGAGGACACATCAGGACACAACAGGACACATCAGGACACATCAGGACACAACAGGACACATCAGGACACATCAGGACACAACAGGACACAACAGGACACAACAGGACACATCAGAGGACACATCAGGACACATCAGGACACATCAGGACACATCAGGACACATCAGGACACAACAGGACACATCAGGACACATCAGGACACATCAGGACACATCAGGACACATCAGGACACATCAGGACACATCAGAGGACACATCAGGACACATCAGGACACATCAGGACACAACGATGTTTTCCAATGAGACATTTCAAGCTACAGATACATCTTCATCCACCTGTGATGACAAACCCGTTTGTTCTCTGAACTCGTTGGGAGTAGTGTTGTAAAGTATACCGATACGGGTATCGTAGCGTTTTTAACGGCAGGGTGTCGCCATACCTTTCTGGTATCGGTATACTGTGCAACAACAGCTTCAACACCAACAACAGAATAATAAAGACACATTTCAGTGAGTGGGATCAGCTGCTCCTGACTGACCTGAGAGCAGTCCGATGAGCAGCATCACCACCCATCCCGACCAGGCGTCCAGCAGGCTCTTGATCAGCTCCCAGATGGACTCTTTACTCTTACTGGTGATCTGGTAGACAAACATCACGGACAGTTTGCATTGACTAGCTGAGAAGATTTAGTAAGAATCACAGGGACAAAAGTGAGCTTTTTAAACATATTGAAGTGTGATTCTGCTGCCCAGACCTTGCGGTGGCGGTCCGTGTCTCTGGATTTCTCCCTCAGCCAGTCGATGGTGTGGAAGTCTTCATACGTGCCCACGTCAGGAAAAGGCTCGTCCAGGAAGTCCATCAAGTTTCCAGCTCCGTTCATCTCCTCTGTGGGCGTGGAGCTGCTGACTCCTGGTAGAGAGAGCAAACGTCTGAACATCAGCACAACCCTGTTTACTGTAATCAAATGATGTCATTCACACTTCCACCTCTCTGGAGAGGGAAAACGTGTTGGATGTGATTTCTCCATCAGTCTAATCAGTCCACCATCGAAGAAACTGGAAGATTTAGCTCAGTTTGTTATTGTTGTTTTCTTATACTTTGCAGAAATTGTAGCAGGATAATTTCTGTTTATAAGTTTTGATCCATACCTGATCTTCTTATGGTATATATTGTATATATTGTGGATTGCAACGGCTGCACAGCAATTTCCACTCAGGATAAATAAAGAGTTATCTTGTCTTAAACAATATTGCTGCAACGATTAGTCAACTAATCGATTACTCGATCGACAGAAAAATAATCGCCAACTATTTTGATATTCAATTAATCGTTAAAATAATTTTAAAATAGTGTTTCCAGCCTGTTTCATATCATATTAAACTGAATATCTTTGGAGTTAAGTTAGCATCCTCTCCTCTAGCTGAGTTAGCATCCTCTCCTCTAGCTGAGTTAGCATCCTCTCCTCTAGCTGAGTTAGCATCCTCTCCTCTAGCTAAGTTAGCATCCTCTCCTCTAGCTGAGTTAGCATCCTCTCCTCTAGCTGAGTTAGCATCCTCTCCTCTAGCTGAGTTACCAACCTGTCCTCTAGCTAAGTTAGCATCCTCTCCTCTAGCTGAGTTAGCATCCTCTCCTCTAGCTAAGTTAGCATCCTCTCCTCTAGCTGAGTTAGCATCCTCTCCTCTAGATAAGTTAGCATCCTCTCCTCTAGCTAAGTTAGCATCCTCTCCTCTAGCTGAGTTAGCATCCTCTCCTCTAGCTGAGTTAGCATCCTCTCCTCTAGATAAGTTAGCATCCTCTCCTCTAGCTGAGTTAGCATCCTCTCCTCTAGCTAAGTTAGCATCCTCTCCTCTAGCTGAGTTAGCATCCTCTCCTCTAGCTGAGTTAGCATCCTCTCCTCTAGATAAGTTAGCATCCTCTCCTCTAGCTAAGTTAGCAACCTCTCCTCAACCTCTCCTCTCCTCTGCTCTTTTACCTTCACCAGCCTCCATGTTAGCTTTGATATAGAGAGACAAGAGGCGTTAGATGTCAAGAAATAAACAGACAGCGTCAGAGACTGCTTCCCACAATGCACCTGTTCAGACTCTTCTTCTTCTTCTTTCTTTCTTCATCCTTTGTGTTGCATTGCTGCCTCCCTCTGGTTTCACCCTTCCACTACCCCTACTCTGCTACAGTCGAATTAGAATTATATTATTATATAAGTACAATTCATCTGTTTTATGGTTGCATAGATTTTATTACATTTTGGAAAAACTGAGAATTATATATTGTGCAAAAACAACACATGCAATTATTATTATTATTGAAGGTAAAAACACTTATTTTTGAATGTGATGATATGTACTATTGTTAACTATTTTTATCTTATTGGAATATTCTATATTCATAAATTTAAATTTCTTTAAGTGAATTTCCCCCTGGGGACCAATCAAGCCTTGCTGATAAAATAATATCATCAATTATTTTTTATTAATTATGTTTTGTATTATTAATCTGAATCTGCAAGATGTCAGATAAATGTAGTGGAGTAAAAACTACAATAATTCCCTCTGAGATGTAGTGGAGTAGAAGTAGAAAGTAAAGTACCTCTTATTCTGTAGGCCAATTGTTTAACTGCAATTAAAATAAATATATTGTTAAAGTATTTTTATACTGTTTCATATCCACAGGCCATTTTTATTCACCAGTTGTTTAACCTGAACAATTTATATATTTTTTTAAGCATCAGCAGTTCTTGAGTCTTCCTCTGTGTTGATTGTAGGAAATGTTGATCTGTGTATTTAAAATCACAAGTGTTTGCTGCGCTCTAGTGGTGACAGCGAGGAACTGATAAATTAGTCAAAATTGCGTCAATGCAGACATTATAGCATACTCACACTTCCGGTAAATCATTTCAAAATAAAACTTTTAATGCACACAGAGGTGTAGTTACTCGTGGTCACCGCGGGAGGGCAGTGTAGAGTCATGCTAATGATAAGCAATAACAACATGACAAATACACGATATTTAGTGTAATTAGTTCATGTTATGGTGTATTTTTTAGGGATTTTTTTGTACACATAAAGGAAAATAATTGCAACATCCAAATAGTGTTTTACTTTATATTTCCCAAAATAAAATAATGTGTTAAATATAATAATGTGGCTACAGGCGTTACACTCTTTCATATCAAGTAATTATTTAGCATATTTACAGCTGTACAATTCACAATATTTTAGAATAGTTATTGTATTTCCAGAAAATACAAAATTGTGTCTCAGAGTCTCAGAACGAGGTCTGTTGGTGACACAAAGTCACTCAGCTGGTCAACTCATCTTGTATTCTATACAACCACAAGTCAAGAAAACACTGATTACTGTAGTTTACAGTAAATTAGGTATTTTAACGAGGAAGAGAGAAGGAACAGACACTCATATTTACATTTCAAGATCATTTCCTTGAGATCATTTACTGTCATCTCAACGTATCAAACATGTTTTATGAACTAAAAATTCATAGTTATCACAAAATATAAATCATCCAAACAGAACATTATCGCGGGGTGTCAATGTTAAATATGAGCACCATAAAATAATAATCTACAGCACCTCCAGAACAAGAGAGGAGTCATGATCTCCAGATTATTATCATCAAACACCGCTGAGCCCTGTTTCAGAAAGAGAGAAAGGATTAGTAAAAACTCTGAGTTAGTTAAACCTGAGATGATGTAAACTCTGGATTTTCACTTCCAGAAAGAGAGATAACTTGAACTCTGGGTCAGCTACCATGGTAACAGAGTCAGTAACCATGGTAACTCGACCTGCTCGCTGCCAGGTTTTCTCCCTGTTACAGAGCCAGACACGCTGCTTTATTTCCTCCTTCATTCAGCACGTATCGAAGCACATTAATCAATTAATTTAAAGATATTAGTTTGTTACTCAGGACTGTCTAAAGTTACCACTTTAAACACTGTCAGTTATGAACATTCAAATATGACACAGCATCAAATCCCCCTCAGCTCAGAATAAGACCTCACCAAACACATTATTACTGGATCAGACTGAGAGCTTACAGTCATGACTCCATGTTTCACATCTATATGTTAGATATTCAGAGCTCTATTGATGATGGCTTTTTATGTTTAGGTTCAACCTACTCAGAGTTGATTGATCGGACTCTGATCAGCTGTTCTGAGTTTCCCTCCTCAGGATGAGTCCACTCAGAGTTCAGACTCAGTTTGTTAAAGCTGAGACCTGAAACGGGGCTCTGGCTGCTCTTGACCTCCATGTAAACAGACCACCTCAAACACTGTATTAGTAGTTTCACAACACTAATATTTTCATCTAATGGTAATTAGATATAAAACACCACACTGACGACTGGTTCACCATATTTCAAACTTTTTGTCCTTCTTAAAGGACGTTCTGTCCACAAAGTTGTTCCTGAAGAGTCTAGAAAAACAGAGCAGAGAGAGCAGACGTCATTGAGCCAGAATAAGATGTGAATCATTGAACTGATGTCAGCTGATGAGCACAGCTGGTGCACTAATGAATGGAGGCTCACCGCACGGTGTGAATGGAGGGGTTGGTGGAGACCAGCTGGAGTAACGCGTCAGTTGAAACATCAGTGATGTTATTGTGACTCAGACTGGAACATGAACACAGAGACACAGAGGAACATTTATTACAGTACATGATATCAGATCAGCTGGCTGCTGCTGGAGGACGTATAGGTGACTCAGACTACAACAATAAAAGTGATAACTTCCTTCTACTTCCATACAGACTCAAAGGAAGCAAATAAATCGATTCTGACATTAAAAAAACGTAAAAAAATAAATAAATCGTGATACATAGATGATTGATTTTTTTCCACCTCCTATCAAGCAGTAGAGTTCAAACGTCAACATCGCAGTCGATCATGTTCATGTAAATGTGGGAAGCCTAAATCATGATGAATATTTGCTGATTAATTGTGCAGCCCAACCTCTCAGCTCATTAAACTGTGAGGAGCTGACATTACTGGCTCTTTTTCAACCTCACACAGACTCTACCTGTTGCTGTAGTATATCTATATATAGACGACATCGCATTAGATACGTTCTCGGCACATGAAGACATTTACAGTTTGCCACTCACTCCAGGACTTGGACTTTGTGCAGATGTGCGCTGAGTGTGAGCAGCAGCTGGTCAGTGAGCTGACAGTGACTGAGGTCCAGCTCTGTCAGCTCTTCAGAGAAGTCCAGCATCCAGGCCAAAGCTCCACAGACCCTCTGATCCAGTGTGATGTGACTGAGGTCCAGCTCTCCACCCAGGGCTCTGCAGAGGGACACTGCCCGTCTCTCTGTGTCCCTCTCACTGTTCACAGGAACCAGGGACACCAGCTGGAGGAGGACAGCTTTACTGGCTCTAAACAGAGCAGAGAGCAGACCGATACGGGGCAGAAACATGAATGAAAACAAGCTTCCTCTCAGGTTTCAGTCATGTTGTGGTCTTTCCTACCTGAGGCGGACTCTGTCGAGGACAGGAAACAGCAGGTCCAGTCCGCTGTCCTCCACCTCACAGTCCTGCAGGATGAGCTGCGTGTCCCGGCTGCAGCGTCTCAGGACGGTGGAGACGGCCCTGCAGTCGTCCCCAGTCAGACGGAGAGTGTCCCTCTGATCCAGATCCACACAGGAGGAGCAGGACAGATCCAGTCTGTGCTGCAGAGTCCTGAGCAGGCTGACTGCTGCCCTCTGCTGGGCCTTACAGGCAGCACAGCAGTGGACCAACCTCAGCAGCAGAGTCCTGTCAACACTGGGACGAAACATCTAGAAATTCAACTAATATAACCATGTGGTTCCATTGATCAGTCACCAATATGATCTGCAGATTCACATTTACTCACAAATAATATTAATTAAATCCCCCTCCAGAGTATTTTGGTCATTCTATGATATTTCATATTTATTTGAGTCATTTCCAGACTAACTTGATTAACCACACTGGTATATAATATATATATAAAATATATAATAGCTAATAATAACTTAATTTTGTTCTCAAAGTTAAAAAAAGAAAGGTTGTTGTTAAAATGTGAATATGACATCTGACTATAGTAGAAGCTGCAGGTCAAAGGTCATCCTCCAAGCTGCAGGTCAAAGGTCATCCTCCAATCTGCAGGTTCACTCATGTTCGTTTGAGTCTAAGCAGCAAACTGATAAATCTGTTTATCTGTCAGTTTGTCTTTCTAGTTAGTTAACTAGTTAGTTAGTTAGATGTAGTTAACTAGCCCAACTTGTTGCATTAACTAACTGGAGAGGTTTCATTTTATTTTTATTTTCCTCCACCTTAGTTTAGTGTGTTTATTTTCACCATGGTGTTTGTGTGTGTGGTGAACAGGTGAAATCAACGCAGTGAATGAACACAACACACTGACTGTCTCTCTCACTCTCTTCTTCACCGTCTCCTCCTGCTGCAGCAGCCAGACAGCCGCCTCACCAGGAGGAGACGGTGAAGAAGAGAGAGAGAGAGAGAGAGAGAGAGAGAGAGAGAGAGAGAGAGAGAGAGAGAGAGAGAGAGAGAGAGAGAGAGAGAGAGAGAGAGAGAGAGAGAGAGAGAGAGTCGGTGTGTTGAGATAATTCTGGTCTCATTTGTGGTCTGATGAACATTAAATTCATCTAAACTGGTTTGAAAAACGATGCAATCTGGTTGCCATGGTAATGAATTACGTCTAACTACTAACCACGCCCCCTCTTTCTCTAAGAAAGAAACGTTAACCAAAAAACAGGAAGTAAAACAGGCTGTAGGGGCTTTAAAGGATGATTATGTTTCCTTACAACTTATTATCGTAGTTTTGTCCTTCATTTCTACCAGTAATAATAGCATAGAACCCATCACGTTAATAGCTAAGATCTGGGAACATGGTGACATCACTGATAAGCGTTCTGATTGGTCGAGAAACAGAAGCGGTCAGATGATCAGACAGGTTGGAAACAAACCTCCTACTCGTGTTAAAGAGACACTAAACAGTAGATTAATAACACAAACAGTCAGCATCACAGTTTAAAGACCAGCTTCCTGCTTCAGCTTGTTCTCACTGTACTGACTGGAGTTTCCTCTACAATGAGGGATCATTACTGACATCTTCTTTCATCACTTTCTGTGTGACCTCCACATAAAGTGGTTTAGAGAATCTGGAAAAGCTGTTGGTTTGTTTCCAACCTGTGTGATTGTTCATGTTTCCTGATCAGACTTGTTTTCAGCACCGTGCTCACAGATCTTGGAGAGTACGATGTGATTATTACTGATAGAATGATGGACAGAACTACTAAGAACCGATGTGTAATGAACCTGAATTATCCTGTAATGTCATATATACATTAATACATGGTTTCCAGGGATAGGTGAATTATATCCTGTGTGGTGGAGCGTACTGAAACAGGTACAGCATTGAGACACGATCACTACTGTCTGACCTGAGTTGAGAGACTTTGTCCAGCATATAGAGGATGGACTCTATTTCCCCTGCTGGGATGGAGGTCCACAGGAGGTCCAGTTTAACTCTGTCACTGTGTTTGAGGGTGAAGAGCAGAGCAGCACAGTCCACTGAGTCCATCTCTCTGCAGGTCAGGCTGATCACATGATCCAATGACCTCAGTAAACTGGGTATAATGGGACCAGCTCGAGCTCCATAGATCTCTCTGATGGTGGTCAACACAAAGCTGGGACAAGGCCTGAAAGCATTAAGTGTATTCACCAGGACACTTAGTGAAAACAAGCCAACACAACACATATAGAAATGATTAAAAAAGATAAACTGCATGTCTGTATCTGGTTAAATGTAAAAAAAAAAAAATGAATTGATCACCTTTTAAACACAATCCTGTCCAGAAAGGGAAGCAGACGTGCGATGTTCTCCTGTAAGAAGCTGTTCTTCTTCATGTTCACGGTGATGGTCTGAGCTGATGACTGCTGCAGCAGATAGTGAAGAAGCTCCCAGTTCAGACAGTAGGACGTCAGGTCTCCACCAACCTTACTCAAGAGGGACCGGGTCAAGTCCTTGTCCTGGGTTTCATGGAGGAGGGAGAGTAGCTGGTGGAAAGTCTTCTCACTCAGTCTGCAGATAGAAATGTATGAATACATGTTAGAAGGGTCAATTATTACCACATTTCATTCATTAGTATGTGTTTATGAGGCTCAGGAAACACTTGTACTTGATTGTTAGAGGGCCATCATGAAGCAGCAGTGGAATGAGACCCTGAGCAGGAACACAGAACTCAGTCAGGTCTAACCGTCTGACTGTCCAGTATCTCAGCAGGGAAGCCAAACTACTGACAACCTTCAACAGTAACCTTAGTGATGGTGGGGCCGTCTGAGGAGAGAGAGAAAGCTCTTCAACAGTCACCCGACAGTTCACTCTCTCTCTTCTTACCCATCGACACAGTAGCAAGGCCATGCCATTAGAAAGCCTGAAAATAAAAGAGCAGCCGTACATAACTAACTGGAGAAGATGGTGTCACAAGAACAAAAGGCAGTAATTCTATGAAGTAAGTGCGTACCTCAGACTGTGTAGTTGTGTTGTTCGTCTAAAGAGGAGGAAGGCTCCTCTGACAGACATCTTTCTGGGTGTGAGGATGAGATCCACATCAGAGCCACAACGTCTGAGAACTGTCCCCACAGAGCGGCAGCTTGTCCTGGGTAACTCTCCTGTTAACAGCAGGGTGAACCCCAGCAGCTGCAGCAGAGAGGACAGCTGCTGGGCCTCCTCTCTGGATCTTACAGAGATGCATGAACACACTCTCTGGAAGAACTCTGGATCACAGCTGGAACACGAGAGTGTGGATCGAGTGTGAAAACAGCAAAGGTAAAGACAGACTGCATTACAAACCATGTTATGTACAACGTCTTTCATCAAGGGTGGAATTTACAGAAAACACAAACAGTAGGATGAAGTTTTTGTTGTGATATCACACTATATTAAAATACTGAATTGAAAAATGGCATTCATCTCTATCTACATTATGTTTATGTAACTGAAATGAGGAGTTAACTTTTGACAAAACACTAGTGATTATGAGATGGATTTTTTTGACGAGCCTCTTCTGAAGTAAATATACAGTATTATTAAATAAAGTGTATTTGTCTGACTTACCTGAGCTGTGAGATATAAGGCAGACACTGTAGGAAACTCCTCACTTCACTCTCTTCATCTGAGCAGCCTCTCAGCTTCACTGGTTTCTTCTCTGGTTGGAGTTTCAGCACTTCCAGGAGGATGGAGGTCTTTCTCTCTGAGAGGTTTATGGACCAGACTGCAGCAGCTGACTGGAAAACTGACTGTAATGATGGAAGGAAACTCAGGCCTGTTGTAGTCTCACAGTCCTTCAGGTGGGAGTACAGATCCAGCAGGACATCACACCAGATATCTTTAAGAGGTGATGTTTGATAACTGCACACTGATGATAGCAGCTCCAGTATCTTCTCTCCTCTCTTTGCTGCTGCACAGAACAGATTCACAAAGAACCTGACTTCTTCTGAACGATCTGACCACGGAGGATAAAAACTGAAATAATAAAAGGACACATTTAGTGATGATCTGATCTCAGCTGCATAAATACAACAACACACTACTGATGGACTCCATCTTGTACATGCCTGTCCTGTATAAAATCTAATTACATCTTGACTGAACATCATTTTCTGACTTGTACTGACTCACAACACAAACACTAATCCTGTGTCTGAAATCACTGCATATTAGCTTCCTAGTGGTTATGTTCACTTTATGTCATTTTACTGTGTGTATGAGTTTAAAATGTGAAATATATTCACTATATATAAATATACATAGTGGAACAAGAAAATCTAGAGTCACTATCATGTACAACAGTTACAGAAAATCCCATCATGCAATGCTTCACTTTGCTCCTGAGACCACAGACATGTAAATTACAGTTATGCTACATTACATCTGTCAGTGATGATGAATCAGATGTCTGAATTCAGAATTTGCTGCTCTCTATACAGTTGGTAGAGTTTTCATCACAGTCAGTAAAGTTCACTCCAGTCTTCAGTTAAAAAGGCAGATAAATGCAGCATCCACTGTTGGTCATTTCTTTTATTAACTGCTGTGAAATTAAATTGAAGGAGATTCTACTTATTTATCAGGTTTTTATATTTCAACTGTATATTTTTAAACTGCTGAGATATTACAAAAAAAAGACAATACCAGTTATTAGTGCAGGTTTTATCATTTTAGTATGATGTGCTTTTCTGTCTGTATTAGGAGGTTTCAGCAGAGCTGTGTTGTTCTTCTTATTGTTATTCACATCATTTCTTTATTCTCACACAGGCAGAAGACTGTGACATGTTTCCAAATAGTTGCAGATCAATATTTCAAATAAAAAGCTGTGTCCTCCCACACTCTTTCTCTGCTTCACTGGGTCGGTCAGACAGTGACCTTCATTAAGACAAGTTAGCTTAACTTCCAGTTATGTTTCATATTACAAGTCAGAGGACTAAAAACAAGAGTGAGTGGTTTGGAACACGGTGCTCTGGAGGAAGAGCATGAACATACTGACCCTTTCTATTTATTGAATCCAGAATTATTAATAAAAGAAATCAACAATAATCATGACACCAAATATTGTTAAAACCAACAGTGAGTTACTGTAGATGTAAGAACTCAACTCTACAAATGTACACTGAAGTCATGTGAAGAACAATTCATTTACCTGAGCTGTGAGATATAAGGCAGACACTGTAGGAAACTCCTCACTTCACTCTCTTCATCTGACCAGCCTCTCAGCTCCACTGGTTTCTTCTCTGGTTGGAGTTTCAGCACTTCCAGGAGGATGGAGGTCTTTCTCTCTGAGAGGTTTATGGACCAGACTGCAGCAGCTGACTGGAAAACTGACTGTAATGATGGAAGGACACTCAGGCCTGTTGTAGTCTCACAGTCCTTCAGGTGGGAGTACAGATCCAGCAGGACATCACACTGATATTTGTGATTAACATAATCCATGTATCTCTCATTTAAAGTGAATGTTTGATAACTGCACACTGATGATAGCAGCTCCAGTATCTTCTCTCCTGTCTGCTGTTCTCTCTTTGCTGCTGCACAGAACAGATTCACAAAGAACCTGACTTCTTCTGAACGATCTGACCACAGAGGATAAAAACTGAAATAATAAAAGGAAACATTTAGTGATGATCTGATCTCAGCTGCATAAATACAACAACACACTACTGATGGACTCCATCTTGTACATGCCTGTCCTGTATAAAATCTAATTACATCTTGACTGAACATCATTTTCTGACTTGTACTGACTCACAACACAAACACTAATCCTGTGTCTGAAATCACTGCATATTAGCTTCCTAGTGGTTATGTTCACTTTATGTCATTTTACTGTGTGTCTGAGTTTAAAATGTGAAATATATTCACTATATATAAATATACATAGTGGAACAAGAAAATCTAGAGTCACTATCATGTACAACAGTTACAGAAAATCCCATCATGCAATGCTTCACTTTGCTCCTGAGATCACAGATGTGTAAATTACAGTTATGCTACATTACATCTGTCAGTGATGATGAATCAGATGTCTGAATTCAGAATTTGCTGCTCTCTATACAGTTGGTAGAGTTTTCATCACAGTCAGTAAAGTTCACTCCAGTCTTCAGTTAAAAAGGCAGATAAATGCAGCATCCACTGTTGGTCATTTCTTTTATTAACTGCTGGGAAATTAAATTGAAGGAGATTCTACTTATTTTATCAGCTTTTAATATTTCAACTGTATATTTTTAAGCTGCTGAGACATTAAAAAAAGACAATAACAGTTATAACTGCCGTTTTCTCATTTTAGTATGATGTGCTTTTCTGTCTGTATGAGGAGGTTTCAGCAGAGCTGTGTTGTTCTTCTTATTGTTATTCACATCATTTCTTTATTCTCACACAGGCAGAAGACTGTGACATGTTTCCAAATAGTTGCAGTTCAATATTTCAAATAAAAAGCTGTGTACTCCCACACTCTTTCTCTGCTTCACTGGGTCGGTCAGACAGTGACCTTCATTAAGACAAGTTAGCTTAACTTCCAGTTATGTTTCATATTACAAGTCAGAGGACTAAAAACAAGAGTGAGTGGTTTGGAACACGGTGCTCTGGAGGAAGAGCATGAACATACTGACCCTTTCTATTTATTGAATCCAGAATTATTAATAAAAGAAATCAACAATAATCATGACACCAAATATTGTTAAAACCAACAGTGAGTTACTGTAGATGTAAGAACTCAACTCTACAAATGTACACTGAAGTCATGTGAAGAACAATTCATTTACCTGAGCTGTGAGATATAAGGCAGACACTGTAGGAAACTCCTCACTTCACTCTCTTCATCTGAGCAGCCTCTCAGCTTCACTGGTTTCTTCTCTGGTTGGAGTTTCAGCACTTCCAGGAAGATGGAGGTCTTTCTCTTTGAGAGGTTTATGGACCAGACTGCAGGAGCTGACTGGAAAACTGACTGTAATGATGGAAGGAAACTCAGGCCTGTTGTAGTCTCACAGTCCTTCAGGTGGGAGTACAGATCCAGCAGGACATCACACTGATATTCCTCGTAGTCATCATCATAATAATCGACATTAATAGGGAATGTTTGATAACTGCACAGTGATGATAGCAGCTCCAGTATCTTCTCTCCTGTCTGCTGTTCTCTCTTTGCTGCTGCACAGAACAGATTCACAAAGAACCTGACTGGTTCTGAAGGATCATCTAACCACACAGGACAACAGCTGAAATAATAAAAGGAAACATTTAGTGATGATCTGATCTCAGCTGCATAAATACAACAACACACTACTGATGGACTCCATCTTGTACATGCCTGTCCTGTATAAAATCTAATTACATCTTGACTGAACATCATTTTCTGACTTGTACTGACTCACAACACAAACACTAATCCTGTGTCTGAAATCACTGCATATTAGCTTCCTAGTGGTTATGTTCACTTTATGTCATTTTACTGTGTGTATCAGTTTAAAATGTGAAATATATTCACTATATATAAATATACATAGTGGAACAAGAAAATCTAGAGTCACTATCATGTACAACAGTTACAGAAAATCCCATCATGCAATGCTTCACTTTGCTCCTGAGATCACAGATGTGTAAATTACAGTTATGCTACATTACATCTGTCAGTGATGATGAATCAGATGTCTGAATTCAGAATTTGCTGCTCTCTATACAGTTGGTAGAGTTTTCATCACAGTCAGTAAAGTTCACTCCAGTCTTCAGTTAAAAAGGCAGATAAATGCAGCATCCACTGTTGGTCATTTCTTTTATTAACTGCTGTGAAATTAAATTGAAGGAGATTCTACTTATTTATCAGGTTTTTATATTTCAACTGTATATTTTTAAGCTGCTGAGACATTAAAAAAAGACAATACCAGTTATAAGTGCAGGTTTTATCATTTTAGTATGATGTGCTTTTCTGTCTGTATGAGGAGGTTTCAGCAGAGCTGTGTTGTTCTTCTTATTGTTATTCACATCATTTCTTTATTCTCACACAGGCAGAAGACTGTGACATGTTTCCAAATAGTTGCAGTTCAATATTTCAAATAAAAAGCTGTGTCCTCCCACACTCTTTCTCTGCTTCACTGGGTCGGTCAGACAGTGACCTTCACTAAGACAAGTTAGCTTAACTTCCAGTTATGTTTCATATTACAAGTCAGAGGACTAAAAACAAGAGTGAGTGGTTTGGAACACGGTGCTCTGGAGGAAGAGCATGAACATACTGCCCCTTTCTATTTATTGAATCCAGAATTATTAATAAAAGAAATCAACAAGAATCATGACACCAAATATTGTTAAAACCAACAGTGAGTTACTGTAGATGTAAGAACTCAACTCTACAAATGTACACTGAAGTCATGTGAAGAACAATTCATTTACCTGAGCTGTGAGATATAAGGCAGACACTGTAGGAAACTCCTCACTTCACTCTCTTCATCTGACCAGCCTCTCAGCTTCACTGGTTTCTTCTCTGGTTGGAGTTTCAGCACTTCCAGGAAGATGGAGGTCTTTCTCTTTGAGAGGTTTATGGACCAGACTGGAGGAGCTGACTGGAAAACTGACTGTAATGATGGAAGGAAACTCAGGCCTGTTGTAGTCTCACAGTCCTTCAGGTGGGAGGACAGATCCAGCAGGAAATCACACCGATATTCCTCGTAGTCATCATCATCATAATAATCGACATTAATAGGGAATGTTTGATATCTGCACACTGATGATAGCAGCTCCAGTATCTTCTCTCCTGTCTGCTGTTCTCTCTTTGCTGCTGCAGAGAACAGATTCACAAAGAACCTGACTTGTTCTGAACGATCTGACCGCAGAGGATCAAATCTGAAATAATAAAAGGAAACATTTAGTGATGATCTGATCTCAGCTGCATAAATACAACAACACACTACTGATGGACTCCATCTTGTACATGCCTGTCCTGTATAAAATCTAATTACATCTTGACTGAACATCATTTTCTGACTTGTACTGACTCACAACACAAACACTAATCCTGTGTCTGAAATCACTGCATATTAGCTTCCTAGTGGTTATGTTCACTTTATGTCATTTTACTGTGTGTATTAGTTTAAAATGTGAAATATATTCACTATATATAAATATACATAGTGGAACAAGAAAATCTAAAGTCACTATCATGTACAACAGTTACAGAAAATCCCATCATGCAATGCTTCACTTTGCTCCTGAGATCACAGACGTGTAAATTACAGTTATGCTACATTACATCTGTCAGTGATGATGAATCAGATGTCTGAATTCAGAATTTGCTGCTCTCTATACAGTTGGTAGAGTTTTCATCACAGTCAGTAAAGTTCACTCCAGTCTTCAGTTAAAAAGGCAGATAAATGCAGCATCCACTGTTGGTCATTTCTTTTATTAACTGCTGGGAAATTAAATTGAAGGAGATGCTACTTATTTAATCAGCTTTTTATATTTCAACTGTATATTTTTAAGCTGCTGAGACATTAAAAAAAGACAATACCAGTTATAAGTGCAGGTTTTGTCATTTTAGTATGATGTGCTTTTCTGTCTGTATGAGGAGGTTTCAGCAGAGCTGTGCTGTTCTTCTTATTGTTATTCACATCATTTCTTTATTCTCACACAGACAGAAGACTGTGACATGTTTCCAAATAGTTGTAGTTCAATATTTCAAATAAAAAGCTGTGTCCTCCCACACTCTTTCTCTGCTTCACTGGGTCGGTCAGACAGTGACCTTCATTAAGACAAGTTAGCTTAACTTCCAGTTATGTTTCATATTACAAGTCAGAGGACTAAAAACAAGAGTGAGTGGTTTGGAACACGGTGCTCTGGAGGAAGAGCATGAACATACTGCCCCTTTCTATTTATTGAATCCAGAATTATTAATAAAAGAAATCAACAATAATCATGACACCAAATATTGTTAAAACCAACAGTGAGTTACTGTAGATGTAAGAACTCAACTCTACAAATGTACACTGAAGTCATGTGAAGAACAATTCATTTACCTGAGCTGTGAGATATAAGGCAGACACTGTAGGAAACTCCTCACTTCACTCTCTTCATCTGACCAGCCTCTCAGCTCCACTGGTTTCTTCTCTGGTTGGAGTTTCAGCACTTCCAGGAGGATGGAGGTCTTTCTCTCTGAGAGGTTTATGGACCAGACTGCAGGAGCTGACTGGAAAACTGACTGTAATGATGGAAGGAAACTCAGGCCTGTTGTAGTCTCACAGTCCTTCAGGTGGGAGGACAGATCCAGCAGGAAATCACACTGATATTCCTCGTCGTCATGATCATCATTATCAACTATAATAGGGAATGTTTGATAACTGCACAGTGATGATAGCAGCTCCAGTATCTTCTCTCCTGTCTGCTGTTCTCTCTTTGCTGCTGCAAAGAACAGATTCACAAAGAACCTGACTGGTTCTGAACGATCTGACCGTTGAAGATAAAAACTGAAATAGTAAAAGGAAACATTTAGTGATGATCTGATCTCAGCTGCATAAATACAACAACACACTACTGATGGACTCCATCTTGTACATGCCTGTCCTGTATAAAATCTAATTACATCTTGACTGAACATCATTTTCTGACTTGTACTGACTCACAACACAAACACTAATCCTGTGTCTGAAATCACTGCATATTAGCTTCCTAGTGGTTATGTTCACTTTATGTCATTTTACTGTGTGTATCAGTTTAAAATGTGAAATATATTCAAAATATATAAATATACATAGTGGAACAAGGAAATCTAGAGTCACTATCATGTACAACAGTTACAGAAAATCCCATCATGCAATGCTTCACTTTGCTCCTGAGATCACAGACGTGTAAATTACAGTTATGCTACATTACATCCGTCAGTGATGATGAATCAGATGTCTGAATTCAGAATTTGCTGCTCTCTATACAGTTGGTAGAGTTTCCATCACAGTCAGTAAAGTTCACTCCAGTCTTCAGTTAAAAAGGCAGATAAATGCAGCATCCTGTTGGTCATTTCTTTTATTAACTGCTGGGAAATTAAATTGAAGGAGATGCTACTTATTTTATCAGGTTTTTATATTTCAATTGTATACTTTTAAGCTGCTGAGATATATATATATATACTGTATATACTGTATGTATGTATATATATATATATATATATATATATATATATATATATATATATATATATATATATATATATATATATATATAAAAAGACAATACCAGTTATAAGTGCCGTTTTCTCATTTTAGTATGATGTGCTTTTCTGTCTGTATGAGGAGGTTTCAGCAGAGCTGTGTTGTTCTTCTTATTGTTATTCACATCATTTCTTTATTCTCACACAGATAGAAGACTGTGACATGTTTCCAAATAGTTGCAGTTCAATATTTCAGATAAAAAGCTGTGTCCTCCCACACTCTTTCTCTGCTTCACTGGGTCGGTCAGACAGTGACCTTCATTAAGACAAGTTAGCTTAACTTCCAGTTATGTTTCATATTACAAGTCAGAGGACTAAAAACAAGAGTGAGTGGTTTGGAACACGGTGCTCTGGAGGAAGAGCATGAACATACTGCCCCTTTCTATTTATTGAATCCAGAATTATTAATAAAAGAAATCAACAATAATCATGACACCAAATATTGTTAAAACCAACAGTGAGTTACTGTAGATGTAAGAACTCAACTCTACAAATGTACACTGAAGTCATGTGAAGAACAATTCATTTACCTGAGCTGTGAGATATAAGGCAGACACTGTAGGAAACTCCTCACTTCACTCTCTTCATCTGAGCAGCCTCTCAGCTTCACTGGTTTCTTCTCTGGTTGGAGTTTCAGCACTTCCAGGAGGATGGAGGTCTTTCTCTCTGAGAGGTTTATGGACCAGACTGGAGGAGCTGACTGGAAAACTGACTGTAATGATGGAAGGAAACTCAGGCCTGTTGTAGTCTCACAGTCCTTCAGGTGGGAGTACAGATCCAGCAGGAAATCAGACCAGATATCTTTAAGAGGTGATGTTTGATAACTGCACAGTGATGATAGCAGCTGCAGTATCTTCTCTCCTGTCTGCTGTTCTCTCTTTGCTGCTGCACAGAACAGATTCACAAAGAACCTGACTTGTTCTGAACGATCTGACCTTCGAGGATCAAAACTGATATAATAAAAGGAAACATTTAGTGATGATCTGATCTCAGCTGCATAAATACAACAACACACTACTGATGGACTCCATCTTGTACATGCCTGTCCTGTATAAAATCTAATTACATCTTGACTGAACATCATTTTCTGACTTGTACTGACTCACAACACAAACACTAATCCTGTGTCTGAAATCACTGCATATTAGCTTCCTAGTGGTTATGTTCACTTTATGTCATTTTACTGTGTGTATCAGTTTAAAATGTGAAATATATTCACTATATATAAATATACATAGTGGAACAAGAAAATCTAGAGTCACTATCATGTACAACAGTTACAGAAAATCCCATCATGCAATGCTTCACTTTGCTCCTGAGATCACAGATGTGTAAATTACAGTTATGCTACATTACATCTGTCAGTGATGATGAATCAGATGTCTGAATTCAGAATTTGCTGCTCTCTATACAGTTGGTAGAGTTTTCATCACAGTCAGTAAAGTTCACTCCAGTCTTCAGTTAAAAAGGCAGATAAATGCAGCATCCACTGTTGGTCATTTCTTTTATTAACTGCTGTGAAATTAAATTGAAGGAGATGCTACTTATTTTATCAGGTTTTTATATTTCAACTGTATATTTTTAAACTGCTGAGATATTACAAAAAAAAGACAATACCAGTTATTAGTGCAGGTTTTGTCATTTTAGTATGATGTGCTTTTCTGTCTGTATGAGGAGGTTTCAGCAGAGCTGTGTTGTTCTTCTTATTGTTATTCACATCATTTCTTTATTCTCACACAGGCAGAAGACTGTGACATGTTTCCAAATAGTTGCAGTTCAATATTTCAAATAAAAAGCTGTGTACTCCCACACTCTTTCTCTGCTTCACTGGGTCGGTCAGACAGTGACCTTCATTAAGACAAGTTAGCTTAACTTCCAGTTATGTTTCATATTACAAGTCAGAGGACTAAAAACAAGAGTGAGTGGTTTGGAACACGGTGCTCTGGAGGAAGAGCATGAACATACTGACCCTTTCTATTTATTGAATCCAGAATTATTAATAAAAGAAATCAACAATAATCATGACACCAAATATTGTTAAAACCAACAGTGAGTTACTGTAGATGTAAGAACTCAACTCTACAAATGTACACTGAAGTCATGTGAAGAACAATTCATTTACCTGAGCTGTGAGATATAAGGCAGACACTGTAGGAAACTCCTCACTTCACTCTCTTCATCTGACCAGCCTCTCAGCTCCACTGGTTTCTTCTCTGGTTGGAGTTTCAGCACTTCCAGGAGGATGGAGGTCTTTCTCTCTGAGAGGTTTATGGACCAGACTGGAGGAGCTGACTGGAAAACTGACTGTAATGATGGAAGGAAACTCAGGCCTGTTGTAGTCTCATAGTCCTTCAGGTGGGAGTACAGATCCAGCAGGAAATCAGACCAGATATCTTTAAGAGGTGATGTTTGATAACTGCACAGTGATGATAGCAGCTCCAGTATCTTCTCTCCTGTCTGCTGTTCTCTCTTTGCTGCTGCACAGAACAGATTCACAAAGAACCTGACTGGTTCTGAACGATCTGACCACAGAGGATAAAATCTGAAATAATAAAAGGAAACATTTAGTGATGATCTGATCTCAGCTGCATAAATACAACAACACACTACTGATGGACTCCATCTTGTACATGCCTGTCCTGTATAAAATCTAATTACATCTTGACTGAACATCATTTTCTGACTTGTACTGACTCACAACACAAACACTAATCCTGTGTCTGAAATCACTGCATATTAGCTTCCTAGTGGTTATGTTCACTTTATGTCATTTTACTGTGTGTCTGAGTTTAAAATGTGAAATATATTCACTATATATAAATATACATAGTGGAACAAGAAAATCTAGAGTCACTATCATGTACAACAGTTACAGAAAATCCCATCATGCAATGCTTCACTTTGCTCCTGAGATCACAGTCGTGTAAATTACAGTTATGCTACATTACATCCGTCAGTGATGATGAATCAGATGTCTGAATTCAGAATTTGCTGCTCTCTATACAGTTGGTAGAGTTTTCATCACAGTCAGTAAAGTTCACTCCAGTCTTCAGTTAAAAAGGCAGATAAATGCAGCATCCACTGTTGGTCATTTCTTTTATTAACTGCTGGGAAATTAAATAGAAGGAGATGCTACTTATTTTATCAGGTTTTTATATTTCAACTGTATATTTTGAAGCTGCTGAGACATAAAAAAAAAAAGACAATAACAGTTATAAGTGCAGGTTTATCATTTAGGTATGATGTGCTTTTATGTTTGTATGAGGAGGTTTCAGCAGAGCTGTGTTGTTCTTCTTATTGGTATTCACATCATTTCTTTATTCTCACACAGACAGAAGACTGTGACATGTTTCCAAATAGTTGCTGTTCAATATTTCAAATAAAAAGCTGTGTACTCCCACACTCTTTCTCTGCTTCACTGGGTCGGTCAGACAGTGACCTTCATTAAGACAAGTTAGCTTCACTTCCAGTTATGTTTCATATTACAAGTCAGAGGACTAAAAACAAGAGTGAGTGGTTTGGAACACGGTGCTCTGGAGGAAGAGCATGAACATACTGCCCCTTTCTATTTATTGAATCCAGAATTATTAATAAAAGATATCAACAATAATCAGGACAGCAAATATTGTTAAAACCAACAGTGAGTTACTGTAGATGTAAGAACTCAACTCTACAAATGTACACTGAAGTCATGTGAAGAACAATTCATTTACCTGAGCTGTGAGATATAAGGCAGACACTGTAGGAAACTCCTCACTTCACTCTCTTCATCTGACCAGCCTCTCAGCTCCACTGGTTTCTTCTCTGGTTGGAGTTTCAGCACTTCCAGGAAGATGGAGGTCTTTCTCTTTGAGAGGTTTATGGACCAGACTGGAGGAGCTGACTGGAAAACTGACTGTAATGATGGAAGGACACTCAAGCCTGTTGTAGTCTCACAGTCCTTCAGGTGGGAGTACAGATTCAGCAGGAAATCAGACTGATATTCCTCGTCATAATAATCATCGACATTAATAGGGAATGTTTGATAACTGCACACTGATGATAGCAGCTCCAGTATCTTCTCTCCTGTCTGCTGTTCTCTCTTTGCTGCTGCACAGAACAGATTCACAAAGAACCTGACTTGTTCTGAACGATCTGACCACAGAGGATCAAATCTGAAATAATAAAAGGAAACATTTAGTGATGATCTGATCTCAGCTGCATAAATACAACAACACACTACTGATGGACTCCATCTTGTACATGCTTGTCCTGTATAAAATCTAATTTCATCTTGACTGAACATCATTTTCTGACTTGTACTGACTCACAACACAAACACTAATCCTGTGTCTGAAATCACTGCATATTAGCTTCCTAGTGGTTATGTTCACTTTATGTCATTTTACTGTGTGTATGAGTTTAAAATGTGAAATATATTCACAATATATAAATATACAGAGTGGAACAAGAAAATCTAGAGTCACTATCATGTACAACAGTTACAGAAAATCCCATCATGCAATGCTTCACTTTGCTCCTGAGATCACAGATGTGTAAATTACAGTTATGCTACATTACATCTGTCAGTGATGATGAATCAGATGTCTGAATTCAGAATTTGCTGCTCTCTATACAGTTGGTAGAGTTTTCATCACAGTCAGTAAAGTTCACTCCAGTCTTCAGTTAAAAAGGCAGATAAATGCAGCATCCTGTTGGTCATTTCTTTTATTAACTGCTGGGAAATTAAATTGAAGGAGATGCTACTTATTTTATCAGGTTTTTATATTTCAACTGTATATTTTTAAGCTGCTGAGACTTTAAAAAAGACAATACCAGTTATAAGTGCAGGTTTTATCATTTTAGTATGATGTGCTTTTCTGTCTGTATGAGGAGGTTTCAGCAGAGCTGTGTTGTTCTTCTTATTGTTATTCACATCATTTCTTTATTCTCACACAGGCAGGAGACTGTGACATGTTTCCAAATAGTTGCAGTTCAATATTTCAGATAAAAAGCTGTGTACTCCCACACTCTTTCTCTGCTTCACTGGGTCGGTCAGACAGTGACCTTCATTAAGACAAGTTAGCTTAACTTCCAGTTATGTTTCATATTACAAGTCAGAGGACTAAAAACAAGAGTGAGTGGTTTGGAACACGGTGCTCTGGAGGAAGAGCATGAACATACTGCCCCTTTCTATTTATTGAATCCAGAATTATTAATAAAAGAAATCAACAATAATCATGACACCAAATATTGTTAATACCAACAGTGAGTTACTGTAGATGTAAGAACTCAACTCTACAAATGTACACTGAAGTCATGTGAAGAACAATTCATTTACCTGAGCTGTGAGATATAAGGCAGACACTGTAGGAAACTCCTCACTTCACTCTCTTCATCTGACCAGCCTCTCAGCTTCACTGGTTTCTTCTCTGGTTGGAGTTTCAGCACTTCCAGGAGGATGGAGGTCTTTCTCTCTGAGAGGTTTATGGACCAGACTGGAGGAGCTGACTGGAAAAGTGGCCTCAGTTTTGGAATGACATCTGAAAACCCTCCACTCTTGACGTGTTGATAAAAATCAAGGATGTCATTTAAGTCAGTGTAAACAGAAAACAAGGAGAGGAGTCTATTCACTGCATTGTGAGAACTTCCTCCCTCGTGAAGTGCTGCTTTCAGGCATAAATCCAGTAACAGCTGCTTTTTTTTCCTCTCCAGTGTCTCGTGGTATTGCTTCTGGTCCTTTAATCCTGAACCTCTGTAAGACATCCTGAAGCTGCATGATATAAAACAGATGTATCAGACAGTGTATGTACTGTAAAACCTTATCAAATAAAGATCTAACATACAATGTTAACACTGTGCTCATGTTAGATATGAAGTGCAACTGCAATATTTATCTTTCCATATCTTTAGCAGAGTTTGAAAAGAGCGTATTATAGAAAAGGGGGGAAATCATGTGGCTGGCAACGCAAGTTCAGAAGTTTAATAATTAACTTCATTAGTAGTTTATGATAGCCACGTGAACTCTGCTAGCTCCCAACTTTAAACAGGTTCAGTACTTTTAACTGCTGAAATGTAAAAGCTGAGATGTTTACAGAAAGGTATGAAATGAATTTAACTCTGAGGTTGGTACTTCTTCTATTTGTGCAGTTTTTACATGATATGTGTCAGCAGTATTCCCACAGTGTGTGGAGGCTGTTAGAAGCTGTGAACATCAATTGCTTTCTTTAAAACAGACTAAACAAACTGCTGGTTAACCCTATTTACATGCTGGTTGTTATATCTATTCCACTGTGTCTTTATAGGTGCTGACCACTGAGTGTTAAAAAGTAAACAGGCTTTAATGTATTAGCCAGTGTTTCGAATTATGGGGGAGCCAAAACAAACCTGAGTTCCCCCAGAAGCAACACAATTTGGACTTTGGGGGGTCTTGAAAAACTGATAAATATTAATTAGCATTTGTAATGCTGCAATAAGTGATATAAGAAATAGATAAATGTTTAGTTTTCTCTGCTGATCCATATATCAGCATGCAGTTAAGACTTCTCCACCAAAAAAGAAGGATTTTCATTTCAAGATCGACGGTTTTTACAAAAGGATAAAAGTTTAAAGGTAGGGTTGGTAAAGATTCTAGAAACATTTTTTGTTATATTCTCATTACATCTTAAAACAATCTACCTGCGTGCACTCTCCCCGTGCACTCATTGCACATCACCGGAGTCTTCCACAAGCTGCTAGCTTGACAGCTGTGAGTACTAACAGTAGTCATGTTCACGTTCATGTTCATTATGATATGTTTATGTTCATAATGATAATAGTTGGGGAGTGTCTTTGGAGGGAGGCCTGAAGCAACGGACTGTCAGTGCTGCTGACTTGGTGACTTTCTCTCTAGATTTAGGGACTTTTGGAGCTAGTGCTGCGAGCTACTTTCATTGGAAAAGAGTTGGCAACACTGAGCTTTTTAAAAATCCAGTGTACTCTTGCCAGTGTCTCGAGATGGCCCACCCTGTCTTTAAGTCTGTGGAAGTGGAATCAGAATCACACAGAAACAAAAGCTACAGACCTGAGTGAGCTGATGTGTGGCAAAGCCTCCAAGAGAGACTCGCACAGATTCTGGCAGTCGGGAGTTTCCCTTTCCCAGTGGAGGCAGACCTTAACCTTTGTAGTGATCTTCTGCATGATGTTTACTGCTCTTTCAAACAGCTGTTTTTCACCCTCAACTGGGAGGTGCAACTGATTTCCATCAAGGCCGAGTAAGCTCATGTGGTCCATCTGCCCCTCACTGAGGATGATCTTCGACAGCTGCCGTGGCAGAGGATCACACCTATAATGTGAAGAATAATCACAGATCATATCCTCATTATAGAAGTAATAGAGTAGAAAAATAGTGAAGTATCATAAAAGGTGTTTAGGCAAAGAAGCTACTGCAAAAGTACTACTTATATTCTCTTAATTAGATGTGTTGTAGCCTTAGCTGTAATTTGACAATTAAAACACGTTTTCACTCATACCATTGGACGTTTTCAAGGCATCCAAATAGTCGTCTCATTCCTTGTTCTGATACCATGACGTCCTCAAGGTCCAGGCTTATTTTCCTCTCCTTCGACTGACTGACCACATAGGCCACAGCACAGCAAGGGTATGAATGAAGACTCTCTTCACTGAGATCAAGATGGTAGTCCAGCTTGTCCAGAAGGTAGATGCATGCTTCAGGACACTGGGACTCATACATGCACTGGCATAAGAACAGTATGAGCTCACTGTCGAGAAATGTGGAAATCATTTCTCCAAAGAACCAGTTGGATATAATCTTGAGCTCCTCAGCTGGTATCAGACACTTCATCAAACTGGGGCTCTTCTCAGTCAACAGTCTACACATGAAAGGGATCAGATGCTTCATGTGTTTCTTCTCCTCAGTGACACATTGCTGAAAAACATCCTTGATTTGATCTGGATTCTTCAAGAGCCACAGTGCTGCAAAAAACTCCTGCATTGTGTAATGGAGAAATGCATATGTGGTTTTTGTCTCAGTAGGGGCAACGTTGATAACAAGCGCTTTCAGAAAGGAGAGGACACAGCTGTCTTCACAGGGACTCTCAGTCAAGTTCACAGTTTTTTCTTCAGTTGCATGAAAAGCAACTTCAGCCACAGACAGTATTTCATTTCTCTTGCTGTTGATGAAGGAATTTAGATCTTTCTTTTTTGTTTTGCTGTTTATTTGAAGGCAATGACGAACAATATTGATGTAGATTTCAGTTATACTGCATGGCTGTGGAGAGTCTTCTGGGGTCTCAAATGAAGAGCAGGCAGCCACCATCAGTGCATACATTGGGACATGGCAAAGAGTTAACAGCTCCACGTTGCTCAAAACCTTCTTCTGTTTGTCACCTAGCGTTGCAGATAAGTATGTTTTTATGGTCTGCTCACTAAAGCCTTTGACTTCCACTCTGAGAAAGTCCTCAGAAAGAAACTCTTCTTCGTCATCAGGTCTGCAAGTCACGATGACCTTGGCATCAGGTAGGAGGTCCTTCTCTACAAGTCTCTGCACCACTGGTGGGTGGACAGACAGATCGGTGAGTCCATCAAAAATGAGTGTAACACTGTCAGAGTTCTTTATGTCCTGTAAGACCTCTTCTTTGCCTTCATCTGGTTCACCGAACACACCGAAGAGAAGATCCTCCAAGCTCAGGGCCTTCATGATGTGGGATGCTTTTCTCATGTCAAAGTAAAACATGTAATCAAGGTCCTTGTTGTCTCCTTCTGCCCAGAGTTTCAACATTTCGTGAGTGAGTGCTGTCTTTCCAATCCCAGGCTTACCAACCAAGAGTATGTTTTTATCTGTTTTCAGCAGGTCACTGGGGGAAGTTTCTGCTTTGTCCTCAGGGATGTATGTCCTTAGCTTTTTAGTGCGACTCTTCTTGGTTTTCTTTCTCTTAAATTTCTTTACTTTAGATGGACAACAACTTTCTTCTGTGTCTAATACAAGTGACATGTACGACAGATCAGGCTTGTTGTTTTCATCAAACAGCTTTCTGTTTAGCAGCCAAAACTCATTTGATATTTTTTGTGCTTTTGACTTCAACTTTGCCTGATATCGGTAGCACGGGCTTGAGCCTAAAATAAAAATAACAGTGAGTAAATAAATATACCATGAATTAACTGCTGTGACCTTTCACTAAATAATAGATCAATATTTGCACACAGACACAATAAATGCATTATATAAAATCAGCACATCAAAGGTGCTGATCACACTATCAATCAAAATACCTTGTAAGTAGTTTGTATCCATTTGTGTGTCTTCCTTGAAAGGAAAGCAGCTGATCCAGTGATGCAGGTCAAACTCCTTAGTCTCAGTAGAAGCTGCAGTCATTCTCTCAGGGAGAAGGAATGTCCTCCCTAAGTTCCTCTTCCTCGTCACGTCAACACTCCTGAGGAACTTGTAGCAGGCATCTTCCCCCTTTTTTGTGACCGAGTCCAGTATTTTTCTGTTTTTATTGTAGTCATGTTTCTCTGCCTCTATTTCGCTGACCTCCTCATCACTCAAAACGTGTTGCTGTTTCAAGTTCTCCAGAATCACTGAGAGATTTTTTAATCCATTCACAAGGTGCGTTCTGGCTTTCTTGACGTAATCTAAGGCAGACATTTCTGTGGAAGCCATGTCTCCGTACTTCTGTATGTTCTGCACACAGACACAACTTCAATGATCTGGGGAATAAAATAAAAGGTTAAATAAAATGTAAATTACAACAAATATTCTGCCTGTGATGTATTAACTATTACGTAAATCTTTCAGAGTAACAGAAATGTTTTTGCAGAATTGCCTAAACATCATGCAGCTGATGCAACATTTAACATCGATTCTAATGGTGTTTATCAATTCTAAGATGGAGAACTGTGTCCTTCTGAAGAATGTGCTACCCAAAATGAGACGGTAGGGAATCCAAACAGTCATGTCTCATATTTCCAGATCTATCTCCACACTACATTTATACTGTCTGCAGAACAGGGAAAAAGGCCTGGCTGAACCCAGACGTGTTCTCAATGTTGTGCCTTTAACTGAAACATGCTTAAAGAAATGTGTGCCACACTGATATGTAAAATAGATCAAATATAATCAGGGCAGATAACATGAGGGGAAGAAGAGTTGGCATCGATGTTAAATCATGCTGCATGTGTAATTTATTGATTAGCATTTCTCGACCAAGCAATAATGACTTTCCTAGACCACATCGTACACAGACACATGCAGACTGTACATCACACTTACACAGAGGCCTTAAAGTCTCCACTGATGATAGACTCCATCAGCTGTTCAGTGCCTTTGCTGGTGATTTACCTGATGACGGAAAAACAAAAAATATCATAAAGTCACTCCACAGAGACTCTACTCAAGGCTGGAAGTACTTTCACCTATCATGCATGTTTTTCAGGTAAAGAAAACAACCTAAAAAGTTGTTTAAAGTTATTATTCTCTTAAAAGGCCACTAGAATTGAGCATCAACCAAAAATAAGACAGTACAGGACAATGTTCTTTTTAACAACGATGCAAATATACAACATTATTTATTACATGGGTCTCTGTCAATGCAACTAAACATTTTAGGTGTGATTAGTATTAATACTATACATTTACATAGCACTGTATTTTTTATACATCCATATTCATGAAAGGCACTATAATACGTTTAATTTTGTCCTTATGTATGTATTTATTTATTTGGTTGAAGAACGTCTAACTTCACTGCTTACTTCTGAAAAAGAACAAGCTACGTTGCTAAGCTAGCTTAAGATGCTATAACAGTTAGCCACAAGCTCACCATAACCGTTACAAGTACAAACTAGTATGATATTTACTTTAACTACCCCTAAAATTTAATATTTTATTGTTTTGTTCCTCAAAACGTATTTAAACCAACATTGGAGCTGGACATTAAGAAATATATAATTTAACTACATAGCAGAAAGATAAAAGTCAACTCCAACCGTTAGTTAACTTTACATTAGATACAGCTAACGTTACTTTGCTAACAGCTAACGTTACTTTGCTAACAGCTAACGTTACTTTGCTAACAGCTAACGTTACTCTGCTAACGGCTAACGTTACTTTGCTAACGGCTAACGTTACTCTGCTAACGGCTAACGTTACTTTGCTAACAGCTAATGTTACTTTGCTGACAGCTAACGTTACTCTGCTAACGGCTAACGCTACTTTGCGAACAGCTAATGTTACTTTGCTGACAGCTTACGTTACTCTGCTAACACCTAACGTTACTCTGCTAACAGCTAACGTTGTAACAGGAACTTAGCTAAATTATCACATTAAAACCTCCATGATTAAAACACGCTTAAATATTTACAAATGTATGAAATACTTAAACGTACTTTGTTTTCTCTTCGACGGAAGAAAAAAACTAATCATTTACATCTCTCATACCGTCTAACTTTAACACAACCACCGTGAGCTTCGTCAGTTATCGTTACTTTTTCAGTTTGTCACATCCGACTGATCCTTTCAAAATAAAACCCAGCCGCACTTACAGGAAGTTACAGAATTAAAAGCCATCAAACAAAATTCACCTAATGACATTTTTTTTTTTTTTTTTTTACATATCCTTCCCAGAACTAACGACATGTGGGGTGATTTTACAGTTTTGATCGTGAATTAGAACAGACATGAATACTTTTTTCATATAGTGAGAACCACTTTGGGAAGGGCTGGGATGTTAGGTAACTGAAAAAGTCCTAAATCTCAAATAGGTGAGCTACTAAAGTAATGAAATAGCATACTGGAGGCCTACTTATAAACTTACCATCCACAGGTATATTTTCTTTAAAGTCTTTGTACAATGATAAGTGGAAACAAAGGGTTAGGCCTGCATGGTCTCTTCTTCTTAATCTACTTTAAACAGCACTGTTTTGATCTTCTCTTCTTCCTTGTACTTACCTGTATGGCACAGTGAGAGCTTCTTATCCCTCAGTGAGGTTTAGTGGGTTTCTCTCTGTGCTGGGAGATCGAAGTTTTTATAAATCCAACAGTCCAGCCTCATGCACAATGTCTAAACGTTTCCTGGTTTGTCTTACTTTCACTTTAGCTGCAGAAGCACACATCCTGTATGAAGAGGAGCTCTCACATCCACAAGATGCCACTATTGGACCAGAAAACACAAACCGAGAGATGAAATCCAGACTCACAACAGGATTACAATCTAAAACAGAAGTTATCCTTTAGTTAATAATGTGTGTTTTATCATCTGCCCAACACTAAGAAGAATTCAACAAGAAGTAATTAACATTTGTGTCCAACAAGCCACTCTTTACTGTTATAAATGACATAAATGTTTCTTCTGTTTGTGCACCGTGACACAATAAACAGATAAGATCATTAATTATTTATCTATTGTAGATTTTTATTTAATAGCCTGTTATCTTCACTGCTCATCTGAACCTTGACTGAATCTGAACTGCCTGTACTTTTACTATGGAGTCAAACTTTAATAATAAACAATACTGTGAATTAAAGTGTCAGTGATCTTCTAGATTGTTTTTAGTGACATAAATTCCTATTCTAACTATTTTTGTGCATCATGAAACTTCCAGATATTTGCACGTCCGCACAGAGGAGGTGTCCCTTTAGACAAGTGGGCGGTCCTGCTGTGTGAGTGTGTTCAGAGGGCAAAGTTTCCTCTCACACATGTCAGCAGAGGCGTCCTGCACCAGCAGCAGAGAAAACACATTCCTGTTGGAAGACAGAGGCAGACAAATTAAAGATCCTGTCACTCAGGTCAGAGGAGATGGCTGAGAAGAAAGCCATCTTGTTCAACTTCTGGGGAGTTGCTGTCTCTTCCAGACCTCATGACGTTTTCCACAAGTTGGAGGAGTTGCACAACCTGCCCGGGTAAGGACAGAGACGACTGTTACGCAACATCTGTGCACTGTAAAAAATCACTTACCAAAAAGTAGTACACTTCAAGTTGATTTTATGAAGTATACTTAAGTAAAGCTCAATATATTTCCCAAGTATACTTTATGTAGTAAGTATACTAATATCAATGTACTAGTACTTTTAAGTGTACTACTTTAATACTTCTTGGGACTAAATTGCCCCACGTTTTAGTTTATAAAAGTATACTTTTAAGTGTACTAAAACTAAACTATAAAGTGGGCTACAAGTATACAGGTATACTTGTATAAAAACTATTAAACTAGTAGTTTACTGAGTATACTTTACAGTGTACTTTCATAAGCTAAAAAGTGGGCTACAAGTATAAAACTATCAGTGTACTTATAGTATAGTTGCAGTACAAAATAAAACTTAGGTGTAAACTACTTGTGTACCCAAAGTTTACAATTTATACACTTAAAAGTATACTTTTTTAATCTAAAAAGTGGGCCAATTTAGTTCCAAGAAGTGTTAACTTTACTACATAAGTATACTTGGGAAATATATACTTGAACTTTACTTAAGTATACTTCATAAAATAAACTTGAAGTATACTAGTTTTTCTTGAGGGCAACTATATGCAACCCATGTCCCACATTGTCCCACGTGTGGTTTGTCTGGATCTGGTCACCCTGGTGACAGCCTATGAGACTAGGACCTAGTCTCCTAAGGATTCATGTTTAACCTCCCTTTAATGTCCCCATGTAGACTCGTATTACAGACGTATTCAGGTTTAAATGTCTTTCATCTTGTCTCTCTGTGCTTTTCAGTGGTTTTCTGTCCGGTGTGGCGTCCCAGAAGGACGGTGCCATGAGACGGGCGGAGAGAGGCGAGATGAAGCTTTCTCAGGTGGGTCATGTCATGTGCTATAAAAAAGTCTACTTTTGATTTACTGCTTCACTTCACTTGTTTCTGTTACGGATGGTGACTGAACATGAAACCTTTCCTGGGCCTCTTTACTGCCTCCTTCATCCTTAAAACTCTGTTTAACTGTGTGTGTGTGCGTGTGTGTGTAGATGATCCCAGCCTTCGGGGCAGAGTGTGTGAAGGAGGCGGAGGTCAAGGGTGTGACCTTGCCGTCTGATTGGTCAGTGAGAGGCCTGCTGGAGGAGCTCAGAGCGGTGATGATGGACGTCCAACCAGCCGTGCTGAAGACAGCTGCCAGCCTGCGTCACAGCGGTAAACACGTGCAATCACTTCATCTGTACACAAAACACATACAGCAGTGAAAGCGGCCCGTGGGCCTCCAACTACATCTTTTAGCAGACTTATGAAAGCTGAAGTTTTCCCTTTAATTGTTTGCATCAAAACCTTTTACATGATTCTTCATAAATCTACTGTAGATAAGGTAAATAAAAGGCTCGTGTAAATATGACATCTAATACGCCCCACATGAAGAGACGCAGGTGAAATGAAGTCTTACCAGATGAAGGCTTTTTCCTTCCATCCCATCAGGGTTACTGACAGCTGTTCTGGCCAATCACTGGCTAGATGACGGTGTGGCTGGAGACGGTCCAGCCCGCCTCCTCTCTCTGCTGGGCGGCCACTTTGACCTGGTCCTCCAGTCCTGCCGCTCAGGTCACATGGTCCCAGAGCCCGCCATGTTCAGCTCCGCTCTGCAGCACCTGGGAGTGACATCACAACAGGTAGACTGTATACCGTACTGTCCACACAGTGTTGCATGATGGGAGAATACTGTTGAACTTGGTTGTTGAATTAGACTAGAGGTTTAAACTCCAATCAGTACAGTATGTTCAGCCTGTCCGTCTCCTTTCAGGCTCTGTGGTTGGATGCAGATGAGGAAGGTGTGAAGGCAGCAGAGGGAGCAGGAATGAAGGCCATCTTGGTGGAAAATCTGGACGACGCTCTGAACAAACTGGCCAACTTTACTGGAGTTCAGGTGTGGACCAGAACAGTTTTATCTTTTACTTCGGGACACTGGATACAAACAAAAACAAAAAACATTGCATCCAAAATGATGAATAAATGCAGCCTTGAATGTATAAAATATAAAAACAAATTGTGTACCAGAGCATTGAAGCTAACATTGTGGTGATGCAGGAAAAGAATATCAACTAAACATCAGCTGGTGCTGGAGGAAAGGTCATGTTGTTACCTAAATCCTCAGACAGCTGTTGTGCTAACAGTAGCATGGTAACATCTAAACGTGAATGTGTGTTTCAGGCTGTTGGAGCAGAGAGTCCTCCAGCATCCTGCATCCCCGATGAACTGTCTCATGGATACGTCACCATCAGGGTAATAATCTGCATCAGTGTCAACACCTGTA
Organism: Sebastolobus alascanus; assembly: GCA_916701645.2. Lineage (NCBI taxonomy): Eukaryota > Metazoa > Chordata > Actinopteri > Perciformes > Sebastidae > Sebastolobus > Sebastolobus alascanus. The sequence continues at coordinate 227,160 of CAKAOJ020000118.1, read as the reverse complement.
ATCTCTTTAGGAAATGATGGAAGTAACACACAGTTTAAAAGTGGTTTTCTTGTGACATTAGTAATAATAATTCCTCTCTGTGTGTGTGTGTGTGTGTGTGTGTGTGTGTGTGTGTGTGTGTGTGTGTGTGTGTGTGTGTGTGTGTGTGTGTGTGTCAGCCTGGTGTGAGGACTCATTATGTTGAAATGGGCTCAGGTCCACCAGTTGTGCTGTGTCACGGCTTCCCTGAGAGCTGGTACTCCTGGAGATACCAGGTAACATTCCAACACTGCTGAAGACAAATACAAAATTCATGCTCACAGTTTTTTTAAGATGAACATCCTCCTCTCCGTCTGTGGAAGATCCCAGCCGTGGCAGCAGCAGGGTTCAGGGTGTTGGCTCTGGACATGAAGGGATACGGAGAGTCCACAGCACCCCCAGGTGAGCTACCGAACAAAGAGCACCTTAATAATCATTTACATATAATCAAAAGATAAACTACATCGGGTACATATTCAAAAGAATACAGAGGAATATTATAGGGACAGGCATAAATGAGAGGAGGAAGATTTTTTTAATTTATTTAGCATTTCGAGAGTAAAGTTGAAATGTCAAGAATAAAGTTAAAATACCATTTCAAGATATTGATAATAATAATAATAATAAAGTCAAATTGTTGAGAATAAAGTTGAATTGTTGAGAATAAAGTTGAGGTATATAAAGTTGTTAATTGTAATAGTAAATCACGGACAGGGAAAATGTTACTGCACAATGAGTACTTTTACTTTAAGTACTTAAAGTACATTTTGCTGATAATTCTTAAGTAAGGTTTTGAATGCAGGACTTTTACCTGTGTGGTATTAAGTAAGTAAAGGATCTGAATACTTTTTCCACTGCTGCATTTTAACACGTGTTTTTCATGGAAGAATGAAACAGTAAATTCATACATTAACGGTTGTTTTTCCACTGACAGACATAGAGGAATATTCTCAGGAGCAGCTTTGCAAGGTACAAATTACTGAAATATTTAAAAAAACACACTTTAGGTGTTGAGGATGATTGTGCTCCCCTACACTTTACATTATCATCAAGGATAACAAACCATCTCCCAAAGGCATACCATCATAAAGATAGTTTTAATTATATTTAATGCTGACTTGCTTCCAACGTTTGTTATTTTTAGAGTCATGCAACTTAATTTGCAAAGTAAGACATGTATTATTTAATTAGAATACTATTAAATGCCATAAAACATGTTTTTCTCCAGGATTTAATCACATTTATGGACAAAATGGTGAGTAAATAACATACTGCACACAGTAATTAATGTTAGATTAAATGATGAAAAAGTAGTCCTCAAACATTGGCACTATTTAATAATGTAATTCTTGATAATGTATGTACGTTTCTATGTAGTTCATTGCAATTTGACAATAAACTTCAGATTGCAGATGCAGATGGTTATCTCACTTTATTTGTTGTCCATGTTGCAGTCGATGCCACAGGTCAGCCTGGTGGGTCACGACTGGGGCGGCTTTCTGGTGTGGACCATGGCTCAGTATTACCCTGAGAGAGTCAGGTGAACACACACACACACACACACACACACAGATTCAGTGATACTCAGATACTGTATAGTGTAGTTCAACGTGTTTGTTGTTGTGTGTGAAGGGCTGTGGCGTCTCTGAACACTCCTCTGTTCCCTGTGGATCCTTCTGTAAGTCCTGCAGAGAAACTGAAGGCTGTTCCCATATTTGATTACCAGCTCTACTTCCAAAAACCTGTAAGTCTGCCTGCAGCATGCTAACACGCTAACATGCTAATACAGGTGAGATTTCAGGTGCAGCTTCATACTCATACTCTCATACTCCATCTCAGAGTTAAGTACTGAACTTTTTACAGCAGTACATTTTTACAGATTACAGTTTTTTATACCCTTCCTGTCCAGTGAAAACCATGTATCTCCAGATGTGTTGATTTTTACTGTAGTAGTAGTAAGGTTGTGAATGCAGTACTTTTACTTGTAGTGGGGTATCTTCACAGTGTGGTATTAGTACTTTTACTTGTAGTGAAGTATTTTCACAGTGTGGTATTAGTACTTTTAATGTAGTGAAGTACAAACTGTACGTGTGTGTGTGTATGTGTGTGTGTTGCAGGGCGTAGCAGAGGCCGAGCTGGAGAAAGACTTGGAGAGGACGTTTAAGATTTTCTTTTTCAGCAGTGCTGAAGCGGTGGGGAGACACACACAGACACGCGCACGCGCACACGCACACACACACACACACACACACACACACACACACACACACACACACACTATCCAGCGTGTAGAGGTATAAAACACTAATAAATATAAATCCCTGTTTTTCTCTCAGGAGAGGCGTCCTGCTATCAGCACTGCAGGAGTCTGTGCTCGAGGTGAATATCACGTATTAAAGGCACTTTAGAGAGTAAAGTGACCACTGAGCTGACCTGACCTGTCTGTCTGTGTGGTGTTACAGGTGGTCTATTTGTGGGTCTGCCGGAGCAGATTCCCCGCAGCTGCATGCTGACGGAGGCCGACCTGCAGTACTACGTCAGCCAGTACAAAGAGCGAGGCTTCAGGTCGCACACCTAACACAGTATTCATTCACACCAAAACTCAACCCTCAACCATCTTAAAACATTCCCTCACTAACACTTTAAACTTCCACCTGTGTTGTTGCAGAAGATGTTTAAGTTGGTCTAAAACTTTAGCGCTGACTGTGTTTGATCAGAGACTTTGTGGATTGGTTTTCTTATTGATTACCAAGATAGATTCACTGTGATGGAAAACAGATAAAGAACCTAAAGCACTACACTTAAAGGGCCAGTGTGTAGGGTTTTTACTGACTTTTTGTGCAATACTGTCATTAATGCTGCATTTATACTGTACATTTCACAAAATATTCTTATTTATTTCTTATTTGTACCATTTAACACTTAATAGATCCCACTTCTCAGCATTCTTTATTTACTTATTTGCACTGTGGTTCTTTATGTATTTCTTGATATTCTCATTTTCTTATTTTAGTACTTACTTATATACATAATTGACATGTTACATACTCCTTTATTTCTATTTTCTTACATTTCTTAATGTTTATATAAGAGCGACTGTAATCCCCCCTGGGATCAATGAAGTATTTCTGATTCTGAGGGGATCTATCGAGTGTATAATCACCTGAAAATACCAATCGGGTGCTTTCGTTTCCTTTGAATGAGCCGTTTATATCTACATTCAGAGCCGATCATCTTCGCGGGTCACCAAATCCAACGTACAGCTTCTGTTAATATTATATCTACATTATGTAACTTCTCTTATGTCACCTTCTATTTCCACCAAAATAATTATAAAAAGAAAATAATCATTAGCTGCAGCCGAATTTTGACCGATGTAGTCAACATTTTGTGCCCAAAAGTACTTAATTTGGGTATTTTTGTGCAAAAAAACTACAAGGAATTGTATCATTATGAGGATGAGATTTACTCTCAGTGAGTCAATAATCATCTTTGGTTCGTTTCACAGGAGACCGTTGAATTGGTATCGAAATGGAGAGTTGAACTGGAGGTGGATGTGCTCTCGTCCCACCGGAAAGGTTCGTTACAGAGAACAAAAAGCTACTAAAACCGGGTTTATACACATCCTGGGAAAATATTCTGTAAAAACCTTCAGAATATAGACAGGAATGAAACTGGAAAGTTTGGTGGATTAAGTGTAAGATTTCTGGCTCAAAGTATGAAAAAAAACTTTTGAGAAAACGGCCGTTAAAGATATGGATTGTAAGATTTCATACATTTTTAGACACTACAGGTGAATAAGATAAAAACATTTAACTAATAGATATCACCATGAAACTTCCCCAGTTAATTACTGACATTTTGTCTCACAAGTTTTCTGAAATGTTATGTTTAAATATGTAAATGAGGAATTATCTAGCAGTAACTTTTGATGAATTTAGCAGAAATCTACAGACACAATTGGACCAAACAGGAGGAAATAGTGACTTTGTGAGGGACTATTTTCAGCGGCGGATTAATCCACATAAATTATGTAAGCTTTTAAGGTTGACTGTGTGTGTGTGTGTGTGTGTGTGTGTGTGTGTGCGTGTGTGTGTGTGTGCGTGCGTGTGTGTTTGTGTGTGTGTGTGTGTGTGTGTGTGTGTGTGTGCGTTAGCTGCTGATGCCTGCTCTGATGGTGACGGCAGGTAAAGACCAGGTGCTGCTGCCGGCCTTCTCCAAGGGGATGGAGGACCTGGTGAGAAAAACAAAACAGCAGCATGACAATCAATCAGTCCTTCCTGATGACAGTAGTGATGATAGATTATTGGAAATGAATCTGACATCTCTGTTTATGGACTGCAGATCCCGAACCTGAGCAGAGGACACATTGAGGAGTGTGGACACTGGACTCAGATGGAAAGGCCAGCCGAGACAAACAGCATCCTGATCTCGTGGCTCAGAGAAACACTGACGAAGGCTGGAGGCGTTGCCGTGGCACCCAAACTGTGAGGGCGGGAGGATGAAGCTAGAAAAAAATGATGAAATTAAAGAGCTTTTGTGTTCGATTTGAGCAAAATATAAAACTTGTGTCAAAAACTGAAACAATTAATCAATGATGATTGATTATGATTAACCAAGATGGAGACGACCAAAAACCAAGACGGAGACGAACAAAAACCAAGACGGAGACGGACAAAAACCAAGATGGAGACGAACAAAAAACAAGATTGAGACGGACAAAAACCAAGATGGAGACGGACAAAAACCAAGATGGAGACGGACAAAAACCAAGATGGAGACGGACAAAAACCAAGATGGAGACGAACAAAAACCAAGATGGAGACGGACAAAAACCAAGATGGAGACCGACAAAAACCAAGATGGAGACCGACAAAAACCAAGATGGCGATGGACAAAAACCAAGATGGTCATGATGGACAAAAATATGAGAATAAGGCTGACAAATACAGGAATTTCCCTTTATTGTTAAAGATGTTTATGTGAGAGGAGTGAACTTCAACTATTATTTGTTACAAAAGGAAAAGACGACAAAGCAAATAATGAAATAATAAGAATAGGAAAACAGTGTGATGATAAAATGATAATTAAAACTGAAATAAATGAAATCAAAAAGTTGTTTAATTACGAACTGTAGCTTATTTTAGTTCAAAGTTTAGCAGGCAGCATTTATCTTTGGCTGAAATCATTTTGATTAAATATGCAGCATACATGCAAAAATTACACAGGAACATATAAAATAAAATCATAAAAAAGGCAAAGTGGATATTTATGATTTCGACAACAAAGTCTAAATATTTTGAGAAAAAGTCACAATATATACAGAGATTATCTTGTAAAATCATTACTTTATCCTTCATTTTTTTTCTTGTAAAATTAATTTATGTAAAGTATTACGACTTTTTCTTGTAATATGACCTTTTCTCAGAATTATTACTTTTAAATTGTTTCTCAACAGTAGCGCTAAGACCCAGTGGTATTAATTTCAATTTCTATTCTGTGAATAAAATTTAACATTAGCAACTGATCCACCCAATCCAAACATTTATTTTCCTATATATATTTATATATATATATGCAAACTTTTTCTTGAATTATTATTAAAAAAATAATTATTTTTCTCTTAATCACGTAACCTTCTTCTTGAAATCAGGAGAACGATGTCGCCCTCCGGTGGTCGAGATGGGAACTGAACATAAAGCAGTTTTCACAGTTTTTTCTCCTCAAACAGCTTCTTCCAGGCCGGCATGATGTGTTCATAAATCCTCTCTATCTGTAACACATAAACACACATTTTAAACAGACGAATACTCAGCAACCAAAGACTGATCGCCAGTTTTTAGAATCCTGCAGAAGTAAAAGTCTATTTTAGTTCTTTAACAACTGAAGATTTGAGAAAGTTTTTCTTCTTCTTTCCCAACTTGTTCCTGAACTCGTTCTCCACAGACACACAGAGGTTTTTACAGCTCACTGAGCCTCTGAGGATTCTGGTTGTTTAGGAATTTATGGGTGAATTTAATCCTGTCAAGTTTAACCCTCTGAGACCCACAATCGACCCGTTTTAGTCTTCCTTAGGGGGGTATAGGGGGTCTTTAGGGGGAGACAGCAGGTCAGCAGTAGATGTCACATAGAAGTGGTGTACATCATCTGAAAGCTGGAACCTGAAGATTAAGATGCTGCTCAGCACTGTGTGTCAAGTTGTTCTGGTGTATAAGGGCTAAGAACATTATGATAAAAGTATATGATGTCCATCCCCATGCTCTATTATGTCTCATAAATTGTTGCAGCAATTTTTGTGTTGATACCATTTGTTACACAGATTTGGTGCTAAATTTAACCATTTTTTACCACTTGAAAATTGATCAATAATCCCTCCAAAATACCACATTAAGACACCAAGACCTTGAGGAACACCATAGAAAAAGACATGCTGTGATTTGGGATCAAAAACTTTTGACATTTGGAGATTTCTGCAAGAATTGCATTTTTCTGCAATTGGAAGCGAGCACTAGTGTTGTGTAAACTGCTCAGAAACCCCCTTATTGTCAATCTAGCTAGGAAAGCCTTTTATACAGTGAGGTCAATGAAATGTCTCCTATGGGGACTAACATCATCACACACGAATACAGTCGGGCTCATTGGATCCACAAGAGACTCAGCTTCACAGTGATACCCAATTTATGTGATTCAAGACTGTTTAGGGACCCCAGTATGCAGAAATATTCAAACACACCATTTTAGAATAGGAGAAAATAACACATTTATACTGCATTCAAAAAGCTGCGTGTGATTATCATGAAGAGGGCATGTCTGTGTGCAATTCATTACCCTTTAAATGTAACTTCTGACTAGTTTTCTTATGTTTCTTATGTTTTTCTCTGTAATTTTGTAACGGCTCTTTGCTTGCTGATTGGTTAGCAACAACAGCAAACAGCCCTGATTAAAGACATGTAAAATGTTTGGAAAGAAAAGTAAATTTAGGTGACTGCACACCTGGAGAAAAAAAGATGCTGATATTATTTCAACATAAATAAAGACAGAGAGTAAAAAACAATCCAATAACATCCTCTTCCACTGACCTGTTCAGACTTCTTGACTCCGTATCTAAAGAGCGTCGCCTGGTGCTCGCTGTTATGAAACAGGATGTCGAACGTCAACTCACGCCCCATCAAGTCGTCGATGGCCGGCTTCACCACGCCGTGGAAGTCTCTGGCCGAGAACGAGTCGTCCAACATGTTGTTGACCTGCGACGTCCACAAAGACTTTGTCATTATCGTCATTTATTTTATTAAATCATTACATGTTTTGCTTGTGAGTTACCTTGTATTTTTTCCCCAGCATCTCCAGTGGATCCAGTTTGACCTCTGACCTCAGAGCTCGGCCAAAGAGCGGCAGCTTGGAGTCTGAATCTGACAAACAAACACAATGGAAGTGTTTTAAAATCTAGTGTATAAATAAAAAGTCTAATAAAGAGTCTTACATTTGTCTGTGAAATTCCTCCCCGAGTATGAGGTGAATAAAACAAAGATCTCATCTCCAGATCATCAACTTGTTTCAAGTATTTTCTAGAAATAAGTATCTTGACATAACAAAATAGAGCAGGTTGCTGCACTACGATGAAGAAAATTAAACTTGATTTTACAAGATATTAACAATAATATTAAATATTTTTACTCTGGCAGATTCACCTTTTTGAAAAGGAAATAAAACACATCTCTTGCTATGAATATGATCAATAATACGACCAATTATAAACCACGATAATAACCTCCTTCCTGCCACATTAAACAGAATAAAACGTGCTTTCTTTACAAGTTTCATCCACACAGGAATATCTTTATTTTACACCTCGAAACACTTTCCGACAAACTTTTATATCTAAAATCTTATTATCAAGTAAATATTGTCCAATGTTGATTCTTATTTTCTTATAAAACAAGTGAAGAAATCAACCGCCGCATTATTTAATTTGTTTCCAATATACAGAATTTTCTGGAAGTAAGTTTCATGGTGTTGATTATAGTGCAGCAACCTGCCATATTTCCCATCATCAAGTTCCTCCTAGGTTAACCCTCTACTGACCTAAAATACTATTAATAACAGAGAAAAACATACATAAATACAAACAAGACATGATTTCTTACTTTGAATATTCCCTATGCTCTGGTGAGGAAATAAAGACAAAGTAAGCAGAGCAGAAAACACCAACCTCGACATGTCAGGTGAGCAACGTAGGGAACGCTGTCCCGCTCTCCGTAGTACACGGCGAAATGAGAGAAGTACTTGTTCCTGGGATACTCCACGATGTCCCCCGGGAACATCTTGGGGTGGGAATGTTTCTGCAGAGACAACAGACAAAGAGATAAAGTAGCTTCCCTGCTGTATCGTGGCAGGGTTGTTAGAAATATCTCGTCAAATACACCACAGATTGATGTAAAATCCAGTGGCTTCATGACACTTTATACCAGAGCTGGACCCACAATTTTACATATTCTGAGGTCATGACTGAAAATATCAAGGTCATGACCTCAGCGTCCTCCATGTTGGCTCTGCTTCTAACTTCAACAATTTCTGATGGTTTTATTTCATTTAACCACAACAAAGTCAACTGAGCGGGAGGACACAAAATGAGAAGCCTTTTCATTAATACAATTTTTGACATATTATACTATGACTTTTTTTCAACATACTATACTATGACTTTTTTTCAACATACTATACTATGACTTTTTTTCAACATACTATACTATGACTTTTTTTCAACATACTATACTATGGCTTTTTTTCAACATACTATACTATGGCTTTTTTACGAATTTGTTTTCATGAAATAAATATTATATTAAAATATATTAAAAACGAAATATTTATCAACGCATTTTGGTAGAAATGCTTCACATCTGTTTTTTTCTTCAGAAGGTACTCTACGTGTTTGAACGCTGCATTTAGTGCTCTTTCTGATGAATTTAAGAGCTAAAAAGACAGTGTTTTTTTTCACATCTTGGCAAACCTATTTTTTTCTTACTAATGGCTGATATATACAAAGCATTCGTAAATGAGTTATTAACCATTACACACCAATAAAAAGGGGGAACAAAACATAAACATTTAACATTCAAATAAAGATTTCTGCATTAAAATTCAAATAAAAGATGAAATAATTTAAAAACTTTACTCACCAGGCCCATGGGTTTAGGTATTTACTGTCGCTGTCGCTTCTGAAACTAAATCCACAACACACACAGGAACTCCATCTGTTTTACATACAGGCTGTACTGATGTGATACTGAAGATCATCCGTGTGTCACAGTCACAGTAGACTGACCTCGCTCCCATCAGCCTCTATCACACCTACACTGCATCAAGACTCATTGGTTTTTGGTACATGATAATGGGTGTTTTTTTGGGGGACATTTCTGCGTTTTTTTGGGGGACATTTCTGCGTTTTTTTGTGCACATGAGTCCCTCAGCGTCCTCGTCCCTCCACCTCTGGGCGTGTGAAGCAGGTGTTTCCTAAACAGAGAGCATGAAAAGAGGAAGTGGCTTCAGTCACAGTTGTTTTATTAGAGATACAGTATGAAGGCACTGTGAACAACAAACCTGGAAACCTCACTGTGAAGACAATGCACATTTTTATTTCTGTTTTGTGTGCAGGTTGAACAAACAAAAATAAAAAAAAAGTGTTCATTCGTGAGCTTTAGAGGTGTTTGGTCGTCTTTTGGACAGAGTCGGGCAAGCTGTTTCCCCCTGCTTCCAGTCTTTATGCTAAGCTAGGCTAATCCTGAATTAAGACCTTCTCCTCTAATTTAAGGAAAGAAAACAAATTATTGAACTGTTCCTATGAAACGGTTTTACGGCTTTAGCTTTCATATTTCCGGCTGAAATTCAGCCTTTGAACGTTGACACATTCTCCAGCCAGCTTTGTTTATTCCAATATATTTCACAGCCTAATAAATTCACAGTTTTGACATTTGGATTTGATTTAAAATGAGCCTGGATTTGAATGACAGCTTCTTGATTTGATAGCTTATTTAACACACGAGTAATAATGCCTGAAGAAACTGTGTTTTGGGCATCACCTACAGAGCTTCATGTTAAAAGGACTGAACGTTTTCTGTCTGAAATAAAGACCAGGATTTTAATGTTTGATTTAATAAAATGAGAGTTCTTTCATGACAACATTCTTTCTATTGGTCCCTGAATTGTTGATGTCTGAGAGGTAAATTGGCTGAAACAAGCTATAATATCCTCTGAATTACTTATAGAAATTATCAAAAGCTTAGCAGTCTCCTTGTCTGGAATAAAGGTCTTAAAATTCCAGGATATTTCAGGCTCCACATCAAATAATCTGGTGCTAAATTGTGATTTTAAGTGAGAAAAGGCCATGATGTCATGAAAATAAAGTTGTGATTTTAAGTGAAAGAAGGCCATGATGTTATGAAAATAAAGTTGTGATTTTAAGTGAGAAAAGGCCATGATGTCATGAGAAGTCTCATGAAGTCATAATTCTAAGATAAATGACTTTATTCTCAATATAACAGACTCAGGGTTATTTAGTTTTGTCATAAATAATCAGTAGTGAGTGTGTGGTCGCGGTTGCTTGGAGCATTTTGTCATAATGACTGAAGAAATGTGTTGATTTAAGAGTTGTTGTTTTCTTTCTTGTCACCATTTTTCAGTCACAATCTTTCATGAATATAGTTAGCGATGTAGTAAAATGATGTCCCTGTTAATCTGGCCTACAACGATCTGATTGGGGAAACAATCACGATGATTCAGTGGTCTGGAATCGAGCTAAAGCTGCACACTGACAAACGGAATGAGTCCAGTCTTTCCTGGATTTAACAAAAACAAAACACCCAGATTTACTCAAATCAACTTAAAGCTTGTGTGATAACGATGCGCCCACATTTACCAAATATAGATTATCTGTCGAGGAAAAAAATAAACATTTCAGTTCAGCAGATTCAGATTGGCTTCATGTCACACAGTTAGAAAAAGTCACATTGTGACAGATCAGAAGTCTGTGGACTGCATGTACTGAAGAACAGAGTGACGCACTGTCACTGATTCAAAGTGTGTGTGTGTAATGTGAGTGTGTATATGCAAAACACACACAAACACACAACACACAACACGCACGCACACACACACACACACACACACACACACACACACACACATTAATGCCCCTTTATAAAGTCAGTGCAGTATTACAGTCTTTCAGCCTGTCAAAGGCACCTGAGTTTAACTCAAACCTGAGCTGGAGGTTCACCAGTGTATACAACACACATTAACACACACTCTATCGCTCACACACACATTAATACACACACACACACACACACACACACAGTATCTAACTGTGTTCCTGTCCCTGACTCTGGCTCTCCTGAGTGTCTTTGCCCCAGCTGAGGCCGTTGATGGGTGCGTGTTTGTCCCAGCTGTCCGTGTTGTGTCCGTGTTTCCTCTGGTGGCGTTTGTAATTGTCCCAGTGGCCCGTGGTGTAGCCGCACTCGGCGCAGGCGTACGGCTTCTCGCCCGTGTGTCGCAGCATGTGCCTCTTCAGGTTCATGCTCTGGTTGCAGGAGTATCCGCACACGCCGCAGTGGAACGGCTTGGCGCCCGAGTGGATGCGCTCGTGTCGCCGCAGGTTGGCGAGGTTTCCGCAGGCGTAGCTGCACGACGGGCACTGGTAGGGCTTCTCGCCCGTGTGCACGCGCATGTGGCGTTTGAGGTTGTCGAGGTGCGAGGATGTGTAGAGGCAGTGCGGGCAGCGGTGGGGTTTCTCCTCAGAGTGGGTGTGGGCGTGGCGGGCCAGGTGGTTGGGGTAGTGGGACAGGAAGGGGCAGTGAGGGCAGCGGTACAGCTTGCTGCCACGTTGACCACGCCGGGATCCCCGAGACACGGCCGGACTGCACGGAGACCCGGATCCATCTTTGGAGAGCAGATCCAACGAGCAACGACGACACACCTAAAAATGAATACAGACCTCAGTCAAAGGTGAGGACATGGGGGGACATGAAATCTGTTGCTGTCTCGCCACTTTTAGAGCAGAAGACTTGATCTGCCTCAATTCTGACTGGGCGTCCAGAGAAAGAGACTCTGAGCTTTCAAACAACTAATTGATTGCATTATGATTAATATCATAAATTGGGAACGTGACGGCTATGATGTGGAAGTTTGAGGTGTTTCTGTTGGTTCATAGAGAGAATTTGACGCTATGGAAACAAAAACAATTTGCACAAACTACTTTTTCAGCATAAAATCCACTTGGAGAGATTGTCTACAAGTGATGAGAAAAACAGAAACAACTTTAGGAAAATGTACCTGTCCTCCGTCACCCTCCCCCTCCCCCTCGGCCTTGTCGCCCTCCAGGTCGGCCTCCTCCAGGGTGAGGCCACACATCCGGCAGCACAGGGGGAAGAGGAGGACAGGGAGCGGGGCGGAGGGAGAGCCGAGGCCCCCCAACGTCTGGAGGTAACCTGAGTCCTGGGACACTCGCAGGGTCAGGTCTGATACTACTGCATGAAGAGGAGAGAGAGAGAATAACATTTATTTACTTAGAAAAAGCAACTGAGTCTGGTCTCAAATTCTACTTTGCATATTCTTTCAATTAACCGTGAAAACATTAGAAAACCTCCCTAAGAATAGCCCTAAAAGTTTCATACTGCAGTTTTTACAGATAATAAGAAACTTATCTTCCATCTCAAGCTCAAACTTCCTCCTTTTACTTCTTCTTATATACTCATCTTTAAATATAAAAAAAATCCCCTCACATCCTGTAATGGTTTGACTTCCTTAGTGGCACCTTGTACGTGAATCAGTTTAAGTTACTGTTTCTCGCCGTTATTCTGAATAATTATCAGCTCAACTGTAAAAGATTAAAAGTAAAAATGGTGTTCTGATGCCGCTGAATTCAGCTGAGGTAAGTTTCAGGCCGATAAGCACTCCTCTTCCTCATTTTTTAAACTCTTTCAGTTCCGACTCGTTGGTTCCGCTTTTCTGCTCGTTGCTTCCAAAATGAAAATGTTCCCCTGTAGGCTCAAAAAAAGTGTTGAGTGCAGGGAGATCCAACATTAGAGCCCGACTGCCTGTGTACACCTTTAAAAAAGCTATAAATTTAGAGCATGGCATAGAAAAGTGAACAGTATGTACGACAAAATAATCTCAACCGTCCCCTTACTAGCTCTAGTCTTTACATCTTTATCATCTAATCAGACTTAATAACTTAATAAACCTATAAATAATTCTTGGAGAGAAGCAAACGTGGCTTCTTTGAGAAAAAGTAAATACTGTTAATTAAACAGAAAATTATCCATAGCTTCCCACAACCAACAGAGATGTTTGATTCAATACCGACAACAAAAAGGCCTTTCTGCTGCGGTAATAACTTAAATTTGATACCCGTTTAATTATTAAGGTCATTTATGAAGCAAAAATGCAAAAAATGGTTGCAGCCTCTTGTATCATTGTAAACTTAATATTTTTGGTTTCGACTGTTGGTTGGACAAAACAAGACATCTGAAGTAGAGCTGTATTGACTAGCTGATATTTTTCATGCAAAAATGGCAGAAAACGCTGTTTTCAGACCCTCAAATATGGAGATTTCTTGCTTTTCTCTGTGTTATATCATATTTAACTTAATATCTTGTGGTTCTGGACAGAAGACTCAAGACATTTAAAAACATCACCATGGAGTTTCAGAAACTGAAATGGACATCTTTGACTATTTTCTGACATTTTATAGACCATACGATTAATCGAGAAAATAATCGGCAGATTAATCGATAATGAAAATAATAGCTAATTACAGCCCTAATCTGAAGAGGTCGCCTTAGGGCCCGAGAATGGACAGAACGATCAATAATGAGGGTAATCATTAGAAGCAGCCATAACTCCTTCACTACTGGTGTTTCAACGATTAACAAATCTTTGTGTGATTGTATGATGCAGGTGTTTTTACCTTCTTCTGTTTCAACATTTGCTTTTTTCCTCCTCCCTCGTCTTTTCTCCTTCTCCCTCCTCTGCGGTCTCTCCTGCGTGTGCATACGCTGGTGCCGCCGCAGGTTGCCGAGGGAGCTGCAGGCGTAGCTGCACTGGTGGCAGCGGTACGGCTTCTCCCCGGTGTGGGTGCGGGCGTGGCGCTGCAGGTTGACGAGCTGGGCCGACGCGTAGGGGCAGACGGGGCAGCGGTACGGCTTCTGGCCGTCGTGGGTCCTCATGTGGCGCTTCAGGTGGTTGGAGTAGCGCGAGGTGAAGGCGCACAGCGAGCAGGAGTACAGTTTAGAAGGGATGTCACCTGCTCCGTCTGTCTTACCTACGCTTCTCCTCTTCCTGTCGGAGTCAGCACTGAAGGATCGGTCAGCCTCCATCAACCCCTCCACCAGAGAGGGGTCGATAGAGGCCTCAAGCTGGAGGCCTTCCACACAGGTGAGACAATAAAGCTCCGCCCCCAGGTCCAGGCCCATACCTGGGACAAAATAAATCAGATTTTATATGAGAATTTTATGTGAGCCGCTCTTTATTGGTACATTATTCAACTTTAAATCTGAGTAGAGATCTCAAAGTTACAATGTAATATATACAAAATATGTCAGGCCGGATTTTGAGGAAATGTGTATAAAGAGAGAATCAATTAACTGCATGCACATTATATGATAGAAAAGGTGATGATAGCCAGATGATAACTTAAGACATTACAATACCGGTGTGAATTATACATACATGTTAATATCTTTGCATTTCCTTTATTTTCTGAAAATTAAGCTGTATTGGAAACCTCATAATATACTAGTAGTACGTACCGACTGGCCAAAATGTAGCATGTAGTATGTAGTATGCAAACAAAAGCAAAATCTACAGTATGCCAAAAGTACCCGGATGTCGTACTGATTTAGAAAAATCTACAATATGCATCAGACGGACTAGTCTACCTCGCCTACTGTATCCCACAATGCAAAGCTGGAAGGGTACAGGCTACGGTTACAACAACAACAGCAGCCAAAAACTATAATATCTTCTTTTACAAATGCTGAGAAGCAAAATAATATACAAGGAAAGCTCTAGAGATTCTTCTTGTGGAAAAATTAATGTTTGCTTGTGATCATATCTTTCATACACAGAGTGCTTATTTCTGTCCTGATGAGATGCTTAACTTTGACTAGAACTCTGTGGTTTACTGCACAAACATTTTCTCCAACAGCTTCGCTCTTTAAGTGACATAGTAAACAGTTACCTAGATCTAAACCTGGCCCCAGAGGTGTGTCTCCCAGAAGTTGACCACATCCTTTACAGGAGAGGAAAGCTGGGAAGGTGGAGTCTGTTGGTGCTGAAGGATCGTCCTCAACGCTCAGAGAGAAGACCGTCATACCTGAACGAGAACATCAGAAAGACAACGTTCATATATGGAGATTTAACTGTGACAAAACATATTCCACCTTTTTTTTTTCCCCATACCATGTGGTGTGCTTAGTTTTATTTAGTAAAACTACATAAACAACAACAAAAACACCTTTTTGGTATGTTTTATGCTGATCAGAACAGAATTCATATCTGAATGTAGAACTTTTTTTTACATTTTTTTGCATAACTAAATATTATTTTTAAATCAGTCATCTACCCAATCCCAATGTTCCCCCTAAGGCCTTAAGCCCTCAACCTTCAGAGACTTGACTGACGTCACCTGGTAAATTATTGAGTGTGCAAAGCTGCAAGGGCTTGAAATGGTATTTAGAGCTAACAATTGATTCAAATATTTAATCGTGATTAATCACACATTTTTTATCTGTTCAAAATGTACCTTAAAGGGAGATTTGTCAAGTATTTAATCCTCTTATCAACATGGGAGTGGACAAATATGCTGCTTTATGCAAATGTATGCATATATTTATTAGGGCTGTCAAAGTTAACGTGTTAACGCAAATTCGTTTTAACACCACTAATTTCTTTAACGCATTGATACAAGTTGTGATTTTTAGGTTGTAGTGGGCTCAGTTTTAAAGCTAGAGTAAAGATACTGGTATCATATGAACCTATAAAAACCTAATAAATCCATCGGTACCAACCAGGTCATACTCCCATGTTGATAAGAGGATTAAATACTTGACTAATCTCCATTTAAGGTACATTTTGAACAGATAAAAATGTGCAATTAAATATCCTAATCCATTGACAGCCCTAAATATGACCCCTGCTTTTTCAAAAACTATCATCTTATATTAGGGCCGGTACTACAGATCTAGATGTTGGAGACAAACATGGCTGTCACGATGACTGAGAGGATCATTTTTATATTCTTTTAAAGTCAGGTGTCAGTTATAAGTCTTACAACTGTACTGAAAAGTATATTTTAACATTTACACTGAGCTTTTATTTTGACAGGTTGACCTGGCCAACGCTGCCAAAAAGTCTCGTAGAAGTCAAAACTTTCCAGTATTTGTTATCTTCTACCTATCGTACGATCCAATGTGTCACTGACCGGACTCTCTATCCAGCCCCATGATCTCGGAGTCTCCAAACTCCAGCTCTCCGCTCAGCAGGAAGTCGCTCTCCAGAACCAGGCAGCCCGGATCACACACCACCGCCCCGCCCTCCGACTCCACTGAACACAAAAACATTTCTCATTATTACTTGTATAAAACATACTTTCAAAACACTTTACCTATGCAGCAAATACAAACATCGAGCAGGGTGAGATTGAGACTGAGTGAGATCCTGCCCCGTTTTTCATATTGACTAAAACAATAATTATATTTCCATTTGAGAGCTTTAAAAGGTTTGGGTTTCTGTCTTACTGCTATATAAAGCAAAAAAGCTTAATATATATAGAGATTTTTTATATTTTTAATGGCCTATTTTTGTGACCAAGTAAAACAAGAGTTGTATTTTGGCACATAAACCTGGAATCGTGACTAACATTTGGCTGCAGAAGCTGGTTTGAGTCTGTAAAAGAAGTACTGGTCAGAAGAAAATGGACAAAGGAGGTGGAAAGGAAGCGAGAGAGTAAAGTGAAGAGAAGAGTAGGCAGTGAGGGAAATCAGTGAGGATGAGATAAGTGCAGAGGAGGAAGAGTTGGTGGGAGAGGAATGAGGCGTTGATAGTCAGGAAAAGGAAGAGGAGTTAAAAGAAGGGATGATCATGAGAAGCAGGGACATAATGTTTTCATGCACTTCTGACAGTTAGTTATTCAAGTTTTCGTGATTTTTAGTACATTATAGTTAGGAACTTAATGAAAACATCAACAACAACGAGCATTAAATCTGGCCTACACATTATTTTTTCCCATTTTGACATTTCTCCAGTCCTTTAGTCGTAGGACCGAAAATGTATCTGCAACGGTTTAGATAAAGGTTTTTTTTACATCATAATTATCTAGCAGAAATGCGAAGCGTTCCCTGCTTTTGCTGCTTTTCTTTGAATTTTATAACAGTAAACTAAACATGTTTAGGTTCTGGACTGTTGGACGGACAAAACAGGCAATTTGAAGATTAGTCGATGTTAGCTGCAGACCTCAACCAGAAGCACTGTGATTCACTGACAACCTGATGCCAACATGTCATTTCTAAACCTTAAAAGAAAAGAACCTGGAGCACAGACAGTTGATTACTTTTTATTGTGACAGCTTCATCTCAAAGAGCATCACATCACATGCAGAGCAGCATGACAGGAACAAGGGAGGAGATGGAAAGAAGAGCTGCTCAGCTTCAGTTAAAAGTAGCGCTGTCAATCGGTTAAAACAGTTAACTGCGATTAATCACACATTTTTAGTTAAGTGTGTGTAAACACACACAGGTGACACCATGAGATGAAACCCTGAGCACAGACAATGGAGACAAAATGAGATAACAAGATTGTCCCAGAGTAGATAAAGGTGATGTTCATGTAAAAGACGAAGGGAATGATAGAGAGAAGTCAAACAGGAAGCGATGAAACGTCGGGAAGGAGAGGAGGGAGAAGAGGGAGGTCAGGTACAGGCCTGCGAAGAGGAAGTGGAGACAGGAAGCAGAGAGGAGGAAGAGAGGAAGTTGAGAGTCCAACTGAGCCAAAACATTCAGGATGAGATAACGCACACAAACACATCTACTTAAAGGACAACATGTCTCCAACAGTCTCTGGACAATGAGGAAGCCTGCAATGTCAATATGTTCAACCAGTTGGGCAACGTTTCACATGGCTCTTTCCTCCTCTTTCCTGGGCTTAACTTAAATCGAATATATATTAGAGTGGCTTTGACACGGAAAAGAACAACTGGTGTCACAAGGAAGTGGCTGTTTGTTGTTCTTGACTGTGACTGTGACTGTTTCTTAAAGAGAATGGCAGCTCATTAGACACCTGATAGCTGGAAGACAACAGTTAAAACATCAGAAACAGACTCAAACAGCTGGAAGAGAGCAGGTAAAACACCAGATACAGACTCAAACAGCAGGAAGAGAGCAGGTAAAACACCAGATACAGACTCAAACAGCAGGAAGAGAGCAGGTAAAACACCAGATACAGACTCAAACAGCTGGAAGAGAGCAGGTAAAACACCAGATACAGTCTCAAACAGCAGGAAGAGAGCAGGTAAAACACCAGATACAGACTCAAACAGCTGGAAGAGAGCAGGTAAAACACCAGATACAGTCTCAAACAGCAGGAAGAGAGCAGGTAAAACACCAGATACAGTCTCAAACAGCAGGAAGAGAGCAGGTAAAACACCAGATACAGACTCAAACAGCTGGAAGACAACAGTTAAAACACCAGATACAGACTCAAACAGCTGGAAGAGAGCAGGTTAAACACCAGATACAGACTCAAACAGCAGGAAGAGAGCAGTAAAAACTCACATTTCACCGGCTGGGGGTTGGATTGTTTTCTCCGCGGCATCTTCACCTCTCGTCGTCCCGGATCCGGCTCTGGTTGTGAGGCGACACAGTGGGCTCACGTCCGTCCGTCGGTCCGCCAGCCAGGCAGCCAGCTAACTGCATGTCATCATCATCATCATCACCTCCTTCCTCTTCCTCTTCCTCTTCCTCCAACGGACAGCAGCAGCGGCGGTGTCATCCCCACCAACTGCTGCCTGAAAGCGTGTACACCAAATAAACACCGCTTCTTAAAGCCAATACATGTCTAACTACGTGTATTCCCTGTTGCCATGCAACGCTGAGTCACATTAAACACACGCCTGCCACTTTAAAGTCGTTGTGAGTCAGTGTTTGTTATTGTTCCGCCGCCATCTTGTTAGCCACCTAGCTAGCTAGCTAGCTAGTCAACTTCCAACATTTCAAAATGAAACCGTTTAAACTACAAACTTCGGATAAAAACTACATTTGTAAATATCGCTTCGCTGGTAAACATACCTGTGATAACGTTCCCGAAAATACTGTGGTCGACAAAACGTCGCTAACTCTTTAAAAATGAGTCTTTTGTTGCCAACCGCTCACCGCTCTGCTGACAGAGCTACGCCGGGTCCGGGCTCCGGGTGACGTCAGTGACAGTAGCAGAGGATTGTGGGATATGTAGTCGTTGTAGATAGATAGATAGATAGATAGATAGATAGATAGATAGATAGATGGATAGATGGATGGATAGATAGATAGATAGATAGATAGATAGATACTTTATTGATCCTGAAGGAAATTTAGGCATCCAGTAGCTTAGACAACAAGTCCCAGCACCAATACACCTTAAAAAAAAAAATACAATCAAATAGAATAAAGTGAAATAAAATACAAAATAAGATAACATAAGTACAGCAGTGAAGTGACAGTGTGTATTGGGTCTCTTCCTCTTATCAATAACAATACATGTCCTGTACATATAATTAACCTACTTCAGATTTAAGTGAGATGCTCTTTGCAGTTTTAAAAATGTAATTATCTTTCTTTTTCTTTTTGGAATTTATTTCATGTAAAAAAAAAATAATATTCCATACCAGTGGTGTACATTTTAACTTTTTAAACTTTAAAAAGTTTAAACAGTTTACATTTACCCAAGATTTTGAGGTACTTTTATTTTACTTGAGTATTTTCATTTTATGCTACTTTATACTTATACTACACTACATCTCAAAAATAAATATTGCATGTTTTACTTTATTATTTAATATTATTAATATAAAATATAATCAACTAATAAATGCTGATGTATTATTATAGATTAAATTACCCAGCACTATATACAGTAATTAAAATGAGCTCCACCTTTACCAGCAGCAACATTAACATGATGAACACATGAATTCATCAATAATTATAATACAATAATATAATATATATATTATTCTGCATAATGAATACTTTTACTTTAGGTACTTTAAGTATATTTTGATACTAAAACAATTATACTGTATAATGTATATAATAATATTATAATAATTACTTGGTTCCCTTTTTTCCTGTGTGACATATTTTCCAATAAAGTTTGGAAAGAAATTGAAAAAAGATGTTTTGCAGTCCTTGAGATGCTAACAAGAAAGCAATGTTTTTGTTTGCGTGTTTGTTTAGTTGTTATTAAATAGAGCTCTACATTATTCATTATGACATTAAATATGAAAAACATGAAAAAAATACAATCATATACATCTAGAAAAGACCACATATAAATAAATATCTTTATATGTGTATAACTCTATTAGGGTAGAGGTACCTCTGAGAAATAACATACACAAAACAAAAATCTGTATCATGCTTTATAAGCTTGTTTAATATAATTAAATTCAATAATAAATATAATACAATAGTGATTATCAGACTGTGGACTAGAAAACATACCAGTCAGCTACACATTTATAAGTTTCCTCCAAAAATGATGTGCCAAGAGTATCACTGTTTATTCTCTAGAAGTTATAATGATATTGTTCTTCCATGCATCATCAGATGGGTCTGGTTTGATGTCTGTTAATTAAAATACCACCAGTGAAATAATAAAGTATTGCATTTTAAAAGTATTGATCGGTGAGATCAGTTCTACATTTCAATGGGGCAACAAGTAACATTTTATTGTAGCCTATCACAGCCTCAAATGTTGTGTCTGACTTAACTTAGTGTAAAAATGCCTCTTGAACGTTCTTTAGGCTCTGGAAAATAGTGTTGCCCAAAATGTGGCGTGAACAGCTCCAAAACAGAAGTGGTTTCCAGTTGCTGTTGGTACTATATAAACATGTCAATATGGCGTACCACAAGGCTCTATCCTGGGTCCACTACTTTTCTCTGTGTTACCAGAGCATCATAAAGCACAAGATCACAAAAAGCCAATATAATCAAACGCTCTGACAATATTTAGAGTTTGATCAAAAGTCCATCATGGCCTCAAACTCATCAATCCTCTGTCGGGTGTTTCCTCTCCGGATCCTCCTGAAGGACACACTTTTGTACTTTGATGATTGGTGGCTGCTGTTCTTCTTGTCGTCCGCTGCGTCCTCCTCGCCGTTCATGTTGTGAGAGTTTTGACCTCCTTCCTCTTTGTCCTCCTTCACTTCCATCACAGACGAGTTTGGGGTCGGACCGAGTTCTTTGCTTCCTCGTTCGGCCCTCAACGACGACTCAGCAGCTGCATCCATCAACGACACCTCCTCCTCCAACCTGCAACCTGATAGTGGAAAATATTATCTGTGTGGCTTTTTGTTTAACTAAAATGCTTTTTAAAGGTTAAAGCACCATATGAGGTGGTTTAATTAGCTCTGCAGAGGTTTTTTCCATTATCATTTGCTTTAGGCAACAGAGTGAGAGTCATCTTTGTGGAATTTTAATTAGATTTTAATGAATGAATTAACTCTCTGGCCTGAATCTCCACTGTGAGTAATTGTGTTTCCAGCCAATTAAAGCTGCAGTTATGTAAGATCCTCTCTAAACTGCAAACTCTAAAACAAAGTAGACAACTTCTTGCTAGATATTTAAACACTTACAGCAACAAATAACTTAAAGTTTAGGAGTGAAAGCAGTGGGGAAAATATATAGTGATAAATGACTTTGGTTGGCTAATCGGCACTATTTTGTTTTTGGGTTAATCTTGTCATTTTCAAGCAAAGAAAAGTGATTTAAAAATGATCTTTTTCACATTACATTTATTTATAATCATAAATTAAACTTTTGCAACGTGAATTTGTGAAAGCATGAACATTAAAATTAATCCTAAATTGCATTTGGCTGAGCTTAATTCCTTAAATTTGTCTAACCTCTATTTTACATTAGATCTAATTAACATATTAAGCAAACTACAAGTTAAGCTAATTTTTAATGCATCCATGTTGAAACAACTTAAAGGTAAAACCTGTAAGATTTTTAAAAATCAAACCCCATTTCTAAATCTAATTCTTAGTCTGCATTTTTCAGCAACAGCCATTTAATCTATTTACATTCTGTATTTTCCTCTTTAAGTACCTCTCAGTGTTAGTGGTGGAGTCCGCCATTCCCGCCAGTCTTGAGGTCATAACAGAGTGTAGCGGTACACTTTAAGAGGTGGTTACCTGTCTGTAGTTCAGGTGTAACATCCTGGACATCAGCGGTTTCACCTCGATGTCCTGGAGCAGGAAATGATGTCATCGGCGTTGTTTCAAGTTGCTCCTGTTCCTCCGAACTCTGTATCTCAGTGCCGACAGACTTTGTGTCTGTCAGAGTTTGTGCTGCAGCTCCCTCCGTCTCTTTGTCGCTGCTCGGTGATGTGGGATAAACGTCCCCGCTGTGGTGCTTGGCAGCACCTGAGCCTCTCTCTTCTTCTGCGAGGAGTCGGCGAGCTTCATTTCCTGTTTCTGAAGCAGCATGACTCAGCGTTTCAGCACATCCAGAGGCTCCTGGAGGTGATGGAGGTGATGGAGGTGAATCTGATTGGTCGAGCTGGTTTGCTGGTTCGTCGTTTAGTTCCTCTTTCCACTCCGTTTCTTCTTCTTCTGCACTTCCTTCTCTGTCTACCAAGGCCGCCATCTCTTCTTCTTCTTCATCAACCTTTTCTTGTTTCTTCACCTTCTTTTCTCCTGTATTTTCCATCTCTTCTCCTTCTTCTCCATCAACCTTTTCTTCTTCTTCTTTCTCTTCCTCCTTTTCTCCTGTATCCTCGATCTCTTCTTCTTCTTCTTCTTCGTCTTCTTCAACTTCCTTTTCTCCTGTATCCTCCATGTCTTCTTCTTCTCCATCAACCTTTCCTTGTTTCTTCACCTCCTTTTCTCCTGTATCCTCCATCTCTTCTTCTCCATCAACCTTTTCTTGTTTCTTCAACTCCTTTTCTCCTGTATCCTCCAGCTCTTCTTCTCCATCAACCTTTTCTTGTTTCTTCACCTCCTTTTCTCCTGTATCCTCCATCTCTTCTTCTTCTGCATCAACCTTTTCTTCTTCTTCTTTCTTCACCTCCTTTTCTCCTGTACCCTCCATCTCTTCTTCTTCTTCTTCTTCTTCTCCATCAACCTTTTCTTCTTCTTCTTTTTCTTCCTCCTTTTCTCCTGTAATCTTCATCTCTTCTTCTTTCGCTTCCTCCTTTTCTCCTGTATCCTCCATCTCTTCTTCCTCTTCTTCTTCTTCTCCATCAACCTTTTCTTCTTCTTATTTCTCTCCCTCCTTTTCTCCTGTATCCTCCATCTCTTCTTCTTCTCCATCAACCTTTTCTTCTTCTTTGTTCACCTCCTTTTCTCCTGTATCCTCCATCTCTTCTTCTTCTTCTGCATTAACCTTTTCTTCTTCTTCTATCTTCACCTCCTTTTCTCCTGTATCTTCCATCTCTTCTTCTTCTGCATCAACCTTTTCTTCTTCTTCTTTCTTCACCTCCTTTTCTCCTGTATCCTCCATCTCTTCTTCTTCTCCATCAACCTGTTGTTCTTCTTTCGCTTCCTCCTTTTCTCCTGTATCCTCCATCTCTTCTTCTTCCTCTACCTCCTTTTCTTCTTCATCCTCCATCTCTCTTTCTCCATCTTCTTCCTCCTTTTCTTTCTCTGCTCGTTCATCCGCTCTTTCCTCCTTTCTTTCTTCTTTTCCCTCCATCTCTTCAACCTCATCTTCATCATGGCTCTTCTCCTCTTTTTCTGCCCTTCCATCCCTCATGACATCCTCCTCTTCTTCTTCTTGAGTCTTTAACTCTATCCCTCCATCTTTTGCCCCCCCCTCATACTCTACCACTACCTGCTTTTCTTCTTCTACTTCATCTTCCTCTTCTTCCTCTGTCTCCCTGTCTTCATCTTCCTCTTCTTCCTCTGTCTCCCTGTCTTGTTCTTTTCTTTCTTCATCTACCTCTTCTTCCTCCCTTCTTTCTTCTACCACGACATCATCCTGAGTGACCTTGTTTTTATTCTCCACTTCTTCTTCATCCTGTCTTTCTATCTCTTCCTCCTCTACCTCGACTGCCTGAAGTTTGTTTGTAACCTCCTCCTCATCGTCTTCGTCTGCCTCCTTGTCCCTTTCTTCTTCCTCTTGCTCTCTTTGAGTCTTTGCTTCATCCTTTTCTTCTTCTATCCGTGCCTCTCCTTGCTCTTCTTCTACCTCATTTTCATTTTGCTTCTCTACCTTTCCCCCCCCTTTCTCGTCCTCCACCTCCTTTCCTTTCGCCATTATTCCTGCTTCTTCGTCTTCTTTTTCTTCTCCTTCAGCTTCGTTTTTTCCTTTCCTCTCTTCTTCTTCAATCTTCTCTTCTTTTGTCCCTTCTTCTCTCACATCTATCAGCTTTTCTTTCTCTATTTCAACATTTCCATCCTCTTCCTCCTCTTCCTCTTTCCAGTCTTGAACCTGTTGCTTTCCTCCATCCTTTCCCACCTCCTCTCCATCCTCTTCCTCCATCGTCACTTCACCTCTTGGCATTTCTTCATCGTCTACCTTTTTGTCTCCTGATGCAGTCCCTTCAGTGTTGTCCTCTCTTTGGACTTCAGACAACATTGTGTCCTCCAGTGACAGAATATCTCCAAACAGGCCGACCGCCTGAATAACCCGAGCCACTATGGAGTTCTCCTCCAGGTCCAGACTGTCCAGCACGTCGGCCGCCGTCCACCAGCTCGCCATGACGCAGGAAGTAAGAGAAAACTAGCTGCTTGGTCAAACACAGTGAAAGAAATCAGCCTGCACACTCACTCACAGAGGATTTCATTAATGCTGATTGGCAGAAAACGCAGCACACGTCATTTCTCAACAGTGTGGTAACCTGAAGGCCACGTTTTCAGCCTCGGGTTTGTAATACTTTAATCTTTCAGGTGTGATCTCTCTCTCTCTCTCTCTCTCTCTCTCTCTCTGCTTTACTTCTTAAAATGACCACCGTGTGTACTTCTTTTAATTGAAGAAGTACACTTGTTTGTATACTTTTAATAAACTAAAAAGTGGATTTAGTCCCAATAAGTATTCATGGAGTACACCTAAAAGTACTACTAGCATATTGATATTAGTATACTTACTACATAAAGTATATATTGGGGAAATATACTTGAACTTTACTTAAGTATACTTCATAAAATAAACTTGAAGTATACTACTTTTTCGTAAGGGGTAGTACAATTTTGAGCTACTTTACTTGAGAATATACTTCTACTCCACTACATTTTGGAAGTACTTTTTACTGCACTATATTACTACTTTTACTTAAGTAAAATATCAGAGTATTTCTGCTTAAAGTATGAACAGTAAAAGTACACATAATGCACTCAAAGTAGCTGGAAGTACTCGATTAAGTACTATCTACTTTGATTAAGTTACACTGGTGAAACTGGCCTGGTTTTACCACGTTTTATTAAAATTATGTTATAATACATTTTAAAGTGTTTTCCTTCCTTTTTCAATGAATATTAAAAATACATTTTACAGCCACAGTATGCATACATGTACCGTTAATAGGAGTTTCTTAGTTCAGCCTGAAGATCAACATTCCCACTGCGGTTTATCCAACCGTGGTATGTAAAGCTTCACAATAAGCTGTAATGAGTGTTACAGTCTCACATGTATTCACATTATGTCACCGTTTCCATCCTCGCTGCATTCTCATCAAAATAACGTGTGTTTTGGAGGGAAAGATATACAAAAATATATT
Source organism: Sebastolobus alascanus (assembly GCA_916701645.2). Taxonomy (NCBI): domain Eukaryota; kingdom Metazoa; phylum Chordata; class Actinopteri; order Perciformes; family Sebastidae; genus Sebastolobus; species Sebastolobus alascanus. The sequence continues at coordinate 201,171 of CAKAOJ020000118.1, read as the reverse complement.
ATATTTTAGATTATTTAAATACTCTCTGAATGACACAGATCTTCACGTTTAGTCAGTAATTATCTGTAAATCTCTGAAAAGATATTAAAAGCACTACCCCAAAATACTCCCATAGATGGTGCTATAACTCATACGTAGATCTGAGTCATGAGCCACTTCCACAAATATAATAAACTTCTTTCATAACCAAAATTAGCAGAATAAGGAGTCATTTTTCCGGGAAATGCTCCTCTGGGCTTGTTATGCAAGAACATAATGAGTCAAATTCTCCAAAATGACACAAATAAAAAGCAGAACCTCCAACTGTGGAAATATTGTGGTTTATAGGAGAGATTAAGTGCATCTCTTCCTGTTCATGGAATGCAGAAATAAGGAAAGATTCATTTAAAACTCTCTTTAAGCAGCATTTCTAATCCTGGAAACCTGTAAAGATATTTCACTTTTGGATCTGTTTGTGCTTCTTCTTCCTTTTCTCTTTTTCCTTCTTCTTTTTCCCATGAACGTTTATTAATGATCTTAATATATTAAATAATAAACCCACGAGTCCTCATGTGTCAGAACATTTATTGCAATAATAAAATAATGTAACAAACAGGATAGGTTTCGTTTTTCAGGAGTTTCACGTCATCTTTTATGAAAATATGTACTAAATGTGTTTTACATTCAACGCTGGTGCAACCAAAACCTTAATTAATAATAAAATAAACTTGTTTTATTAATAAATATTCATCCTAGTAAAGTTTTGATGCATTACGGGAAGGTGCTTACTGATTTTAACAGGCTTTCTTTTTCATCCACATGCCAGTTATTAGTGTTTCTTAGTGCTGGATCCACCTCAGTACTCGTTTCAGATTTCAGGTGTAAGATAATGTTTAATCTTTTAACCTTTTTGTGAAACAAACTCTTCAGATTTAAAGTCCACGATGAGTTCAGATCTTAGCAGCATCAGCAGTTTTATCTAAGGTTCACTCTTGCTCTGTGATTTCGCTTCCTGCTGCGCCCTCCAGGCCGCGAGCACCTCGTCGTCTACGGCCTCGGCAGCGGCCCGAGCTCTGACCCTCTGCCTGGTTTGGGCGATGAAGGTGGCGATGTCGTCCTCCTCCTCGTTGGCTTCCTCCCTCCTCCTCCCGTCCGTCTGGCTGCTTTCATATCGCGAATGATGAGTGAACTTCCTCTTTGTGGAGAGGTCCTGGGAGCTCTGCGCCCCCTCGTCGCTCTCGTCGTTAGCGCCGTGCGACCTCGCCGCCCGGCTGTGGGACTGCGTGAACCCATTGCAAGTGTCTTCACTTGATAGATCCTCATGTAACCTTGACCTGTATCTGGAGGCAACGCCATAAGTTTCCTCGTCTTCCTCGTCGACAGCATAGGACGCCCGGCGGCTCGAGAAGTCGAATTCGGAAGCGGAGGCATCAAGATGGTCGTAGGGATCCTCTGATGGTCCAGCTTCTGCTCCCGAGGCCGGTTTCCTCGGAGGAGGACGGACGCTTGTCAGCCAGTCGTCGATGCTGGTGTTCTTGTCTTTCTCCAGCGCAGGGTTGAGATTGAGGCACCCGGAGAGGCCGAAAGTCCTCACAGGTTTCTCCTTTTTCTTTGTTTCCTGCAGAAACTCCTCCTCTTTCTTCTGTCTCTCCTCCTCCTCGTCTTCGTCCTCCTTTGGTTTCTTCTTCTTGTACAGGGTGCTGCGCTTGTTGTCCTCCAGGATCTTTTTCTTTTCGTAGGTCGCCATCTTGCCCCTCATCTCGGACTTGATCTCCTTGTCCATGGCGTCCAGTTTGCCCATGTCCACCTGGTCTTGGAAGAGGCTGAAAAGAGGGACGCTGGTGGTGGTGATCTTGTTTTTCTGGGAGCCGAGGGCGGAGCTTCTTCCAGTGAGACCGGAGACGCCGCTCGACCCGCCACCTGAGAGGACTGACGCTGCCCTGCCTCGACCCCGCGACAGCGCGCTGGAATAGGAAGCGCCGCTCAACAAGGACGCTTTGTCATCGTCCACGCCCCGGCCGGAAATCAGGCTCGTCGCACCGCCGAAGCCGAGCTCCGATCCGGCGCGTGACGGAGGAGGCAGGCTCATCTCGCTTTGCTTCTGCTTGATGGTTTCAGAGACGACGTTAGCGATCCAGTTTTGGATGCTGGCCAGGTTGACCATGGGTTCACCTCCGGGGCCCTGGACAGTAGGAACCGGGAGGATGGGAGGAACTGCTGTCCTGGGGTTAACAGATCTTGTACTGCGAGGCTGCGATACGGAGGATATGACAGATGACCTGCCGCTGAGCATGGACATGTTGTCATCATTGGCGATGCTCGACTGGCCCGTGACTCCGGCTCCGGCCCAGAAGGCGGAGAGAGGTATCGTACCCTCGCTGACGCAGCTCTCGTTCTCCCAGCCACACATGGACTGACTCTCTTCTAATGTTTTCTTGGAGCGCTCCAGGATCTCCTCGCGTCTTTGCCTCCGTTTGACCGTCGCAGAGTCCTCGCCGCGACTCATCTCCAAAATCTCATCTGTGTTTTCCTCCCCGAGGCGCTTCTGCTGCCTCAGCTTCCACGCCTGATACGCTGTCAGGTTGACATCTTGGAAGGATGGCGTCTTGGCTTCTCCCTCTCCGTCACCTCTCTCTCCGTCTCCCACAGAACTTTTCTCTCCGTCCTCTCGATCTTTCTTGTTCCAGCCAAACTGGATCCTCTTGACGCGCCAGCGCTCCAAAGGCGACATCTTCTCTTTATTCTTCTGGCAAAAGTTGTACATGGAGCTGGTGTCAGAGAGGATGCTCTCCACCTCCTCATCAATCTTCTTCTTCTCTCCTTCTCCACCTTCTGTGGCGGTGCTCTCGCTGCCTTCGTCGTCCTCCTTCTTGCGGTAGCGAGCGGCAGCTTGTTCCTCGATCTCCCTCAACCGCTGTTTCCAAAGATCAGAGTAACTTGTGCAGCTGGAGGTGGACATGGCGTCTGAGGGTGGACGTCTGCTGCGGCGCTTCAACCGCTCTTTCACAGCTCGCACGTCCTCGCTGGTGACGCTCTCCACATCGGCGTCCACGCCTTCCATCGTCTTCTTTGGTCGACCCCCGGCGAGAGATTCCCCGTCCTCGCCGTCGCTGTTCAGCTGCGCCTCCCACCAGTCGTCGTTCTGGTATTTCTCGTTCCTCCTCTGCCACTCACGGATCATGCTGTCGAGACCGTCCTCATCCTCGCCGTCGTCTTTGCCCTCCTGCTCAGGCAGAACGATCTCTTCTTGGACGCGGGTCGACTCCTGCTTGTTCGGCCCGTTCTGCGCTTCCATCGATCCGCTCCTGAGCGCCGCAGCAGCTGCAGAAGAGGCGACGCTGCTCATCACGCTTTCTCCGTCCTCCTCCTCCTCCATCATGATGGAGTGCGCTTTCACCTCGATCATACTCTGCTCTTCCTCTTTATCGGTATCATCGTCGTCGTCGTCCCCGCCCTCGCCGAAGATGCGAGTGCGTGTGCGTGCGTCGATAACGGAGCACTGGCTGAGCGTTTCGTCGTCATCGTCGCGCTCCTCCATCAGGTTCTCGTTGAGATTTCTCAGCTGCTTCAGGAAGCCTTCGTTGGGGTTGATGGCGCGCTTTTTCCTCATGGAGGTCAGGGCGTCCATGATGGTCATGTGATGGAAGATCATCAGGTAGGACGCCACCAGGACAGCAGAGCGGCTCACGCCCATCATGGACACCACGAGAACCTTCCCTGCAAGAAGACAAAACTGGGATTATAGTTGACCGCACGACACATACAGTATTTAGTGTGATGACTTTATAGTATAACATGTATTATTATATCTAAAGTAACCCTGACGAAACGTAGTACACTTCAAGTTTGTTTTATGAAGTATACTTAAGTAAAGTTCAAGTGATCTCAGTCAAGTTAAATGTTTCTTTTGTCTAATTGTGAAATTAAATGTCTTAGAAATAATTCAAACCCACCTTTTCATCATTAATTGCCTGATTTCTTTAAAAAAAGATGAAACATTTCAACCACTCACCCTTGTGTGTCAGCAGAGCCTCGTCCAGGAACTCGGCGCTGGGCCGGAAGTGCACCGAGATGTCGGCGTCGGGGAAGTCGTCCAGCTCGATGCCCAGGTACTGGATGTTCATGCCGCCGTAGAAAGACTCGCCCGTGTACACCCCTGTGCCGTGGGCCGCGTTGAGGATGTGGGTGATGCCCATTCGCTTCAGGCGAGCCTTGTTGACCGCAACAGATCTGAAACAAGAAAAACAATTGTTTTTTTTAACCTATATATTTTTTCTCTCTTTTATTATTTTATTTTATATTTATTTGTTTTTTAATTATTTTATTTTATTACTATTATTTGTTTTTCTTCTTCTTCTTCTATTAATTTATGTTTTTTTCCCTTTTGTGTGACAAAGACCAACATGGGGTGGGGCGGGGGGGAAGCGGTGGTCCTTTTTCTGTTTTTCTTTCATGTCACGGACACTGAATTATGTTCTACATTTGATAAGATGACCTTTGCCATGTCTGCAAAAAAAACAATAAAAAAAGATTTTGATTTAAAAAACAAACAATCGTACTGGAGCTTTCAACCCTAACGCATGGTCTTCAGCAGCTACTAGAGTTTGCTGAGTTATCGTGGAACTGTAGACGTCCAAACAAGATGGTTTTGTTTGACTGAAAGCTGCAGAACAATTTAGTAAGTGGACATTTAGTGGAAACTGCTGTTTGTGAGGTGAAGAACTTCAGCGGCGTTTGGTCGACTCACTTCTCGGCGATGAAGATGTTGGGCCACACCTCGTCCACGGGGTTGCTGGGAGCCTCCAGGCGGTCCTGCACCATGGCCCTCTGGATGTCCAGCACACAGGGGGTGTTGTACGGGCTGCGGTCGTCGATCATGTCCTTCACCCGGTTGTACAGGTCTTCCACCATCAGCTGCTCGGCGGTTTCCAGCATGGACTCTGGGACGGAGTCGGCCCGCACGCTGCGAGGCGGCAGCTCTGTGGAGGAAACACATGAGAATCATTTATGTGTTGTTATCCTGTAACTCTCCACTTGTAGTCAGTAACAGCTAGATAGTCTTGCTTCACTGTAAATGCTCCCAGTGGATTAAATGGTTTAAATGGGCCAGTATGGAGGACGGGACCTGAATAAATACATAAATGACTCGATAAATAAATAAATGTCATTAAATGTAGCAAAAATAATATTATAAATAAACGTAGTCATTAATTAATTGATAAAATGTGAAATAAATTGCTATTTCTGTTTTAATTTGTTCTTTATCTTTGTTTTAATTCCCATATTTATTTACTACTCTGTATGATTTTCCCTTGTTTTTATTTATGTATAGCGAGCTAGCTAGCATGCAGTCATGCACCCTGACTACATGATGACACACGATGAGTGACAGAAGCTTCATTTGCATAATGAGGCAGAAATGCATAAAGAAATGTAAAAAGAAATGAATACAGATATAAATAACTTCTCACACTAAATGACTGTAGGAGACGTGAGTCACAATAATGGGAACTTTTTGCCAATTTTTTTGGGCAAGTTTTGACCACTTGCAAATTGAGCGTGAAAGTTCATTCTTGAACTTGAAAACAGTCATAATAACCTCGGGGTCTATCTCGGGGATTATGAGACAAAACTCTCCTAAACCTGCTCAGATAACTGAAGATGCCGTCTGCTGCAGAGATGTGATCTAAAGTACTGGAACAAGCTACTAAGTGGACACTAGTTCCAGTAGTTTTAGTCTTAGTCCGGCCCCAGACGACCTGAAAACACCTCTGTTTCTATGCATGAACATGTGGACTTTCAGCTCCATGTGGTACATTCTCATCCTGAAGGACAAACTGCATAAAGGTACATATAGACTCAGTTCAGAGGCTTGCATATCTCTCTGCATGCTGTGAAGCTGCACGTGAAAACAAACTCCTCATGAATGCATCGTCGTCCTCCTGCAGATGAAACATGTATCGTCCATTAATGTAGTTAGATGTCAGAATGTGACGTGTCATATGATCATACGAGCTCATCTCCTCAATCAGCATGACCCTGCTCCTCCGTCTCCATCCGGTAATGAGTGGAGGGGACGAAACGTGGCTTCACTGTAATTGAAGAGTGCTAGACCAAATTAGAGTTGTTGAATGTGGACTGATGTGATCTCTTCTCAATTTTAGCAATTTATTCATCGTTAAAAATCCTTTACAGCTTCTCAAATTTCTTATTTCATACCAGCGTCGATTAAAAAGAAGTATTGCATATAAGCTATAACACTTCCGGTAAGTAAGTAAGTAAGTAAAAAATATGACTTTAGATAATTTTATAAGTAAAACAATATGACATTATATAATTTTATAAGTAAAAATTATGTCTTTAGATAATTTTATAAGTAAAAAACATGACATTATATAATTTTATAAAAAAAAATGGGACTTAAGATAATTTTATAAGTAAAAAATATGACTTTAGATGATTTTATAAGTAAAAAATATGACTTTAGATCACTTTATAAGTAAAAAAATATGACTTTATATATTTTTAAAGGTAAAAATATGACTTTAAATAATTTTATAAGTAAAAAACATGACATTATATAATTTTATGAGTAAAAAATGTGACTTAAGATAATTTTATAAGTAAAAACCATGACAATATATAATTTATAAGTAAAAAATATGACTTAAGATGATTTTATAAGTAAAAAATATGACTTTAGATCACTTTATAAGTAAAAATAAATGACTTTATATAATTTTAAAGGTAAAAGATATGACTTTAAATAATTTTATAAGTAAGAAATATGACTAAATCATTTTATAAGTAATATTTAACTGTCAAGCAGTTGGTAAACTAGCTACAGCCTCAGTAAACTGATATCTATGGAACATCATCCAGAAAATGTGCTTTGACGCCCTCTTGTGGCCACGGTCGGTAACTACAACTACATTAATATCAAGTTAGAGGAATTGTATACAAGCTATTATACTTCCGGCAATCGTTCAAAATAAAACTTTTATAAAAGACTATGTTTGTATGTTATATGTATGTTAAACTTTATGTTTGAATATTTTACCGTCAGAATTACAATACGCCTTGTATGTAGTGGAATTAGCTTGATGTATAAATATGGAGTGCGGTACAATTAGCTTACATTATTAGCAGGAGCTAATGAAATGAAAGCCTACTTTCCTCCCTTAGAAATGAATGTTGTCTCACTTTTGGTTCGTAGGAGACGAAGGTTTGAATCCACTACAATGAAGTCAGACGAAATCGCATCGTAATACTGTCAACGAAGCATTCAATCCGAAATAAAACGACAAGCACGTCTTTTATACGTTTTATTTTGCAGGATGTAACCGGAAGTTTGACTTATATGTAATTCCTCTAACTTGCTTACAATATTAGCTGAAGCTAACGAAAGCCTGCTTAATAATATTGTTATTATAGCATTATATTATTTTTATTCTCATTGTTTTTATTATGATTAGTATTTTGTTTTGTTTTAATCATTATTATTATTATATTTATTATTATTATTATTATTATTATTATTATTATAATTATAATAAGGATAGACAAAGAGGAACAGAAGGAATTAAATAATGTAAGATGAAATCAGAGCAGGAAGTAAGGAGGGAAATAAAGAGAAAGGAAAGAAGAACTCATTTTATTTACTTTTAACTTTATTTTGTCTATAATTTAATTTAATGCTTTTAATTGCATGGTTCTAAAGCAGTCGGTAAACTAGCTACAGCCTCAGTAAACTGATATCTATAGAACATCATCCAGAAAATTTGTTTTTACGCCCTCTTGTGGCCACGGTTGGTAACTACAACTGCATTAATATCAAGTTAGAGGAATTGCATATAAGTCAAACTTCCGGTTACATCCATCAAAATAAAACGTTTAAAAGACGTGATTGTCGTTTTATTTCAAAATAAAACGTATAAAACACGTATTTGTAGTTTTATTTCGGTTTGAATGCTTCGCTGACAGTATTACGATGCGATTTCGTCTGACTTCATTGTAGTGGATTCAAACCTTCGTCTCTTTACGAACCAAAAGTGCGAGAACATTCATTTTTAAGGGAGGAAAGTAGGCTTTCATTTCATTAGCTCCTGCTAATAATGTAAGCTAATTGTACCGCACTACGGTGGCCCTGAAGGCTCAACGCACTGAAAACACATATTGTAAACTAATCGGGAGACTCGAGAAACTGAGATAAATATGAACGCCGGGTTTAGCTGAGCCTGCTATCTTCTAATATTAGCTCTGATTATTTATTTTTGCCATAATATAAGTAATATTTAACTGTAAAGCAGTCGGTAAACTAGCTACAGCCTCAGTAAACTGATATCTATGGAACATCATCCAGAAAATGTGTTTGGACGCCCTCTTGTGGCCACGGTTGGTAACTACAACTGAATTAATATAAAGTTAGAGGAATTGCATATAAGTCAAACTTCCGGTTACATCCATCAAAATAAAACGTATAAAAGACGTGATTGTCGTTTTATTTCAAAATAAATTTATAAAACACGTATTTGTCGTTTTATTTCGTTTTGAATGCTTCGCTGACAGTATTACGATGCGATTTCGTCTGACTTCATTGTAGTGGATTCAAACCTTCGTCTCCTACGAACCAAAAGTGCGAGAACATTCATTTCTAAGGGAGGAAACTAGGCTTTCATTTCATTAGCTCCTGCTAATAATGTAAGCTAATTGTACCGCACTACGGTGGCCCTGAAGGCTCAAAGCACTGAAAACACATATTGTACACTAATCGGGAGACTAGAGGAAACTGAGATAAATATGAACGCCGGGTTTAGCTGAGCCTGCCATCTTTCATTTCATTTCATTTCACAATTTATTCCGAACACGTAAAATAATAATAATAATAAAAAAAGAGAATCATCATACAACAAGTGGACTGCCAGAAAAAAAGCAGTATCCACATACAATGAAAATCATAAGCAAAAGAAATTGTCAAACACTTGATGCCTTGGTTTACATATTCGAAAAGGAGTGAGAAGAAGTACAAACTTATTTAATCCCACCCCTTCTCGATAACTCATTCATTAATAAGTAACCAGCGTCCTAATTGAGCTAAACATATAATCTAAGTTATTTTTTCTAACTTGTTTAACTTTAATTATTACCTTTCATCTCTGTCATATAGAAATATAAATTAATTACTGATATAATTATCCTTATCAAAATATAAATTCATTATCAGTCAAGAATACCAAATCATAACTTAATATTGAGCAAACCAGATAAATAAATAATCAGTAATAAATAAATAATCAGTAATAAATAAATAAACAGTAATAAATAAATAAAGAGTAACCCCTGTAAACACCTAGTGATTGTCAAACCTCCACTTCATCCCTGTACTTTGAGAAAATCATGTCTTTATATCTTATTTTAAACTGCTCTAAGTTTGGACATTGCTTTAGCTCCACATTAAAACTGTTCCATAGTTTCACCCCACAGATTGAAATACAAAAACTGTTCATGGTCGTACGAATACTATATATTTTGAAATAAAATGTTCCCCTTAAATTATAACCCTCCTCTCGATCACTGAACAATTTTTGAATATTTCCTGGTAGCAGGTTATTTTTAGCCTTAAACATTATTTGTATCTTCTAATATTAGCTCTGTTTATTTATTTTTTGCCGTAATATAAGTAATATTTAACTGTAAAGCAGTCGGTAAAGTAGCTGCAGCCTCAGTAAACTGATATCTATGGAACATCATCCAGAAAATGTGTTTTTACGCCCTCTTGTGGCCACGGTTGGTAACTACAACTGAATTAATATAAAGTTAGAGGAATTGCATATAAGTCAAACTTCCGGTTACATCCATCAAAATAAAACGTATAAAAGACGTGATTGTCGTTTTATTTCAAAATAAATTTATAAAACACGTATTTGTCGTTTTATTTCGTTTTGAATGCTTCGCTGACAGTATTACGATACGATTTCGTCTGACTTCATTGTAGTGGATTCAAACCTTTGTCTCCTACGAACCAAAAGTGCGAGAACATTCATTTCTAAGGGAGGAAAGTAGGCTTTCATTTCATTAGTTCCTGCTAATACTGTAAGCTAATTGTACCGCACTACGGTGGCCCTGAAGGCTCAACGCACTGAAAACACATATTGTAAACTAATCGGGAGACTCGAGAAACTGAGATAAATATGAACGCCGGGTTTAGCTGAGCCTGCTATCTTCTAATATTAGCTCTGATTATTTTTTTTTTGCCATAGTATAGGAAATATTTAACTGTAAAGCAGTCGGTAAACTAGCTACAGCCTCAGTAAACTGATATCTATGGAACATCATCCAGAAAATGTGTTTTTACGCCCTCTTGTGGCCACGGTCGGTAACTTAAACTGCATTAATAAACAAGTTAGAGGAATTGCATATAAGTCAAACTTCCGGTTACATCCATCAAAATAAAACGTAAAGAAGACGTGTTTGTCGTTTTACTTCAAAATAATTTATAAAACACGTTTTTGTCGTTTTATTTCAGTTTGCTTCGCTGACAGTATTACGATGCGATTTCGTCTGACTTCATTGTAGTGGATTCAAACCTTCGTCTCCTACGAACCAAAAGTGGGAGTAGATTCATTTCTAAGGGAGGAAAGTAGGCTTTCATTTCATTAGCTCCTGCTAATAATGAAAGCTAATTGGACCGCACTACGGAGGTTTTGCTTATATGCAATTCCTCTAATTAGCTCACAATATTAGCCGAAGCTAACGAAAGCCTGCTTTAATCCTAAATGAATGTTCTCCCACTTTTGGTTAGTAGAAGAAGGTTTAATACGTGTCCATATTTATACATCAAGCTGTCTCCACTACATACAAGGCGTATTGTAATTCTGACGGTAAAATATTCAAACATAAACGAGTCTTTTATAAAAGTTTTATTTTCAACGATTGCCGGAAGTAGTATAGCTTGTATACAATTCCTCTAACTTGATATTAATTCAGTTGTAGTTACCGACCGTGACCACAAGAGGGCGTAAAAACACATTTTCTGGATGATGTTCCATAGATATCAGTTTACTGAGGCTGTAGCTAGTTTACAGACTACTTTATAATCTAAATATTACTTATATTACGGGTAAATAAATAATCAGAGCTAATATTAGAAGATAGCAGGCTCAGCTAAACCCGGCGTTCATATTTATCTCAGTTTCTCGAGTCTCCCGATTAGTTTACAATATGTGTTTTCAGTGCGTTGAGCCTTCAGGGCCACCGTAGTGCGGTACAATTAGCTTACATTATTAGCAGGAGCTAATGAAATGAAAGCCTACTTTCCTCCCTTAGAAATGAATGTTCTCGCACTTTTGGTTGGTGGGAGACGAAGGTTTGAATCCACAACAATGAAGTCAGACGAAATCGCATTGTAATACTGTCAGCGAAGCATTCAAAACGAAATAAAACGACAAATACGTGTTTTATAAATTTATTTTGAAATTAAACGACAATCACGTCTTTTATACGTTTTATTTTGATGGATGTAACCGGAAGTTTGAATTATATGCAATTCCTCTAACTTGATATTAATTCAGTTGTAGTTACCGACCGTGGCCACAAGAGGGCGTCAAAACACATTTTCTGGATGATGTTCCATAGATATCAGTTTACTGAGGCTGCAGCTAGTTTACCGACTGCTTTACAGTTAAATATTACTTATATTACGGCAAAAAAATAAATAAACAGAGCTAATATTAGAAGATACAAATAATGTTTAAGGCTAAAAATAACCTGCTACCAGGAAATATTCAAAAATTGTTCAGTGATCGAGAGGGGGGTTATAATTTAATGGGAACATTTTATTTCAAAATGCATAGTATTCGTACGACCATGAAAAGTTTTTGTATTTCAATCTGTGGAGTGAAACTATGGAACAGTTTTAATGTGGAGCTAAAGCAATGTCCAAACTTAGAGCAGTTTAAAATAAGATATAAAGACATGATTTTCACAAAGTACAGGAATGAAGTGCAGGTTTGACAATCACTAGGTGTTTACAGGGGCTACTCTTTATTTATTTATTACTGTTTATTGATTTATTACTGTTTATTTATTTATTATTGTTTATTGATTTATCTGGTTTGCTCAATATTAAGTAATGATTTGGTATTCTTGACTGATAATGAATTTTTATTTTGATAAGGATAACTATATCAGTAATTAATTTATATTTCTATATGACAGAGATGAAAGGTAATAATTATAGTTAAACAAGTTAAAAAAAAGAACTTAGATTATATGTTTAGCTCAATAAGGAGGCTGGTTACTTATTAATGAATGAGTTATGGAGAAGGGATGGGATTAAATACGTTTGTACTTCTTCTCACTCCTTTTCGAATATGTAAACCAAGGCAAGTGTTTGACAATTTCTTTTGCTTATGATTTTCATTGTATGTGGATACTGCTTTTTTCTGGCAGTCCACTTATTGGATGATGATTCTCTTTTTATTATTATTATTATTATTTTACATGTTCGAAATAAATTGTGAAATGAAATGAAAGATGGCAGGCTCAGCTAAACCCAACGTTCATATTTATCTCAGTTTCCTCGAGTCTCCCGATTAGTTTACATTATGTGTTTTCAGTGCTTTGAGCCTTCAGGGCCACCGTCGTGCGGTACAATTAGCTTACAGTATTAGCAGGAGCTAATGAAATGAAAGCCTAGTTTCCTCCCTTAGAAATGAATGTTCTCGCACTTTTGGTTCGTAGGAGACGAAGGTTTGAATCCACTACAATGAAGTCAGACGAAATCGCATCGTAATACTGTCAGCGAAGCATTCAAAACGAAATAAAACGACAATTACGTGTTTTATAAATTTATTTTGAAATAAAACGACAATCACGTCTTTTAGACGTTTTATTTTGATGGATGTAACCGGAAGTTTGACTTATATGCAATTCCTCTAACTTTATATTAATTCAGTTGTAGTTACCAACCGTGGCCACAAGAGGGCGTAAAAACACATTTTCTGGATGATGTTCCATAGATATCAGTTTACTGAGGCTGTAGCTAGTTTACCGACTGCTTTACAGTTAAATATTACTTATATTATGGCAAAAAAAAATAATCAGAGCTAATATTAGAAGATAGCAGGCTCAGCTAAACCCGGCGTTCATATTTATCTCAGTTTCCTCGAGTCTCCCGATTAGTTTACAATATGTTTTTTCAGTGCTTTGAGCCTTCAGGGCCACCGTCGTGCGGTACAATTAGCTTACGGTATTAGCAGGAGCTATTGAAATGAAAGCCTACTTTCCTCCCTTAGAAATGAATGTTCTCGCACTTTTGGTTCGTAGGAGACGAAGGTTTGAATCCACTACAATGAAGTCAGACGAAATCGCATCGTAATACTGTCAGCGAAGCATTCAAACCGAAATAAAACGACAAATACGTGTTTTATAAATTTATTTTGAAATAAAACGACTATCACGTCTTTTATACGTTTTATTTTGATGGATGTAACCGGAAGTTTGACTTATATGCAATTCCTCTAACTTTATATAAATTCAGTTGTAGTTACCAACCGTGGCCACAAGAGGGCGTAAAAACACATTTTCTGGATGATGTTCCATAGATATCAGTTTACTGAGGCTGTAGCTAGTTTACCGACTGCTTTACAGTTAAATATTACTTATATTATGGCAAAAAAAATAATCAGAGCTAATATTAGAAGATAGCAGGCTCAGCTAAACCCGGCGTTCATATTTATCTCAGTTTCTCGAGTCTCCCGATTAGTTTACAATACGTGTTTTCAGTGCGTTGAGCCTTCAGGGCCACCGTAGTGCGGTACAATTAGCTTACAGTATTAGCAGGAACTAATGAAATGAAAGCCTACTTTCCTCCCTTAGAAATGAATGTTCTCACACTTTTGGTTCGTAGGAGACGAAGGTTTGAATCCACAACAATGAAGTCAGACGAAATCGCATCGTAACACTGTCAGCGAAGCTTTCAAACCGAAATAAAACGACAAATACGTGTTTTATAAATTTATTTTGAAATAAAACGACAATCACGTCTTTTAGACGTTTTATTTTGATGGATGTAACCGGAAGTTTGACTTATATGCAATTCCTCAAACTTGATATTAATGTAGTTGTAGTTACCGACCGTGGCCACAAGAGGGCGTCAAAACACATTTTCTGGATGATGTTCCATAGATATCAGTTTACTGAGGCTGTAGCTAGTTTACTGACTGCTTTACAGTTAAATATTACTTAAATTATGGCAAAAAAAATAATCAGAGCTAATATAAGAGGATAGCAGGCTCAGCTAAACCCGGCGTTCATATTTATCTCAGTTCCTTGAGTTTCCCGATTAGTTTACAATATGTGTTTTAAGTGCTTTGAGCCTTCAGGGCCACCGTAGTGCGGTACAATTAGCTTACAGTATTAGCAGGAGCTAATGAAATGAAAGCCTACTTTCCTCCCTTAGAAATGAATGTTCTCGCACTTTTGGTTCGTAGGAGACGAAGGTTTGAATCCGCTACAATGAAGTGAGACGAAATCGCATCATAATACTGTCAGCGAAGCATTCAAACCGAAATAAAACGACAAACACTTCTTTTATACGTTTTATTTTGATGGATGTAACCGGAAGTTTGACTTACATGCAATTCCTCTAACTTGATATTAATGCAGTTGTAGTTACCAAGCGTGGCCACAAGAGGGCGTCCAAACACATTTCCTGGAGGATGTTCCATAGATATCAGTTTACTGAGGCTGTAGCTAGTTTACCAACTGCTTTACATTTAATATGACTTATATTATATATTTAATTATTATTATATGTATACATATGGACACGTATTAAACCTTCTTCTCCAACTAACCAAAAGTGGGAGAACATTCATTTAGGATGAAAGCAGGCTTTCGTTAGCTTCGGCTAGTAGCGTGAGCTAGTTAGAGGAATTGCATATAAGTCAAACTTCCGGTTACATCCTTCAAAATAAAACGGTCAGTAACTACAACTGTGGATTTTATCAAGTTAGACGAATTACATAAAAGCCGTACTTCCGGTTGCATCCTTCAAAATGAAAGAGAAAGAGATGTAGTTACGCACTTTGTCCACAGGAGGGCAGTGTGATTATGATTTTAATTATAATGATTGTGTCTAACTACAATTGTTTAGCCGAGCCAGCCAAGGGTTAGGGTTTAACAATAGACCTGATTATTTTCTTGCCATAATATAAGTAACATTTAAATGGAGAGTAGTCTGTAAACTACTAGCTAGGTAAGTAAGAGTACAATTTACTCAAAAAGTTACTTGAGTACATGTAACAGAGTAAATGTAACCAACTCTGTATTTTACAGTTGCAGTTCTACAGTTCCATCTGGTCTAATTGTTATCATTTGTCTGGTCAGATTCCTAATTTTGCCAATTTAATTCATATTTCTACCAATTTTAGATTGTGTTTCATTTTATTAAACTGTTAGGAGGCCTCTATTTAACCCCCTCCTCCACGTTTTCTGCAGCTACAATGCACACAAAGAGCTATACAGTTTTATGTAGTAATAATATAAATAACATGAGCACAGATGATGCTCAAAAAGTCAGGGCCATAACATAAAATTATATAAAAACATTATATGATAAGTTATTAGTGCAATTTATCTATAAATTATTAGTAATGGTGGCCCAGAGTTTTTTTGGTCAAATGGTCTTTTGACTGTTGATCAGCAGTCTTAAGACATTTTATAGATTTCATGACTGATGCATAACGAAAATAACATTATTAAATAAAATATTTAAAAGACTCCCCTCCAGAATTCAGTGCACAGTGTCTGTGTGCATTTTATTAGATAACTACCTAAAATGAAATACAGCTGATTTAATTTAAGCTGCTGGCTCAGAACCACCACTCTGGCGGCTGTCTCTCCTCATCGCCTGTCTCACCCTCACTGATGATCTTCTTGGCAACGATGGCTGACGAGAGGTGGATGGGCTCCATGAAGATGCTCGCGGCGTCAGAGCCTGAGATCATGGAGAACCTGGACTCTGATGCCATCGAGAAACTGACAAAGAGAGGAGGAAAAAAAGAATATAACAGCTCAGTTTAGAGAAACTAGTCACCCAAAATAACCTGCAAGAATCCACACAGTTAGATTATGTTATTTTAAAATGTAATGACTGAAAATTAGGGTTTGTCAATCGACTAAAACATTTAATCTTGATTAATTGCATGATTGTCTGATTAATCACAATTAATCGCACATTTTTTATCTGTTCAAAATATATCTTAAAGGGAGATTTGTCATGTATTTAATACTTTTAACAACATGTGAGTGGACAAATATGCTGCTTTATGCAAATGTATGTATGTATTTATTATTGGAAATCAATTAACAACACAAAACAATGACAGATATTGTCCAGAAACCCTCACAGGTACTGCATTTAGCATAAATTAAATTTAGACATTAATTAATTGATAAAATGTGACATAAATTGATTAATTTATCTTTGTATTCATTTCATCATTTAGTTACTCTTCGGTTTAATTTTCCCATTTATTTATATTTGTATTATTTTTTTATTCATTTTTAAATTAATTAATTTATTTTGGCATTTATTTTCTATTTATTTCTGCATGATTGAAAAATAATCTAAAATTAAATTAAAATAAATAAATAAAATATAAAAAATAAATATAATATAAATAAAAAATAAATGAATAAATACAAAAAAATGAATCAATGGATCCATTAGGTTTTATAGTTTCATATGATACCAGTATCTTCACTCTAGCTTTAAAACAGCGCTACAACCTATACAAATTCCAATAACCAAGTTGCGTTAATGCGTTAAAGAAATTTGTGTTGTTAAAACTATTTCTGTTATTATCACGTTAACTTTGACAGCCCTACTGAAAATATTTATTTATTTTACTGGGGTTTGCACAAAATGTCAGTTTATGTCACATAGGCCACATAAAAGGAAATAGTTGAAAAAATAAAGAATTTAGTGAATATTAGATTAAATTTGTGCTGGCCTATACAGATATTCATCCTGAATCCAATAATCCAAAAATGCTCATGTTGGAATGATTCTCTTAATTTCTGTGAAATGAAACATAAGTCTGGTGTGTTGTCTCGTCTGTTACCTGGGCGACGGACAGCGGAGGTAATGGGACTGGACTCCTCGGACACTCCTCCTCTCCTCCTCCTCCTCCTCCTCTTCATCAGGAACCCTCTGATCACGATGCTCTCCGATCTCATTGGCTGACGCCATGGCAACCAAGATCCCTCCTTCCATTAATAAAAACAAGAACAAACCTTAAGGCATGTTGATTTTGTAGTTATTCAGCAGACTGTTATTTGTCTTATACTTTGGATTTTTGCATCAATGGGATGAAGTTTCTGGATAATAATAATAATAATAATAATAATAATAAAAATAATAATAATAATAATAATAATAATAATAATAATAATAATAATAATGATAACTACAATGAAGTCAGACAAAGTCGCATCGTAATACTGTCAGCAAAGCATTCAAACTGAAATAAAACGACAAACACGTCTTTTATACGTTTTATTTTGATGGATGTTACCGGAAGTTTGACTTATATGCAATTCCTCTAACTTGATATTAATGCAGTTGTAGTTACCGACCGTGGCCACAAGAGGGCGTAAAAACACATTTTCTGGATGATGTTCCATAGATATCAGTTTACTGAGGCTGCAGCTAGTTTACCGACTGCTTTAGAACCATGCAATTAAAAGCATTAAATTAAATTATAGAAAAAATATTTCAAGTTGAAAGTAAATAAAATGACTTCTTCTTTCCTTTCTCTTTATTTCCCTCCTTACTTCCTGCTCTGATTTCATCCTACATTATTTAATTCCTTCTTTTCCTCTTTGTCTATCCTTATAATATTATTATTATTATTATTATTATTATTATTATTATTAATAATAAAAAACAAAACGAAAATAATAATAATAATAATAATAATAATAATAATAATAATAATAATAATAATAATAAAAAGAAATATAATAATAATAATGATAAAAACAAAACAAAATACTAATCATAATAAAAACAATAAGAATACAAATAATATAATACTATAATAACAATATTATTATTATTATTATTATTATTATTATTAATAATTAAAATATAAAAACTTGAATCATAATACTACTACTACTACTACTACTACTACTACTACTAATAATAATAATATACATTTGTATTAAATTCACTGGATGAGGATTAGGGGGGTACAGGGGGTCTTTAGGGGGAGATAGTCATGATAGATGGTAGGTGTCACATAGAAGTGGTGTACATCATCTGAAAGCTGGAACCTGAAAATTAATGAGATGCTGCTCAGCACTGTGTGTCAAGTTCTTCTAGTCATAATTAATTAAAATGATTTTTTCTAGTGTATAAGGGCTAAGAACATTATGATAGAAGTATATGATGTCCATCCCCATGCTCTATTATGTCTCATAAGTTGTTGCAGCAATTTTTGTGTTGATACCATTTGTTACACAGTTTTGGTGCTAAATTTAACCATTTTGTACCACTGGAGAATTGATAAAAATGATTAATAATAACTTTGGACATTTGGAGATTTCTGCAAGAATTTAATTTTTCGGCGATTGGATAGGGAGCACTTCTGTTGTGTAAACTGCTCAAAAACCCCCTTATTGTCAATCTAGCTAGGAAAGCCATCCATCATCTGAATGCTCTAGGTCTCTAGTTTGATCCATCCATCCTCTGAATGCTCTAGGTCTCTAGTTTGATCCATCCATCCTCTGAATGCTCTAGGTCTCTAGTTTGATCCATCCATCCTCTGAATGCTCTAGGTCTCTAGTTTGATCCATCCATCCTCTGAATGTTCTAGGTCTCTAGTTTGATCCATCCATCCTCTGAATGCTCTAGGTCTCTAGTTTGTGGCTGTACAGTTTCATGAGGCTGTGATTATCCTAGAGGTCACCACAGGTCATTTTATACAGGGAGGTCAATGAAATGTCTCCTATGGGGACTAACATCATCACACATGAATACAGTTGGGCTCATTGGATCCACGAGAGTCTCGGCTTTACAGTGATACCCAATTTATGTAATTCAACACTGTTTAGGGACCCCAGTATGCAGAAATATTCAAACACACCATTTTAAAATAGTGTTTTTCAGCCTCTGAAAGAGAGTGAAGTCGGTGGGTCTAGACCAGATAACAGATATCACACATGCAGAACATTTAGTCATAAAATACAACCTAAAGAAGACGGCTGAGCTGGTTCACATATGATTCAATACCCAAACAGGGGATAAAGTAGAAATCAGCATGAAGTAAAAGTACCTCACATGTGTACTTATGTGCAGTACTTGGATCTACACCACCACTGTTGAAAACACAGTAAAAAAGACAGTATGGGACATAAAGAAGCATATAAAACCTGTACCAGATTTCACACTGATGTAGCTGTAAATGTGTGTGTGTATGTGTGTGTGTGTGTGTGTGTGTGTGTGTGTGTGTGTGTGTGTGTGTGTGTGTGTGTGTGTGTGTGGTCTATTTTTACCAGAGGACAGCTGCCTGAGAGCCGACAGGTCGCTGAGCTCTGAAAGGCCTCACAGCTTTAAACAACACCACCGATCAGCAGCGAGAAAACACACTGATACAGAAAATATCTTTATATCAAACACCAGTCTGTGTGTGTGTGCGTGTGTGTGTGTGTGTGTGTGTGTGTGTGTGTTCTTACCTCGCTGGGTCACAGTGGCGGTCTGAAGGAGGTCGTCTGAAGCTGACAGCGTCCAGACTGACACTAAAGTTAGAGAGAGTCCTCACCAGCACCAGCACCCCCCCGACCATCAGACACCCGACACCACAGCTGCAGGTAACTAAGTACAAGTACTGCAGTACTGAGTACTACTACTCTTTACTCCACAGATTCCTTCTTTTGTTTTCCTTCTGTCCTTCCCTACGTCCTTATCCCACATTATTTCATTCTTTCTATTCTTCTTTGTCGATCCTTATAATAATTACAACACAAGCAAATATTCTCATTTGAGAAGCTGGAACCTTTTTTTTTTTTTAACAATAATTTAAGAAATGACAGTGATTAATAAATTATAGAATTAGATTCTGTTGATTGACTGAAGGATTAAAGGATTTATGGTTTCATCCTTCTGTCTTTATTTATGTGGCTTTTTGTCTGTTTGAAGTCTTGAAAATGAAGCACAAAAGGCTCAAATTTGGTTTTTATTTTGTATGTATTGCAGCTTTTATCTTGTAGCCTGACTTTATATGTATTATTATTATTATTAATAGTAATAGTAAATAATCCACAGACCTCGTGATGTTCCTGATTTAAGGGAATTATTTCATTTACTTTAAGGTAAAAAATCAAATAAACCGCTTGAGCTCACTGAGGCTGAAATGTCAATGCATGATCTAAAGATTGTATTTATTTACAGATAAATAAGTTCACTCATTTTTACGTGTCCGTCCTTTGCAGAACAGATTTTCTCGGTGTCTCAGAGGAACAACTTTAATTTTGTGAGTTTGAACGCTGCTCCTGTTTATCTAAAGTCCTCTGACTATCGGCTCTATTTATAACCTGAGAATGCAGCTAATTCAAGTCACACGGCCTCACACACACACACACACACACACACACACACACACTAGTATGAGGTCACTATTGTTTACTTGACTGTAGTGAGGTTTGACTGATGAATGTCTATAGATATATTTTTAATATTTATATTAATTACCTGATTCATTCCATAAATAAGTAATTAACTACATGTTTAATTTTAAGGTTGTAACTTCTTACAGCAGCCGATTAGAATTGTTCTCTAGGAACAAATTCATGAAGACGGGAGCATAAATAGTCTTTATTTACTTTACAACAAATCTTCTGAATCAAATGTAGAAAAACAAATATCCACCTGAAAGTTATTGTACATTATTTGTCCAAATACGATTGTAATAATGCTGTTTTTTTTGTAGAGTCAAATTAAAACTTGTGTGAAACACTGAACATGATTTTTTTTTGTGCAAAATACAGCACATTGGACATGTATGTCTTTAAATCCTACTGCAACATGTTCGCCACTCTATACTTCCTGGTTCACAACTACATGGATTACATAGGAATTCGTGCTGACCATCACGAAAAAAAATTGAAATTCGTGTCAAATGTATGCGAATCAATACATTCAATTTCTTGACTATTTCACGAACTGCTGTGCGACTGGGCTGAAATATTTGATACATTTATATTGAACAGCGTAGAAAATAAACAAATACCCACAAAAAGTTACAAAAGTTACTGTACATTATTTGTTTAAATACGAGTGTAATAATGCTAATGTTTCTCTTTGTGGGCAGCAACAGGAGTTAAAAGCTTTATATTCTTACCCTTACCGTTAACAATTATACATTGTTATATTATATATATCCCATACTGTTACCTGGCACTGTATACATTGTGAATATTGTGGATTTGCATCTTATTGTTATTTTACATTTCTATTGGGATAAATAAAGTTCCAGCTCCTCTTACCTGCAAACAACATCTGCGTTTTTCAGTCGGTTCATCTGATGTTCAGCTACCAAAACCTGTTGATCGAGGTGAAAGAAAGCCGGTTAATAAAAATGATAAATAAACATTTCTTTACGTTCCACTCACATCATTTCCACTACGTCATATGTGTGTGTTATAAATGATGAACACACCTTTAAGCTGCATTTTCACTTTTTATTGCTTTTAATCCAAAGTGCCTCTGTCCGACAAGATGAAAGTTCAGTGGTTTTATCACAAGAAATGGTGAAAACATATAACACATGCAGCACACATGTGCATATATATATATATATATATATATATATATATATATATACAAAGAGTCATTAACCATTTTCCTCACATGACAGTATTTCCAGGCGTCTAGGAGTGGAAACAAATATACTGCTCCGTGGAATAAAAAGGCACATAATAGAAAACAGCACGACGTCTAACGACAACATCAGTGAGACAAATAGGTAACACTTTATAATAACCGTCATTTATAAATGGTAAATTAATAGTTAATTAAACTTAGTTAATAGTTATTTTACTGCTAACAATGAAATGATCATTAGTAATGTTTACTAATTATATGTAATGCTATAATTTCTGTTATTTTAACAGTTTATTGTTGCACACATTATAACATTTTATAGGCTATTTTATGTGAAATATTGTTAATGATTGATGAAATGATTTGTAAACCAATTTTGTAAAGCGTCTATAAACATTACATAGATAGATATTTGTAACACTGAATGGTTAATAATTGTTTTTAAAACCAGCTATAAACATTATTTGGACGGCTATTATAAAGTTGTATCTGATGATTATAATACCATATAAAATGTTATAATTATATTATATACTTTCCTAATGTAATCAGACTATGACTACGATGGACTACGATGGTTATTATAAAGTGTTACCGACAAATACTGAGTTTTATACTTATAGTGTTTTATAGCTTCTTTCAAGGGGTCAATAATGCTTCTGATTGATCCCCGATTAGCATCTTAATCCACCTCAGAGCAACGATATATTTTAAGAACACACTGAAGGTACATCAACACTGGTTACAGTTAAAAAATAGAGTCCAAAATCATCGTGCTTTTAAGCTGTAGATGTTAAGGTTTCCCACCAGGAAGTTTGGTTTACTCTTAAAAATCATTCTTATCCTCCTCCTCTTCTTCATTAATGAAACGTGAGGAGAAAACTTACAACAAAGAGCTGTTTTAGAAAGTTTGTTGACCGAATGTACTTCCATTTGTAGAAAACACCAGCTGAGGTTGGTCATTCAGCATCTCTATAATATGCTAAATACTTTCTGTAATAGTGTTAAATTTGTTAAAATGACCCATTATAATAAAAATGATGGCCTGCTTCTTCCAAACCAGTGACCGATATATGAAATATATTAAAACAGTGGTTTGTTGAAGTGTGATGAACAGAAATCCATCTTAGCTTCACAGCTTACGTCTTCCTGAAGGTGTGTAATTTACCGTAAAACTTCAATTAAAAGCCGAGCCCCAATTAGACGCCGAGTCCCTTTTACTCGCCAACACGTTTTGACCAATAAAAGCAATTCTCAATTAAACGCTGGGTAACTTTTATCAATATGGACGTTACACGTCGTTTAGATCGGTTAGATTCTCCACAATTCAATCGTCCAGTTCATTTTATGGAAACCGTGAGCTCTAAAGTATAATTCATTCAGATTTATGGTGCTGTTGATTGCTGCTAGACCGCCCCGTTAGGTGCTGCCTCCCTTTGTGTTCTTTTTGAAAGGCTAAACTCCAACAAATATGGATTGAAGCAGAGCGTTTAGTTCAGTTTAAATAATCAATTTGATAGTATTTCCCATCTTTGATGAGCGAGAGTTTTGCGTGAAAGGAATTAAAGGCCCGTTCCATATAGACGCCGGTTGAGTTCAGTGATTGAAGCAAATAAAAGCCCGGACTATTAATTGCAGTTTTACGGTACTTTGTCTTTGTTCGTGACCTCTTTGAACAGAATGAATCATCTCCCCGTACTAAACACTGCAGGATGACGCCAGAAAGAGATAATGAGACCTTCACATGCACATCAATATTCCTTCCATGTTCAGGATAATCAAATATCCCCTTAATGAGTTGGCACATGTAAGCACCATCCTGTGTATATTAATGGAATAAGCTTGTCCTGAATATGGAGATGGTGTGGAAGCTAGCTGGGATATGATGCTGAGGGAAATGTGCAAAGACGCTTATTGTCTCGTGTAAAACAACGTGTCCCAACTATAGGATGATGAGGTAAGGTTGATCTCTGGAATATTAAAGCATGTAAACACTAAACAGAAAGGGGGGGGTGAATGCTGAATAAAATATAGTCTCTCTTCCAGACCTCGAAGAGAATTTTTTTCCTGAGAAAGACATCCTGAATGTGACGGTTTGGGAGAAGCAGCACGTGTTAATACTGTATTTAAATTGCTGTCTTCTTATTTACAGCTGTACGAGGCAACTTCGTACTCTCTTCAAGTTTGACGGAAGTCAGGTCATGTGACACTGTTAAACAGCTTCTTTTGGATGGAGCGTTCGTTTGGGGCAATTTAGTTTTGAATTTTGCTCTTGAGGTTTGATTCACCTGAAATTAGCGTCCAACTGCAGCTTTTTGGTGAGCAGAGTTAGAAAAACAGAAAGAAGTTGAGGTCCAGAGGAACTTTTACAAAGACAAACACAACGTTGTTTACTGCACCACAAACGCTCTTTCGTTGAGTCTGCATTGGTTTTCTTGTTCGTTTGTTGAATGTTTCAATGCAAAGTCGGTACTTTAGTGAGATAAAAACAGGCTGGTGTCCTGCAGGGACACTTCCTGTTTTAAAGTCAACCAGGCGTCCTGCTCACGCTGAACATTTTGAACAGTTTTCACAGTACTTGTGTCTGTGTGGCTCAGCCCTTGTTATCAACAGTGACATGCAGCAGAGGCACCGCCGCCTCGCCCCTCTCAGCCTCGCCGCCATCTTTTGTCCTGGCTTGGCAGTCAGCCAGCTTCTTCTTCTTCTCCTCCTTTTCCTTTGCATCTAAATCGACCCTCGTGGGAGGCGGGAACTCCCGGCAGTACGCCGGAGGCAGGCACGGCACCAGGTGCACCTCGCCGCTCTCATTCATGAGCTGGACGCAGGTGTAGAAATCCTGAGGCGAGCGGTTGGTGGCGACAGGAGCGGGGATGGCGTCGGGAAGTCCCGGATGTCCCATCACGCTGTACTCCGTCCCCGGCAGAGACACGATCTCTGGCCTCGACCACAAGGAAGGCACGTCGGGAGGCGAGAAGCAGTAGGGCGACAGGCTCTGCACGTACGATGCCGGGTGTTGGGTTGTGAGCTGATGATGGCCGGCCAAAGGCGTCGGGTCACATGGAACCATCAAGGCGTCCTTCTCTCGGTCCGTCGGGTCAGCCGGGGCGCCGCAGTCCTTCGGCGTGGTGAGATGGACGTCGTTGGCGCTGACCTGGTCCCAAACTTCCTCAGTGTAGCTCGGAGGTCTGTAGCTGTGGAAGTTACTGAAGTGACGGTTGATTTCGTCCAAGTTCCCCTTCTGAGGCAGGAAGTAAGGGAGAGGAAGAAGAGAGGAAAAGAAATGGAGGGAGAGAGCGTAAACACAGAGATAAATGAAAAGGAGGACAGAGCAATATGACAAAGGAAGGGAGGAGAAAGGATGGTAGAGAGAATAGAGAGAAAAGGAAAGGAGGGAAGAAAGAGGAGGAGGAAAAGGAAGTGAAAAACACGGAGGAAAGAAGGGAGGAAAGTGTAAGCAAATGGAGAGAAAAGAGGGATGAGACTGCATAAAGGTAAGAAGAAAAGATGAGAAAAGAGAGAAACAGGGGTGAGGAAGAGAGGACAAAAAGAGCATAATATACAAGAAGAGATGGAGAGAAAAAGTAGGGAGAAGAGTAAGGAAAGAAAATGAGAGAAGGTGGGAAAAGAGAAAGGAGGGAGGGAAGGAAATAAAGAAACAGAAATACAGTTACCACTAAAAACACTACATCTGTGAGTGTGTGTTACCTTCAGGAGCAGCGGGTCGATGCCGATGATCCGCGGCTTCGGAATGGGCGGCAGGAAGTAGTCTTTTATTCTGAAAGTGAAAACATAAAGTCTGTAAGAGCATACACAACATATCCATCCACCCGCTGACTAAACAAACATACAGTGTTATAACTACTGTTTTACAGTACTAATTAGAGCTGCAACGATTAATCGATTAATTGTTTGGTAAATAAACTGAACATTATTAATAATGTTTTTATTTGTAACTGTATATAGAAACGGTGAAATTTCTTAGTAAAATGTTCTCTGTGTGAGCGGCTGCAGAACAAGGGTTTCTTATTATTCTTATTTCTACAGCTACAGCACCAATGTCGGCCCCACTGTAGCATTAAATATGAAATGCATATTAAATATGAAATGCATATCAACACTCTTCCTCACCTCTTGCCCTGTGGAATGATACCAAAGGCGATAACCAGCAGAGCCACGACACCGACTCCCGTCACCAGAATCAGCACCAGGAGTTTACCTGCACAGGTTCAACCAAAGACACTCAGTTAGAGTCACACCCCTCTGTTTTAATACTTATTACCGATGGAAAGAATGTAAATATAGTATAATATACTCCCTAAAGTCTGCTGATGGACTTTACAGTTAAATTTCATTGCAAAAAACTACAAAAGGCTACTACTGCCATCACTAGAATAAAAACTACAACTCTGCTGCCAATCCTAATAAATCGTGTTAATCGTCATTGTCGTGCCATCGCTGTTGTCATGGAAACCCTCCCAGCTGGCGTACCTGCAGGCGGCCTGGCGGGGACGCTCATAAACAGCGTGGAGCTCCATTTGCTCCACAGGCCGTAGTTGTGCGACCGGCAGCGAACTCGGACCACGTAGTCGCCGACGGGAAGGCCGAGCAGCTCCACGTGAGGCTCCCGCAGAGGATGCTTCACCTGCACACACATTATATCAGATATGTTGATTAAACTGGTCTCTCACCCGTCTGACCAGTAGTGGAAATAGTCATTACATTAGCAATCATTTACTATAAAATAAAAAAATTTAAAAAATCATATGTTTAATGTAAAGCATCATTGATAGTGGTGTAATAAAGGTAATGGGATAATTCATGAAGTATAATACATTAAGGCTTCTCTGCCCAGTTTGAGGGGTTTTAAAGGGTAAAATCCACCTGAACTTACTTAAAAAGACAGAACATGTAGGACAGGTTTTATATTTTATATTTTTAAGCTTTTTTTACCCTCTAAAAACCCTCTAATTAAAGCATAAAAACCCTGTCATTTATTACAATCAATTTATTTAACTCAAGCCTAGTGTAACCCTGGAACAGAGTAACAAAACCATCCCTGCACCTTGAAATATCATTGATTGATTTATTTTATTATCATTTATTTATATATATTATTTGGTAATAATTAACAAATACTTACTATAGTATATACATTATAATGTGTACAACAATAAACTGTAGATAGATAGTGTACTAATGTAATCAGAATGTAATTGTTATCGTCTCTTATCAGCTCTGATATTTATATATTATAAATTAAATACTACAATTTATAAAGTAATTATTTCATATTACGCAAATGATGAAGTAACAGAAATTATAGCATTACTAGTAATTAGTAAACATTATTAATTATCATTTCATTGTTTGTTTACAGTAAAATAACTATTAACTATGTTTAATTAACTATCAATTCACCATTAATAATATTTGTTAGTGATTACCAAATGAAGAAAGTATTTATTAACTATTTAACAAGGTATTATAATCATCAGTTATAACTTTATAATAGTCATCCACATTATGTTTATAGATGTATTTATTAACTATTTAACAAGGTATTATAATCATCAGTTATAACTTTATAATAGCCATCCAAATAATACACTTGAAGTAAAAGCCGTGCTGTTCTGTATTTCGGTGTGTACCTTCCAGTTGTCGGGCTCAGTCACCCGTCTGTACTGCAGCTCGTACACCAGCGTGATCCAGCCGTACTGCAGGTCGGACGGCACCGGGTACGCCCAGGACAGCAGCGCGTTGTGGCCCATTTCATCCCCGCCGGCGTCCGTCAGCACGTAGGTCAGATTCACCGGAGCTTCGGTCTGAACTATGGACGACACACACAGAGGCATGTTGTGAAATGTTAAAAGGATGTCAGACGAACATGTTTTAATGTTTCTGCAGAGTTAGAACGTCCTGTGGAACTAATCAGCAGTCTGATGCTCGCAGTAAATCATCTCTGGTGGAGGCACAAAGATGATTTATGTACTTCGTCATGTTTTACTAATTCATACATGTAGTTGATCAAATGAAATGCTGTTGTAAGGACGCAGGTTGTTATAATGAGATGACATCCTCCATTATTCATGCAGTTATTCAACTTTTATAACCATTTATTATTCATTTTGTGCATGTTTATATCTATATCTTAAACTTTAAACAGAACTGATGCATGCTCATGCTATCATGTAAAGCTAATACTCTGGGGTTCCTTTTGGTTTGTTGTTCTTGTCGTTTCAGACACTGTAAGTCAGTAAAAATTGGGCTTCGATTGGGCTGAAATTGACATCATCTCTCCTTCAACATGTCTTTAACCTGTGGTCCAAATTTTAGAGTGATAGATTGAAGTGATTTATGATTTCAGCATCAAGCATCTCCAAATGTTACCATTGAAAATATGCCTGAATGTTATGTTTAATTATACAGATTTATGTATGAGTATCATCATTACCAACTACCCTCACTAATTTAGTTTTCCTTTTTAGTTCTTCTACTTTTATATATTTCTATTTTATTGTTTAATTCTATAATAATGAAATAATCTAATAATCATTGTGGCATCAAACACACAAGTGAGTACCGGGCTGCAATTAGAGGTCAAACAATCAGTAAATTACTCCATTAGTCTATCTTCGTGAAACTGATCTACAACAGAAGATAATCTATTAATCATTTAAGTCAGTTATCATGAAAAAAACATCTTTCTTTCCATCTTGTCCAGTGGGATTATCTGATGCTTTTCTCTGTTTTACAGGATTACAATTTAAATACATTTGAAGACGTCAGCGTGACCTTCGAGTCTCTATTTTCTAACATTTTATAGAATTAAGAATTGACTGATGATGAAAAACAATCATTAGTTGCAGTTATTCTATATTAACATGTGAGAAAGGACCTTTCAGTTGCACAGCAGCCTGTATAATGGCGATATATATATATATATATATATATATATATATATATATATGTATATATGACACACAGCAGACCTCCAACTGTGCTTCATCTCAAACCAGCTCAGGAAGTGGACTGATGGAGTCTAAATCTGCAGCGTCTGGATAATAACACACACTCAGTCCCCAATAAATGAGATTAAGTGCTGGCAGACGATTCGGCTGTTTTCATACAGAATCTCCTCCGAAGCGAGAGCAGTGTTTACGTGCTTTTCAGTGCATGCATTCATCTATTAAATGTCGACCCCGTAAATGTTGAATTTAAGTATGAACAAATAAAAGTGTTTCCCAGTCGTTCAGAGTCTACGGGAAAAAGTCTTTTTGGGCCTGATGGCATCACGTGACGGACACGGAAGTTGTGATACCGCCGTTTGGCGGCTAAGAGTTGGCATCAACGACCGACGCTCTTCATCAGGGCTTGATTACAACGCTATCATGAGGTGTTCAAATGTAATCTCATAAAATTAAGTTTTAGGCAAGAAACTTTAATAAATGAAGTTGTTTGAAGGAGATGTTTTATATATTTAGAGAGAGAATTATGAGCTGTTTAACTTCCTAACACTAGCTCTAAACATATAATAATATGTAATTAAAATGACTAATGCCAATATATTTTTAATCAAAGCAAATATTTAAATAAAAATACAATAATTCATTTCCTAATCATTTGAATTGTGTGTTTTTATGCAAATAATCACTATAGATGACATTAGGATGACATTTGTGAGTTTTTGTGTGCTACACAAATGAAATAAACTTGAACTGACTTAGATAAAGTGGAGGCACATAGATCCAACATAAATGCATTTGTATTACTGTTACGTACATGTATGTGTAGTAGCAGTAGTTGTTTAATAAGACACCAAAAGAAAGAAGAAGAATGGGAAGTTGTACAGTTTTTTACTGATTTAAAACACTGCTGAACATATATTGAAAAAGTAGGAATCACTGTCCTGCAGCGGGTTAAGTCTGCTGTTTCCGCTCAATCTGGTGGCATCGTGGTGTTCAGTGGAATTGGTAATTACATTTTTTAATTAATTTTAAATTAGTTTTTCAAAAATGCTTAATTTTATAATGATCTAGCTTGACTTGAATTAGTCATAAATTGCATTATGCTGTATATCTGATCTGTGTCCCATTTTGAATTAGCGCCGGTGAGCTAACGGAAGCACATGTCTAATTTTGCACCAAACTCCATTGGTGACATTTTTGAGATGTCCTGATAAATAACAAACAACAAAGCAAACAGGAGCACGGTGTTGAGTTTTTAAGCTGCAACGTTCCCCGCACATCCCCACCAGTCCTTACCTATCTCTGCCACGTCCAGGCAGTGCTCCTGGGAAGTGTAGTTCCCGTGGGCGGTGACGGCGGTCACGTTCAGACAGTAGATCTTCCATATGGACGTGTGGCTGCTGTCGAAGTGGCAGCTGTCGGGGCCGGCGGTCACGTAGTCCGGACACTCTTGTTTTGGCCCCTTACTGTGAACATTAGATAATAGATGATGTCACTTGGGTCATGGATGTTAGGATATGAGCTCTCTATCCCCTATTTCAGATCCTTCTGTTGATCAAAATCACTATTTATTGCTATTATTGCATTTTATTTCTGGTTGTTTTGGGCCTTTTCTTATCACATAATCCCAGATTTACATTTGTGGTTGCAGGAGAGCGATGGGACAATCGATGGAGCTGTGTGAGCGAGGCCTCGTCGGGTCAAAGGCTTAATGAAATGTGTCCTGATTACTGAGAGCAGTTTCTTTGCTGTGTGTGCCATGTGGGCCGGCTGGCATCGGGCTGAGGCCACGTGAGGCTGCGTTCAGGAGTTCAGAGCGGCTCTGAAATATCGACGTGTTAAAAGCTTCTCACCGAGGTGGAGCACGACAAATCAAACTGGATTTAAACGGCAGATTTATATGACCCAGAAACTCAAAGTCTACTTTTGATCTCAGCCAGTTTTTTTTAAACTCTTAATGCTGCTGCAAACAATTATATTTTACACATGATAAACCTTGTGTCAACAGTTTGTGTTTGTTCCTTTCAACATAGAAACAACATAGAAAATATTCTCAGATACTCTAATTTAAGGACTTTAAAGGCCTAACAGAGACTTTATAATGAGAGTACAGGAATGAAAAGCTGCAACGATTTAATTGATAAGTCAATCGAAAGAAAATTGGCAACTATTTTTAATAATGATCATTATCAAGCAAAAAAATAAAAATGTGATGTTTCCAGGTCCTCAGATTTGAGGATTTATAGTCTTTCTTAGTCTTGAAAACAGAAATATCAATTTATGTCACATTTTATCAATTAAGTAATGGCTACATTTATTTTCAATTTGATTTTTGCTACTTTTAATGACATATTTATTTATTTATTGAGTCATTTATTTATTTATTTATTTTTTATTTTGGCAGGTTCCGTCCTCCATAATAGTCAGACAACACAAGACATTAGATGACGTCACCATTGATTAAATGGAGAAAATAATCTGCGGATTAAACATAAAATAATGAAAATAATCATTAGTTGCAGCCCTACAGGAATGCGTATGCCAAAGCACTTCAGCATTAGAATCTAAGATTGTAACGTAAAGTTTTTTGGTGCAAAAATCAGGGACAGTAAAGATCCCTTACTAAGTAAAAGTAGAAATACCACTGTGTTAAATGACTAAATTATAGTAAAAGTCCTATAGTCAAAATGTCGCTTAAGTTAAAGTACAGAAGTTTTAAATGTTCTCAATAAAAGTTATTAAAATTACTCATTAAGTCGAATTTCAAGGTGTTTTAATGGTTAAGCTGCCAAGGTGGTACTACGATACTACTACAAACTGTGCTAGTACTACTGTATAGTCTTAAGTAGTCAATGCATCATATTATGGGGGTTTATTACATGTTTATCATGTAAAAATATAATCAGGGAAGAAACTACAGCTGTCAAATGAAGGAAGAGTGATAAAAAAATACACCCTCTGAAATGTTAATAATAAAGCTGAAAATACTCAAGTAAAGTACTTCAAATCTATACTAGTACAGTACATGTAGCCTACCTTGTGTGTGTGTGTGTGTGTGTGTGTGTGTGTGTTGCGTACGTACTCTTTGGAGTAAGTGAGGACGTAGGTGACCTGCTCTCCGTCCGTCAGGTTGTCGAGCGGATGCCACCAGCAGCTGAAGTCCTCCATGTTGGGCGAGCGGCAGTAATAGATGTGAGGCCTCGTCGTCACGGCAACCTCATCTGTGAAGAACAACAAAGCGGCGTCAGTGTGAGACTGCCGTCGCCACGGACGCCGGACAGTAACAGGTGTTTTCATGCATGTGCAGGTTTGTTTTTTTAATCCATTTTTTTCATCACTCTCTACTTTTTAAAAACACCAGACTTTCACCAGGAGACCAGCGTTCATGTCCCGTGTGAAACCACAAGTCAACGTTGATTTATTTGTCACGTAACTTCCGTACTTAAGTAACGCCACTAACCCTAACCCTAACCCTGTAGCTATTTTAACCCAAACCACCATCTTTTTCTAAACCTAACCAAGTAGTTTTGTTGCCTAAACCTAAGGGAGTTGTTTCCTGTGAAGACGGAAGTTTATCTTGAAAAGACTTTATGCATGTAACGAGCAGGAATTGACACGTGTTGCTGGACATTCGTAGGAAAACGCACACGCAGCTTGTCGTCAAATCTTCTGGTGAATTCTGCACAAAGCAACTGGAGAAAGCACCAAGAACTCTTCTTAAGCAGCTCTTCTCATCAACTTGAGTTAACTGCAAGCTGGCAAACGCAGCTTCAGTGTCGACGTTGGTAATTAGTTGGAGGGAAAATAAAAAACGACTAATGAAAAAAACAGGAAACAAGAATCAATTATCCAACTGTCATATCTCCTCTCACTCAATTCCACAAAATCCATCTCCTAATTTCATCTTTTTCTGCCTCAAACAGACACACACATTCATCTAGTCCACGTCTGTCCGTCAGCTGTTGGTCCCATGACAGTGATTTAGACCAGCAGTGGAAATTGATCGGCGTCTGAAAACAGCAGGAAGTCAGAAGAGTCCTGCCTGCTGCAGACTAACATGCTCATCAAGTGGAAGTGAGACTCATCTCTCAACATTTATGGACTAAACAGAGACATCTAAAAAAAAAAAAAACTATTACTCTTTATTAAAGCGTTAACGTCACATCGTTTTAACGCCACAAATTTCTTTATCGCAGTACTGCAATTTGCGATTTTTTGATTGTAGTGGGGTCAGTTTTAAAGCTAGAGTAAACATACTGGTATCATATGAAACTAGAAAACCTGATGAATCCATT
Source organism: Sebastolobus alascanus (assembly GCA_916701645.2). Lineage (NCBI taxonomy): Eukaryota > Metazoa > Chordata > Actinopteri > Perciformes > Sebastidae > Sebastolobus > Sebastolobus alascanus. The sequence continues at coordinate 168,040 of CAKAOJ020000118.1, read as the reverse complement.
GGTACTAACCATGTCATGCTAGTTTGTCATGAAGGAGGTTAAATAACGCTCCAAACTTACAATAAATTTTGGCGAGGAAAAACTGCCATGGCCATTTTCAAAGGGGTCCCTTGACCTCTGACCTCCAGATCCGTGAATGTAAATGGGTTCTATGGGTACCCACGAGTCTCCCCTTTACAGACATGCCCACTTTATGATAATCACATGCAGTTTGGGGTCAAGTCATAGTCAAGTCAGCACACTGACACACTGACAGCTGTTGTTGCCTGTTGGGCTGCAGTTTGCCATGTTATGATTTGAGCATATTGTTTTATGCTAAATGCAGAACCTGTGAGGGTTTCTGGACAATATCTGTCATTGTTTTGTGTTGTTCATTGATTTACAATAATAAATATATACATACATTTGTATATAGCAGCATATTTGTCCACTCCCATGTTGATAAGAGGATTAAATACTTGACAAATCTCCCTTAAGGTACATTTTGAACAGATAAAAAATGTCTTCACTCTGACGTGTAAACTACAGGTGAAAGGTCCAGAACAAGCTGGACTCAACACTTTCTCTACTCTATGAGGTGCATAGACGCCACTAAAAAGACTTTCTGTCCTGGCCATCATGTTAAAGAGAAAAACCTTGAGCGTATATGAAAGCAGTGAGACTTTGTGTGCCCTTCACAGATCATAGCAGCGGGAGGCGAGCAGTAATCCATGAGAGAATGCATGGATCTGCAGTCTGAGGGCAGCGGGGAAACAAAGGCCCGTTGTGTTTGCTGTAAGGAGCTCAGTGAGCCGCACTGCAGGCACTTTCTAATCAACAACCTCCACTTCTCAGAAATAAAGAAAGAAAGGACGCATGCTGGGCGCCAACAAAGCTGGACAAATTCATACCTGCAGCAAATCTGGCTGGCCCGAGTGTAACAGATTTACTGCAGGTGCTGAGCAGCGTCTGTAATATCAGGTTTATTTCTAACAGTGACTTAAGTCAGGGTTTAATAACACCGAGGCGCCATGAGGGAGAGCAATTCTTATAATAAACATTTAAGATGAATACATGATATTGTATGATATCAAGAGGACTAGGAAATGTTTTTCTAAAGTAAACCATCATTTTAACTTTCTTCTCTTTTGTTTCATTTCATGAAAATCAACTTGTAAAGACCTCAAACTCACTTTAGACAGATAATCCACCATGAATAATTAGTCCTCTTTATTTCTGTGTTCAAGGTTACTTTAAGGCGCCAATGTGGATAGTTTTAAAATGGTACCCTCCATGTATTTATCACTGAACGGGCCTATAGGCACAGGGGTCCAGGGGGGGGGCAAGGGGACACAAGGAGACGCAAAACAACCACAAAGAGACGCAAAACAACTACAGTCACAAAAAACACAAAATGACAACAAAGAGACGCAAAAGACCATAAAGGACTGCAAAACGAACACAAAGAGATGCAAATTTACCACAAATTACACAAAACGACCAAAAAGAAATGCCAAAAAAAACCACAAACCTACTCAAAAGGACTACAAAGAGGCGCATAATGACCACAAAAAGACGCAAAACAACCACAAAAGAGACAAATTATTTGGACAGAGCAAGGCTAGCGGTCTTTATGCTGAGCTAAGCTAACTGGCCGCTGGCTCTGGCTTCATATTTACTGTACAGACATGAGCGTGTAAACACCACCTGCATCCTCTGACCACAGTCTTTAGAAAAAAGAAGGCCACAAGCTCCTGTCTACCAACTTTACATTCTGAGATCCCATCACAATGTGGGCAGAATCAAGATAATGTTAAATTATGAACAGCAGCTGTAAAGGCCTGTGATCCACATAACATATCCTCCTCCACCTGAAACACATCTGGACACAGCTGGGATATGACATGCATCTTTAATACCAGATAGAAAGAGAAGATTTCTTGTAGTTTCTGTCCTTGTCTTTGATGCTCCAACATCAGCAACATAGGTTTTATTTTGAAAATGAGCATCAATTATTTGTCTGAGTTGTGATTAGCAGAGGAAAAGTGAAGCTGACATCATCTTCATCCTCCAGATTCACATCTGGAAATGTTTGTGAATAAAATGGCTACTGCAGATTTCATTTCCTGTGAGCTTCAATATACCATATGGTCAGAATCCAGTTTTCACTTTGAAAACTTTTGGTTCTGAAACATTTTTTTGACAAAATAATGAGATTAAAATCTATTATTATGGGATTATTCTCCTTTTGAGAAAAGAGGTCAAAACAAAGATAGGAGATAAGTCATGTGATTCTTTCCCCGAGGCTCTTCTTCTCTCTTGTTGACATGAACAAAAGTCCAGTCACACTGACTAAATGGAGCCGGTTAGGCTGAGGGAATCAAACAGATGAGTCATTCCTTGTGACATCTGTCAAAATTGTTTTTAAGTCAAAAGCATGAATGACTTTTCATGAAGATGAAACATGAAGTGTGACAGATATAATGTGTGCTGACAGTGAGTCTCTATTTTCTGACTTCCAGATAAAATGCTCATTTACAGCAGCAACAACTGATGTTGGGTTCAGACTCAACAACATTCTGAGTCTGTTTGTATTTATTCCTCAGATTATTTATCTCACAATATCTGATTTATTTAATTTAATCACTTTAGACAGATAATCCATCATGAATAATTAGTCTTCTATATTCCTTCATGGATTTATTACTGAACGGGCCTACTAGGCACAGGGGTCCAAGGGGTCAGGGGGCCACAAAGAGACGCAAAACAACCACAAAGAGACGCAAAACAACCACAAAGAGGCACAAAACAACCACAAAGAGACACAAAACAACCACAAAGAGGCACAAAACAACCACAAAGAGGCACAAAACAACCACAAAGAGGCACAAACACAAAGAGACACAAAACAACCACAAAGAGACACAAAACAACCACAAAGAGGCACAAAACAACCACAAAGAGGCACAAACACAAAGAGACACAAAACAACCACAAAGAGACGCAAAACAACAAATGGTATCAACCCCAAAATTGCTGCAACAACTTATGAGATATAATAGAGCATGGGGATGGACATCATATACTTCTATCATAATGTTCTAAAGGTTCCCAGCTTTCAGATGATGTACACCACTTCTATGTAACACCCGCTGTTGACCTGCTATCTCCCCCTAAAGACCCCCTGCACCCCCCTAAAAAAGACAAAAACAGGTCTATTGTGGGTCTCAAAGGGGTTAAATGAATGCGGACACATTATTGAAGATACAGAGAAAACTGTGCAAGAGCAGATAACGCCAAGCATGATGGAGGATCAGAGCCGGTTTGGAGCTCAGCAGCAACATCTGGAGTTTGATTTTGATTTAAGGAATCATGAAGACATAATTAGCACACGCAGTGACGATCAAGTGACATTTAATCAATCCCTAATTAACAAACCTCCAAGAAGAAGAAGAAGCTGGAAAAACCTCTACATAAGTCTCCTAAATTTGATTTTGCACACATTAAACGAGGGTTTTTTACAGAATTTTGGCCATAAAGTCTGGTTTCACTAGAATAAAAATAATAACATTGACGTCCTTGACTCACCGTGGCTGTGTCTTTCTTTATGAGCAACGTCCTGGGCGACGATCCTGCTGCCGGTCACCAGAGGAAGCAGACAGAGCAGCAGCCACAGCATCCTGCAGCCTTCTGTCGACCTGTCAACACCGACAAAACAACGTCAACACACCAAGATCCCACGGTGCTTTACTCACTGATTTCCATGTTAAACTAGCAGGAACACGTGGCCAAAAGACAACTGGACATTTATATTACAAACACTGAGCAGCAGCGACACTGAAGCATTAAAAGGTTCCTCTAAAGCAGGGGGGTCAAACTCGATCACAGAGAGGGACAAAATGAAAAACTGGGACTACGTCGAGGGCCAAACAGGGTCAACATTTATTAAACAGGATAGACAGGATATTGGATAAAGTGCAAAAAGAAAACATATTTAGGTAGGCTACATTCTTCTTTTATGCACATCTGCCAGAGCCAGATGTTTGGCATCTTTTCTTTGCCGCCAGTTCATTAATGTTTGGGGTAAGGTTCTGTGCTGTGCTCCTCAAGATGGAGTGACAGTGTGCATCAGTGAGACGACTCCTGTGTGGGTTTTTGTTCATCTTCATCCCAGAGAAAAGCTGCTCACACAGGTACTGTATGTGCTTCCAAACATGCAGAGCATTTGAGCAGCATGTAGGCGGAGTTGATCGAGGCATCGTTTCGGGGATGAAGCTTGGAAACTGCAGCGCCCACAGAGTCATACTTTGCCTTCAGTGTCTCATTACACTGGAGGTCTATCAGCTCTATTTGGATGTTCACAGGTGTTCTTAGTCTTTCCACGTCAACTGCTAACGGATCGCTGAGCAGTTCAAATTCAAATTTCTGAGCTGCAAAGTCAGCAAATCGCAGAGTGAACTCTGAGCATTTATTTAATTCCCAAAAGTTCCTCTGTAACGCTTAAATTGGAGTCCACTCCACGGATGAAGATTGACAGCTGTGCAGAATCAGTCACGTCAGCTCTTCCTGGGTGTGCGTCCTATATACCGACGGGCTAGTTATGACAGACATCTGATATTTTCTCGCGGGCCGGTAATAATTGTACCGCGGGTCAGAAGTGGCCCGCAGGCCTTGAGTTTGACACATGTGCTAAGAGTGCATGCATTCCTAAAAATTACACCGTCCATTTTCTTTGAAACAAATAGAGAATAGAAAGACTAATTTAAGTTCAGCACCACACAGCAGCAGTAAAAACAGTCCTAAAATCTGTAATACCACAATAAAAATATGGTCCATTGGTACGGAAGTTTATGGCTGCCAATATCAAAATTTAAACATCTGATTTCCAATTTGTGTGCACATGATGCATGATCAAATAAAAACAGGCAGATTGAATGCTAATTTTTGGGGGTTTGTGTTTATCAGATTATCCACTTTAAATTAATTTTTCCAGATTGAATCAAACGGATGAAACACAGACGGAGCTGCCATACAGATAATGAAACTGACTTTTCATTTTCAAATCGTAAGACAATGTGCAACCTAAACTTGGGAATTAAATTGCAAGCTTGACTTTTGCATTTCAATTCAAAGATTTTAGTTTATTTCTGATAAAATCAAATGGACATGGCCTTTTTCATGGTCGTATTCATAACACTTGACTTTTTCCCTAAAGAGGCATAAGAAAATTATTATGAAGAAAACTTTAAAAATGAAAGTAAGTAAAGAAAGAAGCAAAAATGATATACAGCTAATATATTATAATTCAAGCTGAATGTTAATTCTAAATCTGCTAAGTAACTCATAAACAGTTACAAGTGGAAAACAAGTATTTAGTCCTCTTATCGACATGGGAGTGGACAAATATGCTGCTTTATGTAAATGTATGTATATATTTAATATTGTAAATCAATTAACAACTCAAAACAATGACAGATATTGTCCAGAAACCCTCACAGGTTCTGCATTTAGCATAAAACAATATGCTCAAATCATAACATGGCAAACTGCAGCCGAACAGGCAACAACAGCTGTCAGTGTGTCAGTGTGCTGACTTGACTATGACTTGCCCCAAACTGCATGTGATTATCATAAAGTGGGCATGTCTGTAAAGGGGAGACTCGTGGGTACCCATAGAACCCATTTACATTCACATATCTGGAGGTCAGAGGTCAAGGGACCCCTTTGAAAATGGCCATGACAGTTTTTCCTCGCCAAAATTTAGCAAAAGTTTGTTGTGTTTTTTAACCTCCTTCATGACAAACCATGGTTGGTACCAATGGATTCATTAGGGTTTGTAGTTTCATATGATGTCAGTATCTACACTTTAAAAAACATCCTAAAAATCGCAAGTTGCGTTAATGTTAAAAAAAATGAGTGCCGTTAAAACGAATTTGTGTTAATGCGTTATTATTGCGTTAACTTTGACAGCCCACAGCATTTTAAAACATGCAGTCACATCACATCCATCTCATTTAAATGAGAGTTATTGGTGAGTGTGTAGAAAACATACATTTTATTCACTCAGATATTGTTTGCGTGACTTCTTGTATAGCTGTATTGATTCCTTAACTACAGAAATAGTACACCATGACACAGAGATCTTTGCGCTCTTCAGGTTCTGCTGAAAGCTCATTACTCTAATCAGCTTAGTCCAGTGAACCGCTCGGTCAGACACTACTGAACATGGAAACACCTACTGTCACATCCACGTCGTGCTATTTAAGGGGTCTTTGTTAGCCAAAACAAAAGTTTGTTTTCTCAAATCAATGACAAACAAGCTAATGATGACTGGAGGTAACATTAATTATCATTAAACTGTTTCAGGCCTACCGAATTTAATCAGCCAGATGAGCTACAGCTTTCCCACCGCCGGAGCTTTTCTAGGAGGAACCCGGGAACCCCTTTTAGGAACCACAGAGCTTTTAACTTCTTCTTGACTGGGAGAAAGAACCAGCGTCTAAATTTACAATCCGCCTCCCAAAACCCCTCTCAGGGACAGCTCACCTGCCAGAAAGCTACCTGCCAGGAGTCTGCTAAAGCTAATATAAGTAGATCTTTTTCACCACAGTCACTATCAGGAACTCATCCTGAGTTTGGACCTGACGAGGCAGGGTCTAAATGTAGTTCCTCAGCTGTGAAAGGACTTGTAATTGAATGTTTTTGCAGCTTTTTAGTAGAGGTGGGAAAAGAAATTGTTTCACCTAGTATAAAACATTACATGTCCCTTATAAATTAAAAAGGAAATACCACTAATTTGTGAGGGAAATGTCTTTATTCTTCGATTTTTGGGTTGCTGGAAAAAATGTAATAAATAATTCCTGACAATAACTGATATATTTGACTTCAGGACATCTCTGACTACATACATGCTGAAAATCAAACATTTTTAATGTATTATTTTTAGATATTTCCCAAAATAAAAGTCCTTAGAAGTGTATGATTCAACTTTTTCCCTTCATGGTCTAGTGGTTAACAAGTTAACAAAAATCACAACACATATCGAACCGGCACCCAGGTATGGTGATAGTATCGGATCGGGAGATAAGGTACCGTCCCAGCCCTAGCTTTTATTGAAGTAAAGGATTAGAGGACTGTCTGCTGGTAGCATCCAGCTGCTAACAGCTGCTTGAGTGTCAACCAAGGTCAGGAACACAAAACAATAAATATCCTCCTTATGTAAACATCCAACATTAAGATTCTGTGAAGCGGTGACAGTAATGAAGTCACATGGGAGCTTAGAGGTTTTAAAGTCTGCTCTTATGAGGGGAAGCACAGCAGAAGTGACATGCAAACCTCACCAGCCGATCCTCGAGCGCTAACACGACAATCACAGTGAATAATCCCTGCCTTGATCTTGCAGGAGGGGCGGATTAAAAACGAGGCCTTGTTGGGTTTTATCCGGAGGCCTCAGCTGACGGCGTGCCACGATGACACAAGATGACCTCCAAATGTGCAAAAAAAACTCCACATTTCTAATCCTTCAGCGTCTGCTGTCCGTCCCAAACCAACACCTGTCTCCTACAGAAGCCAAGCACTTCTCAGATCTACCAAAATGCATGCATGCTATTTAAGGATTAAACAGCCACATGTAGCTAAAATAAGCTCATTTAGCTCTCTAGGTTTGCAGAGCTGAGGCTGGGTTCATTATCACTCCATAAAACTCACACAGACAAAAACTCTGCATCTGTTTTATAGTTATTATAAAACTGGCTGCATCTGCACACACCTCATTCCCACTTTCACAGATGGCCATAAATAGATGCCCTTCATCACCTCTCATATCAATACTTCTATCTGTTGCACAACTCCTGAGACGTGTCAGTGACGAGCGGCAAAGAAGTAGCACAACTGTCCTACGACACCGGAGCAGCCGCCACTATGCACGGCTATGGATGTTAATGGCACTGTATATTCATAAATTCATCGCACATATCTTTATTTGTAAAAATAAATGTATAAGAAAAGAATGCAGAAATAAATTAGTTTGGGGAAATAAATAAGGGGTGAAATGCAAAGGGAAATGAAAAAAACATATAAATATATAAAATAAATGCAAAAATAAACAAATAAAACATAAATGAAAAATAAATAAATAAATGCAAAAATAAATGCAAAAATAAATAAATAGATTTAAAAATTAATAAAAAAATAAATACATAAATAAATAAAAGGGAAAATTAAACAGAAGAGTAAATAAATAAGGGAATTAATACAAAGATAAATAAATAAAGAAGCAGATTAAAACAGAACTAACTTTGAACTATTGAATCCCCTTCAGGCTTCCTCGCTTCACCTCCGGGTTAAGTCCTGGTCAATTAGCCGATTCACAACTTCCTGTCTCACAAAAATGATCGGGTAAAGCCCCGAGCTGTCCCAGCCTCATGCACGTGACTCCTCTGTTTTACAAGTTCAGTTTAATGTGCCAGTGAAGCTAATTACTTGCGGCTTAGTTTTATTTATTGTTTTATTGGTGTGTGTGAATCCACAGTGCATGTGGTCAAACTACTCCAACACCTGATGGCGTTCAAAGGTACGCAGAGAGCTCATTTATTTCAGGTTAAAGTCATCGAAGCAGCTGTTTTATTACATCTCAAAGTCCTCGAGCTGCAATAATATCAACGATTAGTCACAGAGCACGACGTGATGAAGAGTTAAAGACTGAATTATAACGGCTGATTTCTTCGTACCCCTTGAGTCTCATATTTCTGATCATATGGACGAGGTTGGCTCCTTGAATATGATTATATGTTGTTGGCATTCTCAGAAAAGCAGTAATCAAGATCCTCAAGATCTATAGTATTACCTGCATTAGTATTCCATATACATTTAACCCCCTGAGGCCCAACTTTACAGATTTCAGAGGCTGTAGCAGGTTCAGTTTTAGAGCTAGAGTGAAGCAACAGATATCATATGAAACTAGAAAACCTGATGAATCCATTGGTACCAACTATGTAGGATGTTAAATAATGCTCCAAAGTTAGGCTAAATTTTAGAAAGGAAAAACTGTCATGGCCATTTTCAAAGGGGTCCCTTGACCTCTGACCTCCAGTTATGTGAATGAAAATGGGTTCTATGGGTACCCACGAGTCTCCCCTTTACAGACATGCAGTTTTTTGAATGCAGTATAAATGTGTTATTGTCTCCTATTCTAAAATGGTGTGTTTGACTATTTCTGCATACTGGGGTCCCTAAACAGTCTTGAATCACATAAATTGGGTATCAGTGTAAAGCTGAGACTCTGGTGGATCCAATGAGCCCAACTCTATTCATGTGTGATGATGTTAGTAAGACCATTTTTTGAAACTTGACCTCACTGTATAAAATGACCTGTGGTGACTCGAGGATAATCACAGCCTCATGAAGCTTTACAGCCACAAAATAGAGACCTAGAGCATTCAGAGGATGGATGGATCAAACTAGAGACCTAGAGCATTCAGAGGATGGATGGATCAAACTAGAGACCTAGAGCATTCAGAGGATGGATGGATCAAACTAGAGACCTAGAGCATTCAGAGGATGGATGGATCAAACTAGAGACCTAGAGCATTCAGAGGATGGATGGATCAAACTAGAGACCTAGAGCATTGTTTCATGAAGTGGGCATGTCTGTAAAGGGGAGACTCGTTGGTATCCATAGAACCCATTTACATTCACATATCTGGAGGTCAGAGGTCAGTTTGGTTTGGAGCGTTATTTAACCTCCTTTGCAACAAGCTAGTATGACATGGTTGGTACCAATGGATTCATTTGGTTTTCATTTTTTTAGCTAGTCTCATGTGATATCTGTATCTTCACTCTAGCTTTAAAACAGAGCCCGCTACGACCTCAGGCGATTAACTAAATGCTTTTAAAACCCAAGGCCTTACGATCATGGTATTATTATTATTTTAAATCTTTATATTAATTTATTCTTTTTTTTTTTTTTTAAGATTATTTTTTGGAGCTTTTTATGCCTTTATTTATAGGACAGTGGATAGTGTAGAAATGGGGAGAGAGAGGGGGCGACATGCGGAAATGGCCACAGGTCGGATTCGAACCCGGGCCTACCGCGGGACTCAGCCCTTATGGGCGCCCGCACACTAGCAGAGCTAGCGGGGCGCCCATTAATTTATTCTTTTAATTTTATTTCTCTATGGATCTCTCTTTTATTAAACGGTATTGTCTGAACTTTGTATTGTGTTGTTTTACCATCTCTGTTCAGCACCTTGAACCTACCTCTGTGTATGAAACATGTTTTAGAAATAAATCTGCCTTACAGCGCTGACTATATCAACTGTAGCTGCAGCTGCTTTGACTCCTCTGCAGGGTTTCAAATATGTGCACATGAACTTGTGTTACAAAAAAAGAAAACCCTTCTATAGCAGACTGAAGCTACAGATGCAACGAATGAGACACCAGCTTGTTGATAATAACAATAAGAAGTTAACAGAAACAGAAATGCCATCACAAACACTCTGTCTCAAAGGTTCATCTGATACATGAATGCAGCATTCCTCACTATCTGATCCACAAAGCCAATCACAACTCAGCGCTTTACCCGTTGCCGTAACAACCTCCTCCCCTGCCGTTTTTCTGACAGGTAAATCTATACGACGGAAGCGATGCTGCAGGTCGACACGCTGGCTCACAACAGGATGTCCACACAAATCAATCCTTCAAATATCATAATTAATCACTAGGCTGTTTTATCATCATCATTCTCACTTCTTCCCTATACTAATCTGGAGCGGACATGCTGAAACATGATTAAAGATAATTCCTTCTCACTTTGACTTGTAAATCTACGGACCAGACGTATGCAGAAAACCTTACATTCACCATGTTTTTGTGCAAGGTATTATAAATCGTTGTGTGGTCATATGTAATTGAATGATGGACCTTTATTTTGAAAGGCACGTGGTACTTTTTCTGGTGTTATATTCCGTATTTTTCCGAGGCTTCTCAAAGTGCTGCTAATATGTTTTTATGGGGGTAAGTTGTAATAGAATATTTAAAGGGTAGAGATTTTGGTAACACTTTATAATAACCATCATTTATAAATGGTAAATTTATAGTAAGTTCAACTACGTTATTTTACTGTTAACAAACAATGAAATGATAGTTAATAATTTTTACTAATTATTAGTAATGATATACAGTAATTCATGTTATTTTAACAGTTTATTGTTGCACACATTATAACATTTTATATACTATACAGTTAAGTATCTGTTAATGATTAATATATTATTTGTGAACTTTAAGGAAATTGTTTGTAAAACATCTATAAACATTATTCAGATAGATAGTTAATACTTTATTAATGGTTAATAACTGGTTTGTAAAGCATCTATAAACATTATTTGGACAACTATTATAAAGTTACCACTGATGATTATAATACCTTGTTAAATGGTTAATAAATGCTGTGTAAAGCATCTATAAACATTATTTATATAAATAGTTGATACTTTGTTAATGGTTAATAACTGGTTTCTGGTCCATCTATCTATGTAATGTTTATAGATGTTTTACAAACAATTTCCTAAAAGTTTACAAACGATTTGGTAATCATTAACGAATATTAATATAGGATATAAAATGTTAATTTGTTAATAAATACTTTATAATGTAATCAGAATAATAATCATCTTCTGTCAGCTATGATACAATATAGAATTTATAACTAATTATTTCATATTACATCAACTAATGATAAAATAACAAACCTTATAGCATTACTAATAATTAGAAAACATTATTAATTATAATTTCATTGTTTGTAAAATAACTATTAACTTAGTTAAATTAATTAATTAATTAATGGTGTCAATTTACCATTTATAAATGGTGGTTACAGAGCCTTCAAATTTTAACAGAAAAAACTAATTTAAAATGTAGTTTTACATATTTTTGAATACCAGATGGGAAAGCACAAGTTGTTCCTATGTAATCACGGCTCTGGTTTACTCTAAAACAATCAGATATTTCTACGGAGTTCTGTCTGCTATTAATAGGATTGTTAGTGTGCATATAAAGTCATCCGAGGCTTCAATGGAGGGACGGAAAAAATTAGATATTCACCCCAAGAGAGCACACAATTAAAAAGCTATTTAAAATAGGAGATAAGGCTTATTTAAAGAGTGGAGCTGCTGTTGCTTCGTCACACTGCTGTCCCCACAGGCGAGGCTTTGACCTTTAACAACAAAGACTCTAATTAAGTCCCGACACACAAACAGGAAGACCAGTCTTAATAGAAACACACTCACTTAAAGAAACGCACTCCCTTAAAAAAAAGGGAGAATGAGGTTATGGACCTCAATGACATTCAGTTGAATTAGTTACTGCATTCAGTCACACTGACAGCAACACAAAACAGGCTTTATAAGAGCTGACAAAACATCTCAGACAAGACTAAGATGAATAAGTATCAAAAAATAACTTGGTTGAGTCATGCAAGTCCACAAAATGCATCGTCATCCCAAATCTCAAAAACAGTTGTTTAAAAAATCGTCAAGATTTACCAAGTGAAAGGCACATTTCTTCCCTTAATACTTAATACTACCTCTGTCAATCGATTAAAATATTTAATCGCGATTAATCGCAAATTCATTTTTATCTGTTCTAAATGAACCTTAAAGGGAGATTTGTCAAGTATTTAATACTTTTATCAACATGGGAGTGGACAAATATGCTGCTTTATGCAAATGTATTATAGGAAATCAGTTAACAACACAAAACAATGACAGATATTGTCCAGAAACCCTCACAGGTTCTGCATTTAGCATAAAACAATATGCTCAAATCATAACATGGCAAACTGCAGCCCAACAGGCAACAACAGCTGTCAGTGTGTCAGTGTGCTGACTTCACTATGACTTGCCCCAAACTGCATGTGATTATCATAAAGTGGGCATGTCTGTAAAGGGGAGACTCGTGGATACCCGTAGAACCCATTTACATTCACATATCTGGAGGTCAGAGGTCAAGGGACCCCTTTGAAAATGGCCATGGCAGTTTTTCCTCACCAAAATTTAGTGTAAGTTTGGAGCGTTATTTAACCTCCTTCACGACAAGTTATTATGACATGGTTGGTACCGATGTATTCTTTAGGTTTTCTAGTTTCATATGATACCAGTATCTTCACTCTAGCTTTAAAACTGAACCTGTTACAATCTCTGAATGATCGATTGCATTAATGCGTTAAAGTAATTAGCGGCGTTAAATTTGCGTTATCGCGTTAACTTTGACATCCCTACTTAATACAAGCTTTCTGTTTTTCAATCCTCTCTTCTGTTCGCTGATGAAATTGGTGACTATTTTGATAATCGATTTATAATTTGAGTCACTTCTCTAAATGTTCAAAATGTGCATATTCTGCTGCTTTTATATCATTGTAAACTGAATATCTACAATTACTAAATAAATGGAGAAAATAATCAGATTAATTGATAATGAAATATGCTTGTTGCAGCACTATTTCATTTTTTTAATTATTATTTATATGTTTTTTTTTTGCTGGGTTACATAACTCAAACACGTTTCAAGAGTCAGTCCAACGAGTCCTCCAAACTAAACAACAGCACAGGTACAGTACCTGTGCACTGATGGTGGTCATGGATGAAACCAACACTGACTGTCGGGAGGAAATGTGAAACAAAGAGTTGTCTCTCATGTCAAAGTCAGATTTATTAATGCATCCACCCACCCTAAAACAACGTCCCACTACGTCCACCTTTGCCCTACTTCTAATTTAAATTTAGCTTGTTTATCTGCATTTAAATTAATCACCAATTCTGTTGTTTTCAAGTGACGACATTCTCCAAGAGTAGTGAATGGAAACCAACACACACAAAATCTGCATCGTAAAGGTTGTCTACTAAAACTTGCATAAACATGGTGGTCATATAATGAGCTAAATAAGTAATTCTAAATTAAAAGTTACTGATTAGAGTTATGCTTCATGAATGCAACACTGTTGTCAGACACACTGTTGGACTCTTTGGCCACGACTTCAACCGTTATGTGCAGATCCAGCAGCGATAAATCTTATCTGCAGGATGTGTGCTTCTCCGCAGCTCCATACCAGCCGCCGGTCGCCGGAGCATCCACCCATCACCGCCTCGGGTAACGAACACACACAGGAAACACAGATCTGAACAGACAGTCGATCCACAGGGAGTCACATGCACCCAATCACACGCTGCCGCCAGCCGAGGTTTGTGTTTGGCGTAAACACTGCAGCCTTATATAATCCTGCATGTTACTAATTAACGGAGAGACAGCTATCATATCAAGATCATGCTGACACACAGAAATATAATGAAGACATTAAACAATCATCGCTGAGATTACTACGACGGCGTATTAGGGCCATTGTAGATTAAAAAAATATAATAACAGAGCCGGGAGCAGGGGGTAATATTCAGAGAAACAAAAATTTAATTTACGAGATTTCAAGTCTTAAATTTAGGAGAAAAAACTTCAATATTCTCTGAGATTAAAGATGTAAATTTAGGAGAAAAATACTTGAATATTCTCTGAGATTAAAGATGTAAATTTAGAAGAAAAAAACTTGGATATTCTCTGAGATTAAAGTGGTAAATTCACGAGAAAAACACTATAATATTCTCTGAGATTATTAAATTATAAATTTGCAAGAAAACACTCTGAGATTAAAGTCACGAATTCACCAAAAAAAAAAACTAGGAAAGTTTTTCTCTTGTATATTTACGAGTTTAATCTCAGAGAATATCCAAGTTTTTTTCTCCTAATTTCACAACTTTAATCTCAGAGAATATCCCCCAGCTCCGTACTTATATATATATATATATATATATATGTAATTAAAGTCTGGTTTATTAAACACGCCACCAATTATTAGAGGTGTTACCAGATCAACCAGGACTGAAAACTGAAGCAGAAGAAGAAAGAGGTTTATATGTGCAGTTAACAAGAGAAAAGCTCTAGTATTCTCAGTCTTGTGTTTGCCCTTTAACACCTAGTTAACTGGATTATCTTTGCCTGTACTGAGAAAAACAAGATGTCTGAGGCTTTCTGTGAGCTGCTCAGATAATGAACATATGATGTTAAAGGTCATATGACACATGATGAGCCATGCAGCTCTAGTAAATGTATACGTTTAAACAGATTTTCTGCTCCAGTGTACAGCAGACAGGAAGTACTGTACGATGCTAATAATGTTAAACACTACAGTACAGTACTGCATGGGGAAATTCCCTGCAGCTTCTCCCATCCATTAAATTGATTTCATACTTTCATAAATAGGATTCACAAGTGATGAAAGTGGCGTAAACCAGTTTCGAAGAGAGAGACAACAAAGTCAGAATTAAATCCTGTCCTGCAGCTCTATTACGTCTTTATTCGACATGTTGAATTACTACTGCTCTAGTTGCACATTAAAAGCAGAGAGGGAACATAAATTTGGGGTATAATCAGTTGAAATACAATCCATCTGAGCTTTCAGGCTGCTTAAATCACTACTCGTGTCATTTTTAATGCCACTTTGCTTTGTCATCACATAAACATCTGCAGCCAGTTAAATTAATCACAGCTACTCATGTCAATGCTTTTATTTTGGGATGCAACTAAGATCATTTTGCTAATCGATTAATCTGCAGATTATTTTCCGTATAAAACATCAGAAAGCTATGACAAGAGTCCGAGATGACGTCTCCAAAGGACTAATTTCATCCAACCAACGGTTCAAAACCCCAAAGATATTCCGTTTTTAATAATGTTAAGACACGGGAAAGCAGTAAATTCTCCCATCAAATGTTTCCCACATAACATGTATTCAGCAAACAACTAAACTCTATATATACTATAGGCAGCCATACGTGACAAAACTACTCAGCTTTAGGAAAAGATTGTGGTTTGGGTTAAAATAACTTCCAAAGCGCCGTAACTTAAGTACGGAAGTTGCGTGACAAAAACTACTTTGTTAGCTTCAGGAAAAGATCGCAGTTTAAGTGAAAAAAACTACTTAGCTTCAGGAAAAGATTGCGGTTTGGGTTAAAATAACATTGGATGTGGCGTTACTTAAATACGGAAGTTACGTGACAAATAAATCAACGTTGACTTCTGGTTTCACACGGGACATGAACAGCGGTCTCCTGGTGAAAGTCTGTGTTTTTGACCCACCCGTCGACCACGACCTCCTCACTATGTGGCGTTCACCACTCCTGGTTCACAATTACGTAGATTACAAACAAACTGATTCCGTGCTGACCATCACGAAAGAAATGTGTAATTTGTGTCTACAGTATGTACATGAATAAATACATTAAATTTCGTGACTTTTACACGAACTGCAGTGCGACTGGGCTGGAATCGGTTACTGGGTAGCAGGTAGGACCCACCAAAGCCAAACCACGATCTCCCAATACAAATCTTCATAGAGAAAAATGACTATTTAGTGCAGAAAGGTTGTTGTGTGCACCCCCTGTCCTATATTTAGGCCAGACAGACACAAAAAATCATTGAAAGAATCAATAAAAGGAAAAATGGAGAGTATGGAGTAAATAACGCATCAAAAAAAGTTTGCGAGAACATGAAACTTCAAATGCCTTTAGTGATGTTTTGGTAGCTTTAATCCAGTGCGTGGATACTCAACTTCAAAAAGCATAATTTCTCTTCCTAAAAACAGCATGTGCACATGTAACTAGCAACACATTGGTACTAATTAGTTCGACTTGAGTTCACCTCAATGCCTTAAATGTGAACGTTCACAAGATAAAGTCCCTGTTTAGCACGCTGTTAATGATCTATAATAATTAGATCTGCAACACAAACTCAGGTCAGACTTTTTATTAGTCAGAATCTGAGGTAAATAACAACAAATGCTTAATTTATGTGTTTTATTTTTCTATGAGTGCTTGAGTTTTAACTGTAAATGCTGAAGGCTATGAAAAGTTTTAATCTGCACGTGTTGGTTTGAAGACGACAGGGAGAAGAAAGAAGAAAGAAGACAGAAGAAACCTTTATGTGTCATAGTAAAACTGCCCATTGGGATAATGATTTATCTGCATGGCCTGACATCAAATGACCGACAACTGCTTTGAAAATCTGAGTCAGCGCTGCGACATCACTCAGACAGGAGAAGAAGAACATCTTCAAAGTCCAGCATGATGGGATTAAACATACATACCAACGAAATGCTGCACAAAACTCTAAAAAAGTCATGTTCACTTTTACGTCTTACAGATATTCCCCACACTGTAAAATAGAACACAAGAGAGCAGCCACATCTCGTTTGTCCTCTTGCACGCTCTAGGTGTGGTCTGATTTACACGTCTTATCTGTTATAACACATGTGGGAGTTACTATGTGAAGACTAATCCATACGTTACAAACTGAAATCACTCAAAACACAGTGTGAAATTATGCATAACACATGCTTTAGGGTAAACTAACATTAATGTACGTAAATTGGGTGATCTCCACAATATGAGTAGTAATTAAACCCCTAGCTGGCTGGTGTTATGATCTTATTATGACCTTTATTTCAGCTGTAGTTCGATTAATGTATTTTTATCATGTAACACATGTAAGTTTAAGCATCACAGAGTCTTTTCTAATGGTATTCAACATGATGTGATATTCTAAATAACAGTTTTGTCTGTTTACATTTTTGAAATGGTCAAGACGAGCAGATGTGCTAAGAAAACTGAGTAAATGGGCTTATAAATCAGGTGTGAAGTGCATGGAATAATGTCAATATCTACTAATTCTGGCCTTATTTACTGTCAAGAAGAAGAAGAAACAGAGGACAAACAGCTGTTTGTCTTCTTTAAAGTATCCTTAGAACACCCTCTACAGGTGACCCTGCACAAACAGTGTGAATACTTTAGTTTTTATTTATTTCAGCCATTTATCAAGTAAAAACTCCAGATGTTTAAAGTTTCCAGTCTCCCAAATGTGAGGATTTGCTATCATTGATAAAAATGAGCAGATTAAAGAACATCTGATGCTCATTTCTGATTATTTTTGGGCATTTTTAAACCAAAGTATTTGCTGATTAATATAAAAATAACTGTTGATTTTTTTTTTTTTTTTGGGCTATACAAAAAATAAAATAGATTTGACCTACATTATAACAGACTATAATAGTTAAAACCTACAAAAACTAAATTAGCATCATCCATTATGTTCTTAATTACCTGCCATTCTGATAATTAAGGGAGCTTTCTTCTCAACTTTTAATTTAGGAGGCACACCTGTCCACGAGAGCTCCGTCCTCGGTTAGTTTCAGATTAAAACATGAATGACTCTTACCTCCCAATAAACCGCCTGCAGCCGCTTTAAAGCCTCCTGAAGAGCGAGTCCTCGAACATAGACCCGCACCGGGAGCAGGACCGACCGGCAGCCGGTCGATGCAGCCGGTAGTCCGGGTGAACTCCCCGTGAAGGAGCGGGAGCTGATGTTTGTTGGTGTGCTGTCAGCAGAGTGTTGCGTTCACTGCCGTCGCTGTATATTTCTCCCACCGCCGCTCCTCCTCCTCCTCCTCCTCCGGGGATGGTCCTCCACCTGCTCCCGCGTCACCAGCCAAACACCAGCTGGAGCTCCGGGCCTCCCCTCTCTGAGCTCAACCAACCGGCTGGAGGAGGGAGGTATGGAAGACCACTACTGCCAGGAAAATAAAAAAAAAAATACATGAAATCTAAACATACTCATTCTACCTTAACACTATGAGATACCGAGTCTAAATATAATTTTTCAACTTCAAATCAAATTATTACTTTTTAAAACTAAAATTATTGATAATAAATCAATATTTCAACGTTATGAAACCTCAAGGTACTGTCTCTTTAAGTCAAGATAACAAGAAAGTAGGAGATATTAAGTCAACATTATGGGAAACTAACTCAAAAAATTGAGCCTCCAGTTTGACATTTTGGCCGTTGCCATTTTGGATTTTGGCCCACGCCATCTTGGATTTTGGCCCACGCCATCTTGGTTTTGTTTTTTTTATTTTATGTTATCTATATTTTGTCTAGTACTATATTGGTTTTTAATTCTAGTGATTTAGTCTAAGATGGATAAAACAACCATTATTGTATCAGCATGTAACAACTACAGTTCCCAGAAGGCTTTGATACTGCCGACAAATAGTCACAGATATCCATTTAACCTAGAATATGGAACTTCAAAATGGCCAATATTAAATAAATAAATACTATTTTGAGTAAAATATATAATTGATCCAATAATAAGTCAAGAGGTTATTAAAATCCAACTCATTATGTGTATTGTTATTTCATCATTCTTGCTGTCGTGGTAAATTAAGTGTTATTGGAATACATTTTTAATCAATAATAGCTATTGAGAAATGTCGAGTTTAGTAGCTGTTCTGAGTGTTTCGATCACATGATCGTCACCAGTTTGCCCTGATGTCATGGAACTGTATTTGAAATTTGGACGTTTTCCGAGCACTTAAAGGTATTTTACTTTGGTTCTTAGCTTCCTGTTATGATCGAAATCTCCAGCTACTAAATAGACTGATTGTGGTGGGACTGCTTTCTCAGCTGCTGTTTTCCAAGATCAAGAGTGCACCTCAGATAATAACTATTATTGTTTCAAAAAGCCCTTTTTACGTCACACTGTAACATATTTGTTTCAGGATACAGGCTGTGATGGTTTTCAGGAAAACCAGGACCCTGCAGCAGCACTGTCACGATGTGTGAAAGAGCAGTCACCTCACATCAGTATTAGCTTTGCCCCAAAGAGACAAAAATAATCAGATTATTCTGCAGAGCAGCTTGTTTGTTGGGAAGCCTCGAGTGTGTTTCGTTTACTGCCTCCTCGCTGATGGTTAACCAATGAGAACAGCATGACTGCTCGGAGCTAAGAAGCATGACTCAAATTAGCCAGAGTGCATCGTCCTCTGAATGATTCATCGAACAGATCCAGGTCCCAGGATGCAGCCATGGAGGTGACGAGGCAGCTAAATGGGCGGGTGAAACATGAACATGTGAGTTATGGAAGAGCTAGATATTTAAACACTTGTGGTTATACTCTAACCCAAGGCCAGAGATGGACGACAGACTTTAACCAACATGTTTCCAAACAGAAGCAGATGAATATATGGTACATGAAACCTATTGAAGAGTTAGGCCCTGATTAGACAGAGCACTTTTTAGCAGCCTTGGGCAGATTTTTCTATTTGTTTTCAATGAGAGTGAAGTGTTTGCTCGCTGCTTTTGCGTTGCTGGCCGTCACCATCTTGGTTTTTCACTATCGCAATCTTGGTTTTTGGTTGTCACCATCTTGGTTTTTGTCCGTCTCCATCTTGGTTTTAGGCCGTCGCCATTTTGGTTTTTTGGCCGTCTCCATCTTGGATTCTGGCTGTCGCCACGCCATCATGGTTTTTTGCACCGAGAAGTGACACGAATTGGTGGAGCTAAGTACAACCAAACGCTGAATAAGACATTTTCAAGCAACCAAAAAGGTTTAACTTTCATGAACTGGAAACACTGTGAAAGGGTTAAAGTTCGAAGACGAAAACACGGACAACTCCCAGACCGGACAACGCCGTGGTAGCGACCTGTTAAAATCACAAGGTAGCCCCGCCCTAAAGCGTCCCCTGCTTTATGGTCTATTTGACTCTAAATGGGACCATAATTTACAAGGCACCAAGCAGTCCAGAAACTTGCCCACCCTGGTAGCGTTTGAGGGGCAGCGCGTCCTCAGTGGCTCAGACACACAAAGCAGAGACCCCAGCACGGCGCAGCACTTTGTGATTATGCATTGTGAAACGGGTCGGAGGTGATGTCACAGTCGCTATGCAACAGATTTAATCTAATCCCCTTCCCTCAGATTAGGAGGGGAAATCACCAGAATGCCTTTCGTCTAAATTACAGTGAGTGTTGCTTTAACCTTCACCCCCTGCACCAGGTTTCATCATTTACAATATGCTTCACCCTGTGTTAACCTTTTACATAAGGTGCTTGCTTCACTGCTGACTGCTACAGGGTGGAGGTGACCGACATATTATTGTTACAGCTAAAGATATTATACATTTTTCCATCATAGCAAGAGCCCTGCACTTGGAAAGGACTATTTAGAGACTCATTAAGTTTCACTTAGACGTCCCTCACTGACAATGATGATTGAATATGAATCAGGATGCATACTTTTGGAAATCCACAAATATGGACATAATTCCTGCTTTATGCAGACTTCCAGAGAGTCTGACTGGGATGCAGACTTCACCAAACTTTACTTGGAAATTCATAGCAATATGGGTGTTATGATTTAGCAGTAATAGAATTAATAAAATCAGTCAACTCATGTAAATTATACACAATTTATGGGCTATAATGTACCATATTAATTTTTGAAGACATTTGGCATCTTCAGGTTTGCACACACATATGCATAATTATCTTTGGATTTTTTTTGTTACAATATGCAGAGTTAGAAATGCAACGTGAGGATCCTCAGTTCAGGGTTTAAAGTAACATTAGAAGGCTCAAACAATCAAAGTTAAGCAGCAGAGCCTGCACATATCAATCAATAAAAAAAGACTTTGAGATGTCTTACAGGATCAGGAACTCTAATTTATTACAAAAAGAAGTTTTTGAGATCTTGAGTCCTGTCTCATAATGCATTTTATTAGTCTGCAGGTCTGGACATGTAGATTATTGTTGTTACCGCTTAAGAAGATATGGAGGAAATGAAGAGTCTGGATCAGACAGTTTGTTATTGTGACTTCCTTTACCTTGAATGTTATGGATGTTCCTCCTCTGGATTTCAATAGTTAAAGGTTTCTGCATAGCACTTTGGTCTTGTCTATTCTTCTATTCCTGGTTCCCAACCTATTTTCCTTGAAGCCCTCCCTACTTGTATCTAAGAAAAGCTGAGCACTCCCAACGTCATCAAGTCAACATTTATTGAAAAAAGAGAGATGTAATCATTTAAAATTCACAACATTTTTTAACTAACGAAATATTCTGCTTCGATCCATATTTGTTGGCGTTTAGCCTTTCAAAAAACAACATTTTCACTGTGCTAAAATACCTATTTGCTCTCCCATTACATTTATTTAACCATAATAACACAAAATCTATTTGGCCTCTAACATTATTGTAGTAAACAAAACATCATCACTTTATTTATGGTGACGAAACTGACGAGTTATATTCATTAAAGAAAGTTGACTCATTAAATACACTGAATCTTTTTATTCAAATTGAGGATTTTGTTTGAGGATTTGTCTTTCTTTTTTAGATTGATGACGTCGGGGATATGAGGGGTGAATAAAAATGAATTGATAAAAATGGAGGTGATGAAAATGCATGTGAAATGAAAAATGGAGTGATAAATTATCAAGTGATTCTCCATTTTTTGTTTCACATCCATAGAAGCCATAGTTTTCCAGCGATACAGATAACGGGTGAGAAGTGCATGTTTTCATTTATGTTTTTTCAACAGTATCTGTGTGTGGGTGAGTGTGCAGTATTGGACTCATTCTGTCACATCTCGTGTTTGTCACTCTGCAATTAAACTTCAACCCTGTTCAGTCTGAATAATGTATTTTCCCAACTCGCTTCCACAACCATCTGTCTGCCCGTTCACCACAAACTGCACACACACAGATAAAACACAATATTAATTCATGCAAACACACGTGTTTACATTTACGCCCAAAATTAATTTAATTTCACTTGATCATTAATTGGATTTTTGCAGACTTCTATTATGAAATAATAGCAAATATATACTGATGACAGGCCTTACAAAAGATGTCTTCATATTTTATCCTTTATTTTTATAATAAAGCTGGATAATTGATAAGCAGTGATCATACAGCTAATGCAGCTAAAACAGGACTAAAACACTGCATTGACCCCTCTGTGTGTTCTCCTGCTAGGTGGCAGTAACACACCAACATTGTTCTCTCACATTTTGTAGGTTATGTGATCTGTGGCATTAGCAGACACCAATTTTCTTTAATAAGCTATGTAGTAATTTATTTATTAGTAAAGCATGCTGCAGTAAATAAAACAACCAATAATCACTGAGTACCTGACAGATATCTAACACAGTAACGGATGTTTTGCTCAAAGGCAGCCTGGCAGTTATTTCCAGCAGAAACAAGAGCTTTTCTGGTTCACTAGACCAGGATTTCAGGTACATAATGCTCAACATTTTAACCTCAATTGGTGTGATGTAATCCCTGGTGTTAAAATCAGCACTGATCTGATTGACAATAATCCAGAGTGAAAGTTGCTTTTATCCAGAAAATGTTATCGTCCCTGAGAAGTTTATTTTTCAGGGACAGACAGCTGGTTTAAGTTGCACCAGAGAGGATGAAAACCATGCCCTCTAGCACAGGCTCATATTAGGTATTCATTTGGGATTTTTTATTAGTTCAGGGTTGAGGTGTGGAACTGCCCTGGAAACCCTCCAAAGTACCCCTAAGACCCATTAGTCTCAAAACCTCTTGAACCTCCCAATGCATTTACTGAACCCATCAAGGATTGCTGAACACAGGAGGATTGGACCTCAGACACACCAGGTACCTCTCAACAGAACCCCCTCTGGAACCCTCTCAGAGGCCCCTTCGCCCATCTTAAAACCCCCTCCTGCAGTGCAAATGAATTCCTCTGAATAATCCTGTAAATCTAATTAATGACGGTTCCCTGGAACTAAAGCAGCACCATAAATTACATTTATTTAACCACAATAACAAAAAATTAGGCCTGTCAAAGTTAACGCGTTAATAACGTGTTAATGCAAATTCCTTTTAACGCCACTAGAAACGCAAGTAGAAAGTTGATTTAATAAAAAAGACTATTTAATACACTGAATCACTTTATTGAAATTGAGGATTTTGTTCAAGGATTTGTAATTTTTTTAGTTGATATAGTTAATAGGTTGTGAACCACTGCTCTAAAGTACTCCTTGAATCACCTTTGGGAGCCCATCAACAATCTCTAGACCTGAACCCCTGTAGAGGATCTCTGAAACCCTCTTGAGGACCCCTGTCAGGAGGGAAAAGCTTTAGAGAGGCTCATGAGGAAAAATTCATTTACATCAGGAAATGAGGTGCTGAAACTAAAAGAGCTTTTCTCTTCTGCTGCTAATTCCTATGTTGTTTCAGTTTAGCTTGAAACAGGAAGCATGTGGCAATTAATCTTCTGTTTGACTTCACGTTTAGAAATCTGCCACTTCCTCTGCCTAAAATTCACCATGTCACCATCGCAGATCAAGTTCCTCCTTAACGGTCACCTGGCTTCGGGTGTTAGCACATCCAGGACTCAACTACCAGGAGGTTGAGCAGTCTTACACTTCGTGTTGATTCCTACAATGCAGACAGACAGATGAGCTGCAATAGCTCCATCTTTGTGGCAATTATGTGCTTTTAAATCTGCTTAAGTTTTTCATGATGTTTTGCTTTTTGCTTGCTTTCATTTTCAGTTGGACCCATTTCACATGAGAGATTTCTGTATTTGTGTATTTGCTGGTATGGACATTTTACTTGAGTAAAAGTATGAAAGTATTGGCATCAAATATAAGTACCAAAAGTAAAAGTACCCATTATAATTCCTTTATATTCTGCTGGGAAGTCTTTTCTTAACCTACAATAATACATCATCATTAGTTTGTTGATTATATTTTGTCTTATTAATCTGAATCTGCAAAGTAACTGAAGTTATCAGATAAATGCAGTGCAGTAGCCAGACAAAAAGAGAAACCATCTGAATTTAGAGCTGGAAGTTGTTTTTAAAGCTCAGTTTTGATTAAACTTCAACAGAAGTCAGATTATAGAGACGATAAGGAAACTTTCAGCTTCATGACTGGAGGAGTTATTGAAGAGAAGACCAGCGGCTGGCGGGACGGCAGTGAAAAATGGTGACCGGCTACTTCCTTATTTGCTCCTAACAAAGGGTATAAAATGAGTCATGCTCTCTTTACTCTCCTCCTTCACTGCTTCCTTCTCTATTAACACAGTAACACACTTTCAGAAGCTCTTCTCACCATGGGGAACTTTGCTGCCAACGAGGGACTCTCCATCTTTGTTATTGTAAGTAGATTTGCTGTTTGTTTCCTGTCATTATCTGCATTTATATTCTGTTAAATCTGCTTGTTAAAAGCACATTTTTTAAAAGTGCATGGACTTGATGTTGTCTTTAGGGTAGTTACAGATATTTTGGAGTTAGCATAGTTCATACAGTTTGAAGCATCTGTGTGAACGGGGCTGGATATTGAACCTTTTTGTTACCGTACGAATTGTAAGTGCCAAAAGTTGGCATCAAATGTTTAATCAGATTCATAGTCTTGTTTACTTATTCTTTGATTAGATCAATCAAAACTTTTATACTGTAATTTATTAAGAAGTTGAATTTTAGGGGTTTCGAGATGATTAAGATAAAGCTTCTCTTGCGAATTATTATTGACGGCAGGCGTCATAAGTAGACAATACTTTGATTTAAACCTACAACCACTGCTCATACTCTAAAAGCTTATTTCTAAGAGCTAATCTGGTAGGAAACATTTATGTACAGTAGATGAAGTAAAAAATGAAGTGAAAGTGTGATCTTCATACTGAAACTAACTGAAACGAATGACCTCTTGAATTAAAAAGGTATTTTACGATAATCCTTCTTATGTTTCATGAATAATGAAATATTTGAAACCTTTTGATTTAACATATGTGTGTGTGTTACAGCTGGTATGGCTCGGGATCAATGCCTTCCTGTTTGTCCATTTCTACATGGCCTTCCTGGTGGAAAGATGGTTTTACACCAGGGTCCTGCTCGGGGTGAGCCTGACCTGCACCACACAACATGCCAATATTTAAATGTATTTATGTTTTCATTTTATGAATTACTGTGATTCATTTAGAGTTTAAAGTGGTCCTTTCTGGGCTGATCTTTTATCAGCTCAGTCTGTGAGTTACCGTTCTGCATGCACCAAATGTAAACGAGCATATCATCACAGTCGAGATGTTTTTACATTTTCAACTTTCAGAGAGAAGAAGTTCTTATAGTGACTAATCAAACAACTCATGAAAGTTGTATGAAAGGATTCATTTAAAAAAACAGGACCTGGCCCTTCTCAGTTCCTCAAACTGCAGCGGGTGCTGTGCTAGAAACGCCCCAGATTAATATCATCAAACTGCTTTAATAATAACCTTCTTCTTTTGTCTTGATCTGCATGAATGAATGAGTGAATGAATCATTTATTTTTTTGTGTCTGGTCATTTACATCACCCATCCTTCATGGGATTAATCAGACACATGTCTCAGAGGGTTCAAATTTAAAATAAAGTTGCGTGTTTGAATAGTCCAGCAGGATTGAAATCAATCTTCGATGTCACAGAAAGACAGATTGACTTCCAGCAGGTGATTCATTTATGATCTTCCCGTCACAAAGTGCCACAGTATAAAACCCTCAACACACTTCACAATAAACTCAGGCGTCACAGAGCAGCCAAACACATCCACGCCCGCACTAATCATCGCACCTTATCACCACCTTCTCTCCACACCTACGCCGACTGGTAGTGGAGGGAAGCCGGTCTGACGTGAGGTGTAAAGTTTGCTCTGTGGTCACAGCTGGCTTCATGAAACACTGAGTCAATGCCGCCGCCACCGGCTGCACAGCTGCATCCCAGTGAGCAGAAGTGAAACCAACCAAATATCATGACAAATATAGACACACGAGGAACAATATTCAAAGTTGCAGCTTTATAAGAGAAAGAGAAAGTATTCACTTCAAAATGAGCACTATAAAGTAATCAGATTACATGTTGAAGTAACCCAACCCTCCCTGTAACCCATCAGCAAGCTCTGTCCTGGGCCAGAGCTCCTGCTGCCTGCCTCAACTTCAACTGTATGCTCATCCTGTTGCCAGTCTGCCGAAACCTCCTCTCCTTCCTTCGTGGCACCATCCAGGTGAAAACATGATTCATAATGAAAGGAAGCTTATGAGGGATCCGATTTGTAGATTGTTTTTGCAATTATTAGATTTATCTGCTAACACCATTTTGCTGTTGATGTTGGGGTTTATTTTTGGAAGTTTCTGCAGATTATTTTATCATTGCCAAAAGTTGGCATCACATGTTTGATCAGATTCACAATCTTGTTTACTTATTCTTTGGTGTTGGGAGTTGATTAAGATAAATGAGAAAAAACTTGTTTCAGCTACAGATTTTCTCTAATCTTCGCTTCTCTTGTGAATTATTGGATCATTTTAGGCATTTTAAAAATGATTTAATGATGAATGCAACAATGACGGCGGGCGTCATAAGGAGACAATACTTTGATTTAAACCCACAACCACTGCTCTGACTCTAAAAGCTCATTTCTATGAGCTAATCTGGTAGGAAAGATTTGTTATGTACAGTATTTATTTATGTTTCTAGGCCTAAACATTGTCAAATTTCAGGATACTATGTCAAAAAAAATTATTAAATTAAATTCTGAAATGCAAACTTTAGGTTCTCAAATTCCTGGAAAAAATACAAAGGACATGACCTCTTAGTGAGCTTGTGTTTAGACATTAGTTTGATTTCTTTTGTCACATGTTTATATTTTCCAAATTAAGTAAAAGTAGTGTGCTCTTGGTACTTAAACTCAGGTATATAACATTTTAAATGACCCCTTGAATTAAAAAAGTATTTTATGTTAATCCTTCTAATACTTCATGAATAATGAATTATTTGAAACCTTTTGATTTAACATGCGTGTGTGTTACAGCTGTAATTATTAGATTTATCTGCTAATATCACTTTGCTGTAGATGTTGGGGTTTATTTTTATATGTTTCTGCTCATTATTTTATCTTTACAGTATTTGTCTTGTCTGTTTTCAGTGCTGCAGCCGCACAGCGGCTCGCCAACTAGATCGAAACATCACTTTTCACAAACTGGTGGCTTACATGATCGCCTTCCATACAGGTACTATCAATCTTCAATTCCGGAGAACACGAAATCACGAAACACAACATGAAATACGTTAATTGAGAGTTTTTTGAACAGAGTGCTCCAGGGATGATGTATTTTTGTAGTCCAACAGGAAGTTAGCATCTCCCAGGTTCCCTCCACTAACAGAAAATGGGATTGTTCCATTGGATTTTGGATTTTTGCAGAAAATAAGCTCTGTGGCAAACACACGTTTATGATACGTTTTGTTCAGTAAGATAATATTCACTAATAAACACCACTTTATGATTTTTGAAGTGTGAATGCAGTCAGCAGACGTAAAAAGCTAACGTTAGGCTATAAACCAACTACACCAAGGTCACATGGGCGTGAGTAAACACAACGAGGCTGTAAAGGAGGACGAGTCGGCGTGACGATGTCTCATTTAGTCACTTGTTAGTAACCACCTTTTTAAAGACACATAAAGGCTTCAGAATTCATGAGTGGGGTATTTATTGATGTATTTTGTATTGTAGAACTAAACATTAAAATCTCTTCAGCTTGTGTTAACCACAGACCTTATTTCAGACATCTAACTAAAAACCCATTGACTTCCAGACGAGGGAACAGGAAGTGCTAATATTTAGGACTCATTCCTGCACCACTCTTTTAAGAATAAAATAGAAAGTAACTAATAGCAAATATACATAAAATGCAAACTATAAAATATCCATAGCTGCAATTTCCTTTTGCATATCTGCTGTTATATCTGTGACAAGGCAGTTTATCGGTTTACAGACGTTATGAGCAGCATTCTGCAGCTTCCTAATCTCTCCTTTCTCTTCCTCTTGTAGCTGTGCACATCGTTGCACACTTGTTTAACTTTGAGTATTTCATGGACGCCCAGCTGAATCGCAACAGCAGCCTCCTGACCTTCGTCCTGTCTGAAATCGGCACCGGGGACAACGCGTCCTACCTGAACCCCATTAGGACCAACGAGACGGTGAGAATACCAGTTCATACATGCAGCTGGATGCTTCTTGTGTTGCTCAAATCTGTGAAATCCCTTCTGCTTTATTGCCAAATTTTGGGGTCAATGAAAAAAAAATGGTATTACTTCATCTGACAAACTTCCTCTTTAGAGGTACTTGTCCTCAGATGTCTTGTCATTTGAGAAACTTCCTCTTTGCAAATACAGTATTTAGCCTCAAAATGTATTACTTAACACATAGAAAGAAGAGTTGGATCTTTTGTGTCATCAAAACATAAAGTATGTAGCTCCTCATGGCCTGTTTCTCACGTGAAATCTAATATTCAATGACTCGGTGTGCAACAGGGTGAAGCTGAAATATTCTGAGTCTGAGGCCAGAAACAGGCTAAAATTCTTTAAAAAAGTCCAAAAAATCTCCTAAATCTTAAAAGTAAAACTACTCCACTATTGACCAAACTTAAAATTCAGATCATTCTTCCGCCTCTTTGTTGTTTCTGGTAACTGTAATCGTCCGTGTATTTCAAGATTTTAGGGTCAGGTAAGGTTGTATGGTTGTTTCTGATTTCTTCCATGAATGGTGATACTTTTATTTATTATTATATTGTCAAACACAATCAGTTTATTGATTTATTCATGTTTTACTCTTGACCTGACGATTCGTCTTCACTCAGCGCTGACTCTTCAACTGCTTACAGGTCAACTAACAGTTCCACTGCGTTTAGTGATTACACTCCTTCTTCTTCTCTGACACTTCAAACCCTTTTAGATCTCAGATCTTCACCTATGAACAAACAAAGCCCCAAAACTTCAGCTCTTTTAAAGGCCCAGACACCCCAAACCGACATCAAAGAACTAGTGGCGATGAAGGCCGACTGTTGCGTCGCCTTCGTCTTGGCCAAAAAGTTGCTCTCCAACACGCCACAATGACTACAGCCTACGGCCCTTTAGCACGTATGTTCTGCGCCTGTGTGTGAGGAAATAACTCCAATCCGAGTGATTTCTCTCACCAACGAGCTCCGCCGCCCATTTAACATGCTGATTCGGCCCAAATAACTCCAACATGGGCAGACTAGAGCCGACGATGCGGGACATACCGAAAAAACTAGACAGACGCTCACTAACGGCCCCAAACTGTCCGACGGCCGACCGTCAGCTTGCTGTGTCAGGGCCCAACGTCCACTGTTCATACACAATCATCTTCAATAACTTCAACTGACATCGCCTCTCAGTTCAGACCCCTCAATGGACACTTCAGCTTCATTTAGTGCTCACGCTTTTTCAGCACTTTAACCGTCTCAACTTCTTGCACTAATTGTATTTCGACTGCCACTTCAACTACTTTCAGTGTTTCAAATGTTCCAAATGCAAAATTTCAGCAGCAACTTTAGTATTTTATTGAAATCGGTCTTGGTCTTGAGACCTCTTTTTGAAGGTCTCATTTTTACTCGATCTTGTCTCGCTCTCAGACAAGAGGATTTTATTTCAAGGCCGGTCAAGACCACGACTGCGGGGATATCACTAAATTGGCCGTGCATTGTCTGATTTATTTGTTAACATCATTACTGTGATTGGATGTAAAACTTCCTGCTTCAAATGCAACCAATAACTGGACTCACAAAACACGGAAGAGTGTTGAATAAAGACGGTTGAGTTGATTTCAGCTCCTTAGTGTTTGTTTGTATTTGTTTGCTCATAGAAAACAAAGGAACATTCCCACACATTAAATTCACCTCTGCAATGCATTTTGGTTATTTTACCAAGACATTTCTCATGCGTACATACACAGTATATATGGCAATAAAATCATCTGTTTTCTGTGGGTGTTTTCAAGGGAATGTTCAGGTCATTTTGAGGAGTATCTATGGTTTGCATGTTCCACATTTTATCTTTAAACTGTCATGCACTGTGCCTTGTTCTTCGTCTCAGTTTAGGTGGCTTAAATTCTATAATATAATAATTTATGAAGCATACTCCATAAGTGACATTCACTTGAACCTACAGAGTGTGTGCCCACATTGAGAGGAACTACGGAACAGACATTGGTTCATGAGGGAAGTTAGCCAACATTCAAGTGTTGAAGTTCAAGTGTGATTCAAGTGGAAACCGTAATGGAGGCGGCCCACGCCGTGACTAACCTCCTGTTGTATGTCGATGCAGAACCCTACCATCGTCATGTTCACCACCATCGCCGGGCTGACGGGCGTGGCCATCACGCTGGCCCTCATCCTCATCATCACTTCATCCATGGAGGTCATCCGCAGGTCCTACTTCGAGGTGTTCTGGTACACCCACCACCTCTTCGTCATCTTCTTCATCGGGCTGGTGTTCCACGGCTTCGGGTAAGAAGTACAGACAATTACCATTTTACATTAAATAGAAACTCGTGTTAAATAAGGATAAACACATTTGCATTTAAGTACCACCAACCCTAACCTCTTTTACCCAACAGACCCGGTACCGGGTGTTAAAACTCTGCCTTTAAAAACTTCATAAAATGCTGTGTTGGTGTTTTTTCTAAATAGTTTCTAAAAGACGAGGCCTTAATGCTACTAAAACAACACTCCAAGTGTATTTTGTCCAAACAATGTTTGTATGGCAACGATTTCAATAATTTAGTCTCAACGCATGAGAAATAATATTTTTACTTTATAATATTTTTGACCGTTTTTATATTGAATGTACATACTTGACTTTGGATTCTTTTCTGTTATCTTATTTACATTGTTATTGATCTTATTTGTTATTGTCTAAGTTTTACTTGATCATATTTCATTAAAATAAAACTACTCCATTTGGAGTCAAAATTATACAGTTTAGTTGTTTTTTTTATTGATTTTATACTGTGCACAATGGTAGAATGTGATGATGCACAGGGTAAATGTCATGGCCAAAGGCTCCATTGTGTGCACATAGCCTCCTGTAGTGGATATCAGGAGTATTTTAGAGCCAGATTCCCTTTCAAGAGGTAGAAAACCCATTTGGTACACTTTGGGTATCCAAGTGGTCAAATGGAGAGTCCTCCTGGTCCTATCCTGACTAGAACCTTTGTAGAATCTATGTGCTTTGTGTTATTTATATCTGCTTTGGCACAGTTGTAGTCAAGGAGTTGCTGAATGAATTCAGTGGCATCTCTGTGCATGGCATCATTGCTATAATGGTGTTATCCACTGTCTAATCTAGAAAACATTTTAGGAGAGGATAAAAATGTAAATCCTTTGGTTCATCACAATGTTACTGACACTGGGGATGAATTCTCTGAGGTCTTACCTATCCATAGAGACCAAGATCCTGCATATAGACCTGGTAGTTGTGGAGCTATTGTTGATTTATTTTGAGTATGTGTGTCTAGGCGAACCACACCTTCCAGCACCTTAGAGCTTAACGCTGCGGTGTAAAGACTTAATTTAATTGCGTATCCCTTTCAGATGGTTTGTAATCCAGCTTGGAACAACAGTGCTTTTTTAGAGACTTCATAAAAGTAATAAATCCAACAATGAAAGTCTTCAGTGTGTATTTATCCATTTATCCGTGTTGAAAGGAGTTGTAGTTGTTAGCCGTTAGCTGAAGCCTATAGACGGCAAAATTTTATTGTGTTGTTCACTGACTGCAGGCGGATTGTGCGAGGACAGACACCCTCTAGCCTGACGACAAACAACCCCGAGGATTGTGCCGTCCGGTTTGAAGACTGGGGAAACAGCAGCTCCAACTGTACTGTACCAGTGTTTGCTGGGAACCCACCGATGGTGAGCTGTTTAAGACTGCAGGGTGCTCATGGGAAATACTTCTAAAAACTTTCTACCAACCAAAATACTTTTAACACATTTTAAGCTCTTAATATTATTTGTGCGTACATTTTCTCACATTTACCTTTTCTTCTCCAGACGTGGAAGTGGGTGGTGGGTCCCATGATCCTCTATGTGTGCGAGAGGCTCGTCCGCATTTATCGATCCCACCAGAAAGTGGTCATCACCAAGGTGTGTGTGCGCTGAAATAAACAGGAAAAGCAGCAGTTTACTGAAATGTGCTGGAGCAAGACATAAAACCCATTAAAGGGAGATTCTATGAAGTCGTTGGCTCTGTTATTATTATTATTATCTGCACAGAGGAGGTTTATTTTTTATTTATTTTGCATTTATTTATTTACTGTTACTGCTACCACTACTACTACAACAGATGCATTAGAAGCATTATTCTATTTATTTTCTTGCATTCTTTGTTTGAAAACTTCGTATAAGTGCACTTATGTGCTGGGTTTGGACGGTTGGTCGGACAAAAACAAAACATCTGTGGACATCTCTTTGGGCTCTGGGAAGTACAAATTGATAATGAAATTTTAGTTGCAGCCCTTATTTGACAAATAAGCTCTAATAAATAACCCTAACTGTAACTGTAATAACCCGTACCTGTCCCCCAGGTGGTGATGCATCCCTCTAAGACTCTGGAGCTGCAGATGAAGAGGAAAGGTTTCCATATGGAGGTGGGTCAGTACGTCTTCATCCAGTGTCCGTCCGTCTCCCGGCTGGAGTGGCACCCCTTCACCTTGACCTCCGCCCCCGAGGAGGACTACTTCAGCGCCCACATCCGCATCGTGGGAGACTGGACCCAGGCGCTGTACGAGGCCTGCGGAGGAGACAAAGCTGAGCCTCAGGAGGCCTGGAAACTGCCAAAGTACGCCAACACGGGGAGGGGGTGATAAAAGAGGAAAACTGAGCCTGAAAGTGCTCCTGATTACATTTGATTGCCTCCCTGATCCAGCAGGGGTCATATTTACAGCCATGAGTGGCTCTTTGTGTGTCTGCAGAGAAAGCATATAATATTAACAATACTCTCCAACATCCATCACCCACTTTGGTCCTGCTGAGCAAGCTGGAGCGTTTTCCTGTTCTCTGTTCTCAGACCAGACAATGACAGAACGAGGCCTCTGGTGAAATTACCTGCAGGGTTACACTTATGTACTTGTTGAACAACGATCAGGTCTTCAAATATGCTGCAAAAACACACACTTTCTAGCTTGAGACCTCTTACAAAAAAGTAGGTGTCTCTCGTCACGTTTCAGATGTTTATGAACTCCACAAATTATTCAATATTTCACCAAAAAAAGAGGAAATAAGAGAATATCTAGTGTCATCTCATAGTGTCATATACAATAATATATAAGTCAGGGGCCATTTTTTCTGCAGAACGAGTACTTTTACTGATGCTTTACATTTTTCTGATAATACTTCTGTAAACTAGCTTAATGGTTTTAAGACAAAAATTAAGATTTTTATTTTCATAAATAACTGTATTATTATAATATAAATAAACAATTGGTTTATGTATTTTTTTTGCATTTAAAAAAAAATATATATTTATTTATTTTTGCATTTGCATTTATTTGTTGTTGTAAATTGTATTTAGGAGGTTCCAAAGTCATTTTTGACCCTTCAGACACCGAGAGTTTTAATCTGATTAGGAGAGCACATCCTGATCCACGTTAGACTCACGCTGTAATCACACATCTGGAGAGAAAAAGATGGAAAAATAACGATGAAAATGAAGCACAAAGACACGTATAGACATGATCAAACTATTGGATAATATCTATAAAATGTTAGTGCTGTAATCCCACCGCCTCCCATCATGAACAGGTGTTTCTATGCTCCTCAGGCTCGCCATAGACGGCCCGTTTGGTACCGCCAGCGAAGACGTGTTTCGCTATGAGGTGGTGATGCTGGTCGGCGCAGGAATCGGCGTGACTCCTTTTGCCTCCATCCTCAAGTCTGTGTGGTACAAACGCATCCAGAACAACCAGGACGTCTTCACCAAGAAGGTGAGGGACACTTGAGAAAACTCAAGGTCCACTTACTTGCTTTTCACATGGTCTTCAATCACACAGGAGAGAAGACCACCTGGAGCTTTCAACTGTATCATATGTTCTTCTTCAGCAGATGGAGTTTTTACAGTTGTCACAGAGTTGTGAGCTTTGTTTCTGATGTGATTTCACACTTTTAGGACTCCTCATTAACCAAGTTTTCTGAGCAAACATCTGCAGATTAAGAATGCGTGATACTGTTGAGAACTCCAGAAAGTGGACCACTGTTAAAATACCGTTTCCAAGTTCAACAATGGGCTTTCACTGCTGAAAAAGAGATTTGCTTCTTTATTTATTTATCTTTGTATTAATCCCCTTATTTATATACTCGTCTGTTTTATTTTCCCTTTTATTCATTTATTTATTAATATTAATCCTTAAATGTATTTATATATTTTTGCATTTACTTTGAATTTATTGATTAATTTTTGCATTCATTTTTACATTTACATTTTATATATTTATTTATTTTTGCTTTTATGTTTTATTTATTTATTTTGCATTTATTCTTTATTTATTTTTATTATTATTTTTAAATATATGTATTTATTTATGTATTTATGCATTCATTAATTTGTTTATTTTTTGCACGATTTTTCCTTTGCATTTCACCCCTTATTTATTTCCCCAAACTTATTTATTTCTATATTCTTTTTCATCATCAATTTATTTCACATTTTATAATAAATAAGGGGTAAAATGCAAAGGGAAAATCAGGCATCAATAAATACATTCATAAATACATAAATAAATACATACATTTCAAAATAAATATAAAACAAATAAATAAATGCAAAAATAAATAAATACATTTAAAAATTAATAAAAAATATATACATGAATAAATAAAAGGGAAAATTAAACAGAGGAGTATATAAATAATGGAATTAATACAAAGATAAATAAATAAAGAAGTAAATTAAAACAGAAATATCAATTTATGTCACATTTTATCAATTAATTAATGACTACATTTATTTTTAATATTATTTTTGCTACATTTAATGACATATTTAGTTATTATCGAGTCATTTATTTAATAAATTCATTTATTTTGGCAGGTTCTGTCCTCCATAGTTTAGGGCAAATGAACATGGTCTGCAAAAAGCTAAATTAACGTGAATAACAAAGGTGAAAACGTATCTAATTCAGTCTGTTTTAAATGTCTCAGGAGTGTTGAGTTATATTGGTGGATACGGCCCAGCTTAACATCACAGTAATATGAGTATATCCTGTGTACTGCCGTCCTCCCAGATCTACTTCTACTGGCTGTGCCCGGAGACGCAGGCCTTCGAGTGGTTCGCCGACCTGCTGCAGTCTCTGGAGGGTCAGATGGCGGAGAAGGGTGTGACCGACTTCCTCAGCTACAACATCTACCTGACCCGCTGGAAGGAGACCGAGGTACAGACTCAACCGCCGCCACCGTCACCGCAACACACCTCTTCAGACATCTACACACTAACTAACGCTGTGGTGTGTCTTTGTCCTCTGTCAGGCGGCTCACTTCCGCGTTCACCACGAGGCCGAGAACGATCCAATCACAGGGCTCAAACAGAAAACTCTCTACGGGAAACCCAACTGGGACAATGAGTTCACCAACATCGCCTCAAAGCACCCGGGGTGAGGGCGCCTTATCACACTCCACACACTGTATACGCACTGTACACGCACTGTATACACACTGTATACACACTGTACACACTGTACACACACTGTATACACACTGCATACTCACTGTACACACACTGTACACACACACACTGTACTCCCAACCCAACTGGGACAATGAGTTCACCATCATCGCCTCAAAGCACCCGGGGTGAGGGCGCCTTATCACACTCCACACACTGTACACACTGTATACACACTGCATACACACTGTATACACACTGTATACACACTGCATACACACTGTATACACACTGCATACACACTGCATACACACTGTATACACACTGTATACACACTGCATACACACTGTATACACACTGCATACACACTGTATACGCACTGTATACACACTGCATACACACTGTATACACACTGCATACACACTGTATACGCACTGTATACACACTGCATACACACTGTATACACACTGTACACGCACTGTATACACACTGTATACACACTGTATACACACTGTACACACACTCCATACACTGTACACACTGTATACACACTGTACACGCACTATATACACACTGTATACACACTGTATACACACTGTACACACACTGTATACACTGTACACACACTGTATACACACTGCATACTCACTGTACACACACACACACTGTACTCCCAACCCAACTGGGACAATGAGTTCACCAAGATCGCCTCAAAGCACCCGGGGTGAGGGCGTCTTATCACACTCCATACACTGTACACACTGTATACACACTGTACACGCACTGTATACACACTGTACACACACTGTACACCCACTCTATACACACTGTACACACACTGTATACACACTGTACACACACATTGTACTCGCTGTACACACACACACACACACACACACACACACACACACACACACACACACACACACACACACTGTACACACATTGTACTCACTGTACACACACACACACATTGTACACACACATTGTACTCGCTGTACACACTGTACACACACATTGTACTTGCTGTACACACACACTTTTACTTCATACAGTTCATGACGTTACTGCTGAAATACTGCTACCACTACTACAACTACTGCTACTTTTACTACTACTACTACTACAACTACTACTACAGCTGCTGCTGTTGCTACTACTACTAGTACAATTACTACTACTGTTACTACTACAACTACTGCTAATTTTACTACTACAATTACTACTACGACTACTACTGCTACTTTTATTACTACAACTACTGCTACTTTTACCATTACTAAAGATGCTACTACTACTACACTTACTACAACTGTTACTACTACCACTACTACTAAAACTATTGCTACTTTTACTACTACAATGCTACTACTACTACTACTACTACTACTACCATGACCAGAACTGCTTGTGATGAGTCTAATTAAGCTGAATGAAGGTGTGTTTTTGTGTACTCAGGACTAAGGTGGGAGTGTTCCTGTGCGGTCCGCCTCAGCTCGGCAAATCTCTGGAGAAACAGAGTCTGTCTCACACCGAGGCTGACGTCAAGTTCATCTTCAACAAAGAGAACTTCTAACAGACGGAGACAGAGAGGAAACGTCCCGAGTACTGATGTATCCACGCTCTTTTTATCTGGACGTGTGAGGGTTTACGACGCTGGCAGCTTCTCAGCCAACTACTCTTCTCGCTAAACACGCCGTTGTTGCTCAAAAACGGAGGAAATAACCACATTACCCTCTTCTCCTTTTTCAGTTACATCAATCAGTGAAACTCTGCTGCTTTCAAAACCTTTCTTCCTATTTTCATTTCTATTAGCTCACGCCAGAGGTGGACAAGGTCATGTATTTCTGACACCAGATGGTTAGAAGTAAATCACCTAAATAAGCTTTGTCTGCTAAAGCAGTATCATTAACAAACTCCTCAATGCTTTCTACTGATAATAAATACTGTTGATGAATCCTGGATGTGGCTTTTATAGATAATAAGTGTATTTTTTGGTCTAGTTTGGTTGGGGATTCTGGTTATACTGTGTAATCACGTCTGAAAAAATGTGTAAATGTACATATTTTAGTTAAATTGTACTAAAAAAATGCAAGTGTAGATGTGAAGAAATCATGCAACGTGAGTATCTTTGTGTTTTTTGGACGGTTTAACCGATAGAACATTTGAAGACGTCACCGTGGACTCTGGGAACTTGTGATGTGTATTTCCATCTGCTGTCATCTCTTTGCACCCTGCAGGTCTAATGAATTTACTTTTTTGGATAATAAACTTGAACTTTCAGAGGTTTTGTTGCAATTTTTCATCTTAAAAGAAGAAGTACTGTACTTGAGTACAAATTCAAGGTACCTGTACTTTACTTACTACCATAGTCACTTCTTTTACCACTGCTACTACTACCACAACTACTGCTACTTTTACCACTGCTACTACTACCACAAATACAGCTACTTTTACCACGACTACTACCACTACCACTGCTACTACTACTAGTTTTACCACTACTACCACTACTACTTTTACAACTACATCTACCACAACTACTGCTAGCTTTACCACTAGCAACGCAACCACACATTTTACTGCACTATAAATACTTTTACTTTAACTACATTTACTGCACTATCAATACTTTTATGTTAACAACATTTTACTGCACTATAAATACTTTTACTTTAACTACATTTACTGCACTATCAATACTTTTACTTGAACTACATTTAGATGATACATATTTTTGCAGGACTGTTACTTGTAGTGGATTATATTCAGTGTGCCATTAGTACTTTTACTTAAATAAAGGATCCGAATACTACTTCCAGCCCTGCACAAAGTCCATTAGGAAGTCTGGGAACATCAAATACCAAATATATATTTATACTATTTTCGTTTTTTAACACCACTAATTTCTTTATTGCATTAACGCAATCAATCTTTTGGAGGTTGTACCAGTTTTAAAGCTAGAGTGAAGATACTAGCATCATATGAATCTAGAAAACCTTAGGAGTCCATTGTTCCAACCATGTCATAATAACTTGTCATGAAGGAGGTTAAATAACGCTTCAAACTTTCTCTAAATTTTGGCGAGGAAAAACAGTTGTAACTACAGCTGTATAATAAATATAGTGCAGTATAATGTGCGATATTTCCCTCTGAGATGTAGTGGAGAAGAAGTATAAAGTAACAGAAAATGGAAACAGTCAAGTAAAGTACAAGAATTGTAGTTAGTACTGTAGCTGAGTAGATGTACTTAGTTATATTCCATCACTGATGAATTCATTTAAAGTCTTAGAGCACAATTAGCAGAAGTGCATCTGAACGATGGGTAAAATGAAACATAAAGAAGTGGAAGTATAGATATAAAATCAGTAGGATAAATAAACAGTTGTGGGGTTTTCTGCCTTTATTGATTTAAGATAAATGACTGAACGCTGCTGTTTGCTCATAAAATCGCTTCATGTTTATTTTCCTGCTCTGAGTACAAAAATCCTCTCTCTTTGTTGACATGATTCAAATGATAAACATCAGAAAACACAGAAAAGAAGAAAAAGAAGAAGAAGAAGGAGAAGAAGAAGACGAAGAAGACGAAGAAGAAGAAGAAGAAGAAGAAGAAGAAGAGTGTTTCCAGCTGCTGTCGGGCGTCAGCAGTTGATAAATACAGCTAGATGTGACACTACTAAAGCACTGCAGTGACATGAGAAGATTAATACATTAAGATGATGATGTGTGCATGCATCTGAAGGCTGAAAATACAGTTGTGTTCTTTTCCTTTACAGGTTAAAGGTCAAGCTTCCAGCCGTATGGCACTTGGTGGCCCCCTGCTGTTCACAGGAACACACTGCAGCACTCCTCCTCTGGTGGTACTGCTTCTTATGAGTGTGTGTGTCCTATGCCACAGCCACAGCAAACACACTGACCACACAGTACATGGTGCGGTTTTCCCACCTCACGGTGCAGCTTCCTGCACACACAACAACAAGTAGGTGAGTGACAATGCAGTACTTTTACTTGTAGTGGAGTATTTTGACAGTGTGGTATCAGTACTTTTACTGAAGTAAGGTTTGGAATGCAGTACTTTTACTTGTAGTGGAGTATTTTGACAGTGTGGTATCAGTACTTTTACTGAAGTAAGGTTTGGAACGCAGTACTTTTACTTGTAGTGGAGTATTTTGACAGTGTGGTATCAGTACTTTTACTGAAGTAAGGTTTGGAATGCAGTACTTTTACTTGTAGTGGAGTATTTTGACAGTGTGGTATCAGTACTTTTACTGAAGTAAGGTTTGGAATGCAGTACTTTTACTTGTAGTGGAGTATTTTGATAGTGTGGTATCAGTACTTTTACTGAAGTAAGGTTTGGAATGCAGTACTTTTACTTGTAGTAGAGTATTTTGACAGTGTGGTATTAGTACTTTTACTGAAGTAAGGTTTGGAATGCAGTACTTTTACTTGTAGTGGAGTATTTTGACAGTGTGGTATCAGTACTTTTACTGAAGTAAGGTTTGGAATGCAGTACTTTTACTTGTAGTGGAGTATTTTGACAGTGTGGTATCAGTACTTTTACTGAAGTAAGGTTTGGAATGCAGTACTTTTACTTGTAGTGGAGTATTTTGACAGTGTGGTATCAGTACTTTTACTGAAGTAAGGTTTGGAATGCAGTACTTTTACTTGTAGTGGAGTATTTTGACAGTGTGGTATTAGTAAAATGAGACAAAACAAGCAGAAGTAAAGAGAAGAGAAGAGACAGGAAGAGAACTAAAAAAGAGCAGAATACAACAAAAGAAAACAGACATGACCTGAATGAAACACTGGCAACAGATCAACATAAAAACAATAGGAACACATAGCTCTACTTGATGAGGTTTTTATTATCAGTGACTTACCGTCCATGGCCGTGTCCCAGTAGCAGGAGTTAGCTGTGTGGAGGCCTGCTCCTGTTTTCTGCATCACAGCACATGTCACTGTACGGAGAAATAGTCACAGTAAGCACTTTATTACATTTCAGATTCTAGTTTTTATATTTTACTTGGATGCAGTCACACCCACAACTTGTTTTCTTCCCTCTTAAACAGACATGAATCTGGGGAAATAGTGGAAGTAAACAAGTCGCCATTATTGTGGTG
Source organism: Sebastolobus alascanus (assembly GCA_916701645.2). Classification (NCBI taxonomy): domain Eukaryota; kingdom Metazoa; phylum Chordata; class Actinopteri; order Perciformes; family Sebastidae; genus Sebastolobus; species Sebastolobus alascanus. The sequence continues at coordinate 126,553 of CAKAOJ020000118.1, read as the reverse complement.
GCTACTCACTACAATACATGCACGTTTGAATGCAGGCTGTTCTAAGAGGAGTTCAGTTTTCTACTTTTACCGTTACTTTTTATTAGGGCTGTCAAAGTTAACAAGATAATAACGCAAATTCGTTTTAACGCCACTAATTTCTTTAACACTGTAAATGGTTTCTATGGGTACCCACGAGTCTCCCCTTTACAGACATGCCCACTTTATGATAATCACATGCAGTTTGGGGCAAGTCATAGTCAAGTCAGCACACTGACACACTGACAGCTGTTGTTGCCTGTTGGGCTGCAGTTTGCCATGTTATGATTTGAGCATATTGTTTTCTGCTAAATGCAGAACCTGTGAGGGTTTCTGGACAATATTTTTCTTGACATTTTTTTTTTTGTTGACATTTTTCAGACTGTTTTTGGGACATTTTTTTGACATTTTTCCCCCAAAAGATTCAACATTTTTTTTTTTTTTTTTTTTTACATGTTTCGGACATTTTCCAGACTTTTTTTTTTTTTTTTTTTACATTTTTTTTTACATTTGTCGGCCTTTTTTACATTTTGAACAGATAAAAAAATGTGTGATTATTCTCGATTAACTATGGACAATCATGCAATTAATCGTGATTAAATATTTTAATCGATTAACAGCCCTAATATTATTATTATTATTATTATTACTTATTTGAACCAAAACAACGATCTTTGCCTAAACCTTACCAAGTAAACCTAAAAACTAAGTAAACCTACGTTGGAAGTTTATTTTGAAAAGACACTATGCATGTAACACGTGGAAACTGACACCCAGAGCCTCATAGTTTGAAGCGTAAGGCCAGTGTCCAAGCGGCGGTGTTTGACGTGTTGGGAGTGAGAACGTGTTGAAACATCTGAAACCACAGGGGCAACACAGACGTACCGATGTACTTGTACGGTTTCCCCTGTTTGACCAGCTGTGTGAGGCAGCGCTCCACGATGCTGGCGGTCCATTTGTTCACCTGACTCTGGCTGTAGTCGTCACCAGCCACGACGTTCTCGATACACTGAGATAAAGACACAAACACACACATTCATGAGTGTTTACAGTCATGTGGAAGTCACTGGGTGCTGTTTCACCCTGAGGAGAATAAAGAGGCAACACTGTTGTGCACTTAACTAAATACCCCCGTTACAAAGGATTATTGAAGACCTCCTAAATACATGATCCACTATTTGTAAAAACTTAGAAGTGAACCAGTGAAATAGAAGTTAAGATAAAAAAATATGACAGAAATCAGTCTTTAAAACAGCTTCACACCGTTGTTGGCTCATGTCTTCCAAATTTCATCCTTTTGATCTGACATGTTTTACATTATTTCAGAGATGAGTACCTCTAACCTTGAAACTGATTCTTTTAATAATTATGTGCACATATGAATCAACAGTGAACCTTTACAGCAGCAAAATACAACGAATGCTCTACTACTGTTATAATGTGGCTGGTTAATATTTTAATTCCTAACATCTGGAAGAACTAGAAAGTCAATTTACATGTTATACCTCGGCAGTGCAGCATAGATATCATGCGTAAGAATTACAGACAATACGATTAGGGGATTAGCTAGGCTGTTTGATTTTATGTTTTTCATCTGTGTTTTTCATTTATTGATTGAATGTGATGGCTTACATTTACAAAACATCATTTGGCTGAATTTAGTTGGTAAAAAGAATGACAAATGAAACAATATACTCCAGAAAAATAGATTAAATAGGTCAGAAGTTTCCTACAAAGAACTATATCACTAAGTTGTAATTATAGAGCCATAGTTAAGAGATGGAACAAGCTTATGTACGGTCTGATAAAGCGGAATAATAATCATTTAAAGCTACTTTAAAAAGGGGAAACAAAAGGAAACTTGATGTTTAAGGGTTAACATTACCTCTTTGACAATATTATCAGCTTCTTCAGAGTTGAAGGAGCCCTGAAAAATGGGAAGCAACAGACAAATATGAGTCAATGTAGGTTATCATACATACACACATACATAGTTTATATACATTCTCATTAAAATAAAAATACCAGATTATTATACACAAAACATATTAAGAGTTTATAAAATATGATGTTTTGTTATCAATTAAACTACCAATAAATTAGCAATCAATAAAATGATCAATTAACAGTTTATACAAGTCCATCAATCGATTAGTTAATAGATGGACAATTAATTGGTAGCAATCTATATGTCATTTTCCGTGTAAAAACATTTCCTGGTTCCAGATTTGCTGCTTGTCCTTTTAATGTTGTTAATAATATTAATGTATTAGTACTAATGTTGAAGCAAATATTGTGAAGGTGTCACTTTGTGTCAACTTGTAATTTTACAAATCAAACAATCAATCGATTAATGGAGAAATTAATCAGCAGATCAATACATAATGAAAACAATCATTAATCAAAATGAGCTCCAGCTCAGCCATCTACAACAGTAACAATACTGCTTTCACATTAATGCATGAGTAATAATAATCTAAATATAGAATAGATAATAGTACAACAGTCAATATTTTACTAATGATGCTGACATACCTTTACTGAAGGAACATTTTCCTCCACTAAGCACAGCAGTCACAGTTTAGCGGTACATCAGGATGAAAATCAGTCACAATCTCACTTTCAACACCTCGCTAACTACCAGGAACACATCATTAGCTAATTCTGGATATAATAAGCAATACTATAATCATGGTTTTTAAAGCAAAATACAGTGTTAGCATCAAAAATCATCTTTAGGAGCTGCTAGGCCAGCTATCAGCTATCAGCTAGCTGATTTCCACCGTGATAAATCACAATATAAGGAGATTCCGGGACAAACCTCGCTGCCGTTATGATATTCCTCCATTCCTGTCATCTATCGCCGGTCCAAAGTGGTTTAAAGTGGTCGTTTTTCGGCGAAAAAATAGAAGAAAAACCGAATTTGCTTGAAGAAAAATACGGAGCTTCCGGCGAGCTGTCAACAACAGACTAAAATAAAGAGCGACGAAGAAGAAAAGGCGGTGAGCTCAGTGCTGACACCTGCTGGCAACAACTCTTCTTCTTCTTCTTCTTCTTCTTCTTCTTCTTCTTCTTCTTCTTCTTCTTCTACAACATTAAAATGCTCTTACATGTATTCATTAATAATATAACACTCTGAAAGGCACCATAATACTACTAGTTAGGTAGTTTTACTTCAGTAACATTTTGAATGCAGGACTTTTACTTGTAACTGAGTATTTTTAGACTGTGGTATTTTTACCTTTAGGATCTGAGTACTGTAACATTACTTTAGTAGAATTTTGAGGTATTGTACTTTACTTGAGTATTTCCATTTTCAGCAACTTTATACTTCTACTACATTGAAATTACTTGACATATATAGTTACTAGTTTTCCAAAAAAAAAAACAATATATACTTATGTGATATGATGCAGTACCATTTCTAAGATATTAGTACTACCAATCTACCCAGTAATATGCAAAGTATCTGGCTCCACATTGATGAACTACAACATTAAAATGCTCTTACATGTATTCATTAATAATATAACACTCTGAAAGAACCATAATACTTTGTAACTGAGTATTTTATACACACACAAGTACAGTATATATATATATATATATATATATATATATACATACTGTATACTGTATATTTATACATATATTTTCATTAACGTTAAAGTGGCAGTAGGCAACAATTTTTTTGGGCATAATTTGGCAAAAAAATTCATAATAACCTTTCAGCATATTGTAATTAAAGTGTTCTGAGAGAAAACTAGACTTCTGCTCCTCCTCATGTCTCTGTTTTCAGGCTTTAGAAAAATCTAGCCCGTGATGGGAGACTTTGACCAATCACAGGTCATTTCAGAGAGAGAGAGCGTTCCTATTGGCTGTGCTCTGGTCATGTGACCAGAACTTGGCTTCCTTCAACAGATTTTACAATGGCGGCTGCTTCACAAACTTTCTCATTTTACAGCTAAACAGTAACTCCAAGATGATTCTGAGAACATTTGAGGTGAGAAATAGTCATTACAGTAACAGAATATTGATTCATATTTGATCAGCGCTGCCTAGTTTGACCGTTTGGTCAGAGTTCTCGAGTGATTGACAGCCGGCTCTCATAGACTGCAGCTGGGCAGCGGACCTTGTTTTCCTCCGGTAAGTGAAATCCTTCAGATGCCGTTAGGAGCACCGGAGGACACAGTACGACACAGAGGAACAGGATTTAACTCAGGTTACCTGTTTCATGTACTACTGTCACCATATAGCGGCCGTTTAATAAAAATAACTTTTTTAAATCATATTTGCGCCAATATCGCGCACTGCAGCTTTAATGCAACTAAGAGGAAATAAACACGGACAAAAACAAGTTGAATGAATGAATAAATGACTGAAACTCGTGTTTGTTTTCTCCCACTCCCTTTATTCGTGTTTTTTTTGTTGCTAATAGTAATAATAACATAATAATGGTACAACAGCATGCATCAGTGTAATTACAGCCTCAATTTTAACAACAATCTTCATTTGTAGTAACTTCAATCTGATAATCACCATGTTAATGTTTCACATCAGTATTTTGAATTTCGATCAACTCTTGTGACATTGAACCACAAAAACTGACCTTCCAGGAGATGGTTTCATGCCAGAATTGCTTCACTAAAGTAGCGTGAAGATTGAACATTAAACATTATGGCCATTCCTACACAGTTCTCCAACCATGTATTTACTATCTATATGTAGAGACATTATAGCTGGCCCTAACTAACACAAACTAAAACTATTGTAAAACTAAAAAACTGAAACGAAACTAAAATAAAATCAAAAAGTCAAACTAACCTTGGTGGTTATACTGCTTGTGCTATAACCATTTAGCTAACAAGGCACTCCAAGTCTGTGTGTATTAAAAGTAGTCAGTTAACCTTATGCTAAAGAAGAAATGATATATATTTTAAAAGAACCCGCATCACCAGGAAGTAGTGCATTCAGTAAATAAAACCCTAAACCCTTCTTTGATTTTTCATTGCACACTTCACTTCTATTATTTCACCGAAGATTTCTATATATGAATCAGTGGACTGAATCAGCTCCCCACAGGTTCTGCAGAAATAATATATGCCATCATCTCAGGTGGCTCAGATGAAGCTGATGTCTGCCAGCATTGTTTCACAGCAACGGTAGCTTCAAACAGTCTTTCAAAAAGCAGTGAGATTTCAGGCTCCTTGTTGGGACGAAGCTTAAGTCAGGAATCACCTGAGGAGACAAAACTGTGATGAGTCATGATTTATACTTTAGATTAAATAATCTAATATCTAAGAGGCAGATTGCCATTAACTTTCCTGATCACATTCCTGCTTCTGAGAGGATGAACCCTTTTGGTTTCAATGACCCCATGACCTTTCCTCTAGCGCCACCCACAGAACAAACTTTACATTTTTAGCTCCAAGAACAGATAAATCCTCCGTATGACCGAATCACTGCTGAGTTCAACAAGTAATTCATTCATTAAAACTAATTAAATTCATACATACCATGTGATGGATCAAAAGGGGAGCTGTCTTCACCTATTTACTCCAGGCCATAGTGATGAGGGCTGGGCTTCCATCTGCATAGTTAGACCTGGAAGATCTGCGCTTCCTGCGAACACCTCCGCCGCAGGACTGTAACACAGAGAGGATGGTTAGACTTCAGACAGCCGGCTTTACGAAGGTCAACACTTTGTGAATATTTAGTTCTCTAAATTAATTATATCAAGAATTAATAATAATTATATTTATAGTATACATTTGTTACAGATGTTATGCTTTCTTATTCGAAGAGACAGAAAATTATTTCTGAATCATCTTTTTAAACAAGTTGATTGAATTTAAAGGCTGGGTGAAATACTCTTAATGCACTGCAAAATAAGCTTTTTAGGACAGAAATGTTTTTTGCAGGTTAAACTGTGCAACACTTTATAAAGTACTCAGCTCCACCTCAGCCAACTACAACTATGCTGCTCACATATTAAAGTAATAATAATCCTGTAATATATATAACACCATGAAAGGAACCATACAGCATACTGTAATGAGTACTTTTCTTTTGTTACTTTAAGTTTCACATTGTTGTATTACTACTGTTACTGAAGTAAAGCAGTATTTGCTCCAGCCCTGCTTACCGGAGCACAGGATTGGCCCTGTGTGGGGCACAGCTCCAGTTGGCAGTGCAGGTAGATATCACTAGTTTCTCCAGAGAACTGGAACACGTTGAAAGAGAAGACGCTGGACGTTCCCTGTCCGTTTCTCTCCATGGTCACCGTCTGGTCAGCGGGGTTCGGGCATCTGCTCAGAAACAGGAAACAGACATGATGACATCAGTTACATCATCAGTTGATTCTTACAGCCGCTGACAGTCTGAGATTTTTCTCACCCCTTAATGACGAGGTCGTATCGCGGACTACTATCAGGTGACCGTTGGCTGGTTGCCCAGCAGGAGTCGGTCACTATGGCGACCATGTTGCCGTCCAGACCCTCCGTCTTCAGCTCCAGCCAGAGCTTCTGGTCCAGCTGGATCTCAGTGCTCGGCCCGACGAGCTGCATGTGGCCGGGGTCGGTGTAGGCCTTCATCGTCAGAGTGTAATTCCAAACTCCAGATACAATCTGCTGCACCACAGAGCTGGAGAGGAGACACACACACACACACACACACACACACACACACACACACACACACACACACACACACACGCACACACACTTCAGCTGTCTTGAACTTCAACTCCAACAAGCTTCTGCACATTGACAACCAGGTGAAGCTCAGCCGGCCTCCACACACCTGTCTTTGATCATGAAGGACACACTCCTGATGTCTGGCTTTGTGTAGAAGCAGGAGAAGTCGATCTCTACTTGGTCGTGGCGGGTGATGACGTCCATGGATCTGTTCCTCGTCACGATGGCGTTCTTGTAGAGGATTTGGCTGTTGTTTGTCTAGATTGAGACAGGAATACAGACGTGTTTGCAGCATGTGCTCTCCTCTTACATCAATCACAGAGAGGCAGATTTGGTGGATAAAACTTGTTCAGCTCTTATGCTACATAGTGCTGGATGTGTGGCAACAAAATCTGTTTAAAATGGTCCTCTTCACTCTCTGTGGAGTCACTCACATGCCAAAAGAAGGAAGTCTAACGTGTCCTGAAAATAACAATATACAGTATGGCTTGCCTGGTTGAGACTTGTCATTACTTTGAGTCTACAGGGAAGTGATGAGCAAAGACAACATGTTGTTTTGGGCTTGTTGAGAGCAAAAAACTAGAGCAGAGTACCCACCATAACCTCTGTCCCGCAGATGTTGCTGCTGTTGTAGCTGAAAGTCACCATGTGGGTCTGGTCGTCCATGTGACCTTTGCAGTTGGGGTCTTTAAGGTGTAAGGTGGAGTAGTCGATGCCTTTGTTCTCCAGCAGACATCCAGCCAGAGTAACAATGGCAGAGCTCTGCATGCAGACTGTCGGCTCACCTGAACACCCAAAAATATCACCACTTCAATATGGATTAATCTGCAGCTGAGCTATTCAATTAATAACAGCTAGTTAGGGCCGTCGGGCAGCGAAGGCCTTATTGAAACTGTATGAGTTATGATTATTATTAAAATTAATCACATTTTTGAAGGCCTTAAGGTGCTCAGAAAGTTGTTAAACTGAAACGAACTAAAATTTTACATTTTTGGGGCTCGCTAGTGCCCCCTACAAAGTTGGAAAAATTGAGCCCCTCATTCAGGTTTCACCTACATGTATGGAATTTGGTAGGCAGATATAACACGTGGAGATGCACAAAAAAGCCTCTTGGAGGTATACCCAGAACCCAACAGGAAGTCAGCCATTTTGAATTGAATGTGCCATTTTAAGCGTTTTACAGGCCGTGTACTTAAACAAACTCCTCCTAGAGAATTCATTTGATTGACTTAAAATTTGATCAGTACAATCTGAAGACCTTTGTGATCAAAAGTTACCAAACGTTTGCGTTTTCATGCAACATTGGTGACGTGGTGTTTCGGCAAAAAAGCGGCTTTTGCCAGAAAACGGGAAGTTGTTGTAACTTCAGCGTACTTTGTTAAATCTGCTCCAAATTTCCGATCCATGAGGACGGTCCAGGCCTGAGGATATTTACATGCCAATATAGACTCATAATCCCTAAACTTTAGCCCCCTATTTTATAACTCCTGAACCGTTTGTTGCAGACTCTCGTGGGAGGCATAATTACACTCAGCAGACTTCCTGTCTCATTGTGCCTGTTCGCATCAGCCTTTATCCCAACCGTTCTCCCGACGCCCGAGGATGTGCGAGGGCCCGTTCATCGCTGCTTGCAGCTTTAATTTGATGTTATCTTTTGAATAAAATGTCATTTATTCTGAGCTGTTATGAAGGCAGAAACACATCCAGTATTTAACAGTTAAAAAAATCAGTTTTTCTGCTTTAGTGACATTAGACTGAAGAGGCACGACAGACTCTGCACCAAATCACCAAATCCAAACAGCTGTGCCTCTGCCAGATGTTTGCATAACTAATATCATCTTGCATCTTTAAGGTGTATCAGCAGGTGGTTTTTGAGTTACACGCTCTTCTGTTCTCGGTCAGTTTACTTAAATACAAGTTTGTTTCAGAATATTTACTTTGGAAAACAACTAACAATAAGAACAGTAAATATTGTTATAAAAGGATAAAATCTATAAAATAATCTACCGCTTGGGGATTTGCTCTAAAACTGGAATAAATAAAAGCATATTCAGCAGCTGTGGTGAGGAGGGAATCATCCTGATGATCTGAACCAACTCTCCCTCTAAAGAACCATCACAACCTTCATCACACAGTTGTTGCACTCTACCTAAAGCGTTTCTTGGTTTGTACTTGGAGGCAAACATGGCCCGACAGAAGCAACGAGTTCCACCGGGCTTCTCTCCGCAGAACTCATGATCGCTGCAGTACCGATCCTGACAGAAGGCCTGAGGGTCAGCAGCTACACACACACACAAACATGAGCTTCACTTCCAAATGAACGATGAATACATGAAAATAATGTGTTAAAAAGGGTTATTGTTCATTTACACATGTTTTGTGATGAATATATTTATATAACAGCTCTCTGTAGAGCAGTAAAAACTACTACTAATAAAACAACTAGATAATAATAGATTAAATAAATAAATGTCTCTCGCCCCATCTCATCGTATGAAACATAACAAGTGAAAGTGAATGAGGATCTTACGGCAGCCGGCCGTTGACCTCCAGTCCTCCAGTGTGATGTTGCTCTTCAGGCTGCAGGCTTTGGCGTAAGCCTCCAAAAACTGGCAGTTGAGACCGTCCACCGGCGGGTAATTGCACAAAGTGTTCGTGCAGGCGGTTATGTACGGCTCTGGGTCGATTAGGTCGTGACAAGCAGCGAAGGGTGCCTGCATGGTGAGATTACAGCTGTTCCAGCCATGCAGAGAGGAAGAGTGAGAGTCAGTTACCAGTTTTATGGATAGTATTATGTGTGTTTAGCTCCCAGAACCATCCCTGCTCATATGACCGTGTCGTGGCTCCATAGAAATGTATGATGAAGAAGACTCGTTCCTGTTTGAAGGATGAAAGGAGTGTGTAGTGTTTTGATGGGTCAGTTCTTACCGTTCAGTTGAGATGTTGCAGTCGATCGTACTGTCGACGGTGTCGTTGTGCTGAATCTCACAGCTAGGGGGGGACAAACAGCACAGATCATTTCTCTTGAAACCTCTACAACATTAATAAGCAGGTAATATCAGTCAGTGCATTACGTTAATTATAAGTCGTACCCAGCAGCACTGTAGTTAGAGCTCTTCTCTTCCCTCAGGCTGGTGGTCAGGCTGGAATTAATGGGGTCGCCACACAAGCCCTCTACAGGTTCATCAGGTCCTGGTTGATGTCACAATTAAAGACAAATCAATGAACTTTCAAGCTAATAAGCACAGCTGTCATTCTGAAATTCAAACACTAATTTATATAAATATGAAATATTTAGTCCAGATAGGATTTACTTTTCTGTACCTGACACATGTGCGGTGTTGCCATCAAAAAAGAGTGTCATGTTGGAGGAAGGCAGCTTGGCAGTAACTCCAGTGTGATCCTTGGAGAGCTCCACACCGTCAAACAGCTGAGCCGTGGCGTTGAGCGTCAGAGCTCGGTTACCAACCTACATCACAGCAGATGGGCAAAGTGAAGGAAACACTGGCTTAAACATCACAAATACACACATACATGTGCTTTGCATGTGCACTTGTTCCCACTTCAATAGGCTTTAGTCAGTTTCAATAATGGTTGATATCTTTTGCTCACCAGCACATTTGAACTCAGAATGTCTCCTCTCTTCACTCAAAGTTATAATAACAGATTCTAATGTGTTTACCGGGAGAGTGATGAAACCAGACTGGAAAAGTGACGGATGACAGAAGTGACAGGAGACGTCAACAAATGAGACAGTTGGTAAAAATAAATAAGTGCTTCTGTTGCACCAACGTTCAGTAGTCATACATGCAGAGATGTGTCCATCAGAGGTCGGATAGAGAACCTCAAAGAGCTGTTATTTACACATGATGAAGGTGTTGTACTTCTGGACACTTCTCTACTTGATACACACTTGATACTTCATATCAGTAAATATCATCACAAATAGATACTGAGATAATATACTGACAACTTTGCATGGCAACATTTCATTGTAGGAAAGTAACAATTGTACACAAATACTGAATTAATTCTACAAATCTAGTAAAGTATTTCTATTTGATGCTGCTTTATTCTTCTAGCCCACTACATCTCAGAGTGTCTTAACTTTAAATACATCCACACAAAGTAATGGTCATCAGTGACTGATCAAACAAGCCCATAAATACACTGTTACTTGCTCTTAGATGGATTTTGGCAGCTTACCCGAACTCTTCCACCTTGTTCCAGATGGATTTTTACACCTGGCAGCGAGATTATCAAGTGGTCCAAAAATGACACATCTTTACGGCGTCGCTCCCGGAAACCCGCCATGAGGTTGAAATCTGACCTTCCTCGAGGCCTCATCAGACTGTATGTACACCGATCCTGGACAGAGTGGACTCTGCCGTAGAAATCAATGACAGTGGAGCCAGTCACACTGCACACGACAGCGGGTGTAATGCACCTGATGGAGATGGAAAGGGACAGATATTTAGTCTTTTTATTTCTGAAAGCAAACCCCAAAGACCAAGAAGACAGAAAGATGTTGAAGACGTTGTTTCCAGTTAATACACATTTGAGGAAAATGAACCCTAACTTGAAACTTAAAGGGATAGTCCACCAATCTGACTCATAAAGGTCAGTTTACTGGTAACGGGCAGTACCACTCAGCCTGTGAAAACACTTGTATCATCTGTAATAATATCTCTCTAATAACTCTTAGATAATAAATGAGTCTAGAATGATAATTATCTTGAGTTAGGCTATTGGGTTGCATTATGGGAAATGAAGGATCCCGTGTTTTTAAGCTGGACTCTACTCGGGTCCGTCAGAATATCTCGGCCTCTGCTGCTTCCATCTTGACAATTTCTTTATCTGTCCTGTTCACGTCTCCTACTTTAAGGAGGAGCAATACTACAATACTGCTGGAGCACCTCTCTGATGACTTCAGTATGTCTAAAGTGTGGACAATAAGTGAAAGGGACTATCTGTATCTCTTAACTTTAAAGAAATATGTCATAAGAAATGCAAACCAGAAGTAGGCTGTGCTTTTGTCACAAAGGCAAATGTGACTATAAGAAACAAAACCATACATCCATATCCATAAAAATAACCTGAACAATCACTCAGTGACCTCAGATTAAAGAAAAACTACAACTTCACACATATTTTGAGATGCTTCTTGGATAGAAAAGGCTGTACTGCAGTCCAAGGGTTTACTGCCTGCAGTTATTATCATATTCTATATCTATTATATTGTGACTCTGACAATGTTATTGAAGTGCAGTGCTAAATCGGTGGAGCAACCCTTTAAGTTTTATAAACTGAATCATTAATCAGCTGATCAAAACAAAACTAATTGGTCGATTATTAGAAATAGAAATAGATTCATCAATAATGAAAGTAATCGTTAGTTGCAGCTCTAATCCGAATAATATCAGAACTTTCTCATCAAGTCTTTGTTTTGTGACGTTTGTCTGAATAGAAGTCGCTTTCAGTCCACATGGTGTACTTCATTTAAATCAGTCAGTCAAACCTTTATTCAAACTTTGTTCCAAATATAAAGCAAACATATTTACGTGTTGTTGCCCTGGCAAACCTCCATGGGTCCACATGTACTGACAGTACTGACGGCTGCAGACGCATCACAGATGACTTTGGAGCAGGTTTCTGGGATCGTCTTAATCTCTGAACCGGCTGCGAAAGGGACATCTGGGAGGTGATAGGAGAGTTATGAAATTAGTTTAATATTAAACTTCAACAGAATTTAAGAGAAGGAAGTAAAAGCAAATACAAAATATCACATTTTTGTTCAGAGGATCCCTGAAGAGTCCCAGTCCCTTCTTTGGGAACCACCAGATTTGCCTACCTGAGACTCTGCATCCGCTTACATCAAGGTAAAGTGGATCCGGCAGCTCAGACCTATTATACGACCATGAACCCACAGATGAGTTACCGACCGTTGCAGTCAGGTTCTAGAAAAGGATTAGACAAAAATCAAGGTTAATACTGTGATACCGACTGAACAGTTTAGGACTTGAATCCCCCTTTTCATATATTTTCCTCCAGTTTTAGGACAATTCAGTGGGAGGGTGAGAGCAGTGGTGACCTAAGCTTCAGATGACCAGACTGGCAGCATGAATCTGAATGGGGAGGCAAAGTCTAAGAGCAGCAGTTGCCCCTCCAGAATGATGAAAGATAATTATTTCTAATCAACGTCTTTGGCCACTTGAGGGCAAAAAGAGCCCCCGAACAAACAGCCCCCCTGGTCATGTGAGCCCAATATTCACTCTCCCTTTAGCTCTGTTTTGGCTCCTCCAGCTCCTTGTTAGCTGCTAAATGTTACACTTTCTTCATGTGGTTTGGTGCTGGGCAGGTCGTGCACAGGGAGTTTATCACAGCTTGTTTGCTGAGGACAGCTGCCAGAGTTAGTGATAACTCTCTGTGGGTTTACACTACGAGGGACCACTCTCCTTTTACTCCTAGTTATTGTTCAAATAGAAAAATATACACATTAGTGATGTTTTTATTCAAAATACATGTTGGTTTACTGAAATTGTGGGACTGTGTATAAAAAGAAGCATAATTCCTACACTGTTCATCTAATGTGGATGTAAATACCCTAAAAATATAAGCTGAAGCACTTTGATGTCGTAGTCACTGTTCATTTAAATCAGTGTGTGGAAGTACAGAGCAAATACTACAGACATGTGTCACTGCATTATTGTTATATCACTGCATTGTATATTATCAATGAGTGACTGTTTCAATGTGCTAATCATCTCTGATGATGTCCCATTTAGTAGATCTCATATATTACAATAAGATTCAAGTAACAGATCATCTTCCAAATATTACCCATCAACGTTTGAAAAACGCAGAAGGTCATATGAAAATTTTTTCCAGAATCCACTGCACAACAGAAAAGACTTTTAAACCCATTTCACAGGTTGCCATGTAGCCAAAAGTGTTAAATATAAATATTAACACATTTACACAGAAGTATCAATATATTTCAATAAAACGGATCATATCATTTTTTAGGTTTGTACAAATAGAGCACAGAGATGTGTAAATTGTGACATCCGTCTTTGTTTGGATGAGGAAATCGAACCAAATCGTGTCTTTGTCCCACTGCAGACAGAATTCTTGAAATCAAGATGGTTGTTGAGTCTTTGAGGCTTCCTGTTAAACGACCTTCTGGCTCACAGACTCAACTGTAAAGGTCAAACACAGAGGAACAACTGGCTCTACTCTCAGGGACCAGATGCTATGAACTTTGCAGTGGTTAACTTCTGAAGTCACAGGATTAAGTTAACTTGTCATAAAGCAGATTGGTTTGAGGACATACGTTGCCATAGTAACAGACTCAGGATCATCTCTGGGACCAAAGATATATCTATACTTACAAAATCAGGTTTATATTTTTTATTAGACGGATTTATTTTCACAGCTCCTTGTGACCCAAAGTTGAAGATCTCAATGTTCATCTGAAAGCATAAACAGAAGAGAGACAGAAAACATTAGGGAATGGTTTCCAACATATTTTAGAAACTAACTTTGATGTAAGTTCCCGTTTGCCACACAATGTCTTTCAAATGTTCATGTTGTTCATGTTGTTCAAAATGCTGAACAGTCGATCAATGTAAAAACATGGAACTGATGATGACTCACCATAAAGGAGGTGGATTCTCGGAATCCCACAAAAACATGGCAGGGTGAAGTGGAATCGATGTTTGGGGGTACTTTGATCGGTACTGCTTTAATGTTTACCCTCACATTCACATTGTCTGCAACTCCTTTATCTTCCAACTTCAGACAGTCTTGTGCGGTTTCACGTAGGTCATTTTTGAAACAAATTGAAAGAGATTCAGTTGCATTGAAGGTCACCTGTGAAACCAGAGAGACACCATTGATGAAGTAACAATATTAATCTTTTCAAGACTTTGACTCAACAGCAGCATAGTTTCATCTCATTAAACTGTTAGTTACATTTATGGCTCCATGTTTAACTCTAAGTGTTTTTTAATTACTCAAAATAAAACGAGTTCAGGTCAATAACGATATCTAAACATTTCTCAAGGACCTTTTTTTACCGGTACGAGTAATTTTACATTTGAGAGAAGAGATTGAAGTCCACAGTGAACTGGAGGGAAATGTGGAGATTTGTGGGCAATGTTTGATGATGTAACGAATCTGAAAGGTCAGGAGATGATTTAGGACACAATGGGAAATATGCTCTGCAAACTTATTGTTTTTTATTTTATTTTCTATAATTATTGGATAGTTTTACTCTTTGAGGCTTATAATAATTTGGTAATGCTCTATTTTATGGCTCTGTTATTTCTTTATAATTTCATAATCATCTCTTGGAAGTTTTCTGGAAAGAACTATGAACTTTGATATTGATCACAAGGAAAACAGACTGTTGTTTTAGTTCGCTCAGTTAGTTATGTAGAGTTTAATAACAGAGGAACGGCTCCATTTTACATTTTTTATCTATTTTTTCCCAGCCAGTCAAACAGTCTGTCTGTTAGATAAAAACACAAATATGGTTTCTTTTTACTCACATCCACGAATGTGTAATTGCGTCCATAAAAGATGACGGGACACGAGCTGACGTTGGTCGTAACAGACAGATTGAGGTCGACCTGGCTGGCAGCAACTACAGCGTGAATGTGAAGCAAAACAAACATCATACATCAATCCATCATGACCAACTTTACACTGTTCATTCCCAGTTCACACCCTCTGACTTAAAATAACATTCATCACCATAATGAATTCTGAATAAATGAATAAAATAAATATTTGAAAACACTTCATTTTACAGGTCCGCAAATTTCATAGTAATTAGGTGATAATTAGCAAGTAACCTATCTGAAATTTATTTGGAATTACAGCCAAATTATCCCAATATTTACCTCAAATTTGATCAAAAATTACATTATTATAAACATTATTTAATAATTGTACTACACTATTGCCTAATAGTTTATTTAATACATTTCCAGGAAAAGAATACAAAGTAAATTGATATTCTTTATTTCCATGTCTGCTGATAAATAGATAATAATTAGCAAATAACTTCTTTGAAAAAACTCCCTGAATCATGACATTAGCTATCAGGTTACATTTGTGTCCCACAATGGTGAGATTTGTGCCTGTGATGAAGTGTCTTCTATTAGTTTTGGTTTTCCACCTCCGATGAAGAGCAGCTCACAGCCACTTCTCAGCCTCAGGGCGACAGAGCATTTGCCATAGCCGCCCCGTCCCTCTGGAACTCACTCCCCAACCAATCAGAGACTGCACGAGCCTGTCCACCTTCAAATCTCAAATCAAAACTCCCCTTTTTAGAACTGCTTTTAATGTGTGATTAATACTGTGTGTTTTATATTTTTATGATGTCCTTGTTTTATGATCCTTTTATCTGTGTAAAGGGTCTGAGTTCCCAGAAAAGCGCTATACAAATGAAATGTATTATTATTATTATTATTATTATTATTATTATTATTATTATTTTAACTATTAGATGCTATTTTAGCATATAATTATCAAATAATGTTTATAATAAAGTAATTTGCGATTAATTTTGAGGTAAATATTGGGGTTGTTTGGCAGTAATTCCAAAGAAATTTCAAATAGGTTACTTGCTAATTGTCACCTAATTACCATGACATTTGCAAACCTGTAACATGAAGTGTTACCAAATATTTTCCTTCAGTGTGAATTACTATCAGTGCTGCCTTCAGTCTAACACTATTTTCTTATTCATAAATGTATGTATGTTAAAGGTTAAGTCCCTCATGAACAAGTGGAGGAATGAACTGAATCCATGACACTAAATTGTCTCAACTTGTCTTACTTGTGTTGATTAAAAGGTACCCTCATTCATTTGTATTGATTTTGTGGACAAGCACATGTTTTCAAAGTGTATCATTCATCAAATGCTTCTATTGGAATGTATGCAAAGAGGATTTTACTTTGAAACTGATTTCATCAAATGCCTTTAAAATCAAGGTTATATACTAAAGTACTGAAAAGGTTTCAATGGCTGCTTACCTGCCAGCAGGAGGAGCAGTGCAACCGGCTTCATGATGGAGCCCCGAGCTGGAAGAGATACAGTTCACATAGTAAGAGACTGCAACACACCTCATTTAATCCCTTCAACAACACTAAACTCCATTCATACAGTATAAGGGATAGTGCTCATCAAACCATTCTTGCATGCTGCATGGGGTTAATAAAAGCTTACTTACTGTATCTAAAATCCCTTAAATGGACCCTGACTTATTACCTTAAGTTGTAGCTTGTTCACCAAATTACTCAGTCGCAGTGAGCGAAGGTGATGAATATAGATTTTGAGTGGAGAAAATGCAAAGCATGTTGTTATCAGTAGCAGTAGTACTAGTGGTGTTTAATTTGATGTATTTGGAAATTAATAATAATTCAGTTTTTCTTTTATCATCCAATGAATTAATAAATTTTTACGGAAGCCCTGAAAGGCAAGCGAGAATTGTTTTTTCTGGTGATCCAAGTCTGATCTGAATTATTTTCTCTCTTGTGTTTATGACTTCAGAAAAAGTGCCTTTTTTTGCCAAGATAATCTTTCTAAGTTCCTTTTTTGTCGTCTGTGAAACAAGTGATTTTCCTTTTACCTGTTTCACATTTAAAAAAAAAAAAAAAAGGAACTTAGAAAGATTATCCTGGCAAAACATAATCCACCTGTTCTTACGTCATAAACACAGGAGAGAAAATAATTTAGATCAGACTTAGAAATGGATCACCAGAAAAAAAAATGTCTCTCTTGCCTTTCAGGGCTTCCGTACAGTTTGCATCTCACTGTGTCAAACTTAAAGGTAATGAAGAAACTGAAAAGTGGTTGATGTTATGAGGAACTTCAGTTTCACCATAAAATATAACAAGAATAACTCATCAAATGAAGAGAACTGAAACAAAATAAACAGGAACAACATGAAAGCAGTGTAATAATAAGCTTTTTAAATGTGGCAGAGAGGGGGTCTTTATTACACAGTGTTCGAGCTAAAAGACTTAACATCTGGTACAGAATAAGGAATTAATAGATCAGAAATACTTTGAAAGTAACCAAAAAAATCTCAAGATGATAAAATGAATATTTCCAAATCATTTTGATAAGCAGTGCAGTATTTTTCTTTGTTTTCCTGAAGTCACTGCAGACTCAAAATTAATTTTCTTGTCGATACACTGAGTTACCATGATGCATCTTGATAGAAGCAGAATGATTTTAAAGACCATCCTGTTGGTTCATAAGTATCGTCTACCTGAAGCCAGGCAGAGAGAGGAAGAGTGAGCAGCTTGTCTTACCGTCTGGAGGTCGGGTGGAGCAGCAGGGAGATGAAGCTCTGCAGATGGAAGTCGGTGATGAACCACTCTGGGATGTTGCTGCTCTCAGGCAGATGTGTCTCCTGTGTGTCTCTCTCTGTCTCTTTTTATGTCCATCTCATCACGCCCCTTACATTCTCAAAAACTCCCTAAACCGGCTTTTTGTGGCCTTTAGCAGTCCGTTGAGAAACTCATTTTTCTTAGTAATTAATAGCAAAAGAATGCAGCAGCTCATAAAGTAAGAGCATTACACAACCTGTGAGACGCCCTGAGGGAAATACGTTCCTATGTGACCAACCTAAACATTTTTCTACCAAATCTCTGAAGGATGTTGATGTTTTTTATGGTAAACGTGTTTCAGTACAAACACATTTTCTTAATACTGACACAGAGGGTTATAAATTGTTCACATTTAGGCAGAGATAATTGGCTCTTTGGAGACGAGCCAAGCCTTCGCAGAATCGATCACCGGCGATCGCCGCGCAATGCCTGCCGGTTAGATCTGTGTCCGACTTGCTCCGACGTCATGCACACGTGGGCAACGATAACCTCACGAGATGGAGGTGGCCGCAGTTTTTAGAGCCAGGCATCGCAGTTGCTCTCCACCGACTGCAAGACCCAGAGCATGATGGGAAACGACTGACTGTCACCTGATCAAAGAGCTGATTGGCTCTTAGTTTTGACAAAGAACACCATGTGTTGTAGAAAGTCCAAACTTTCTGTGTAATTATAATATTTAACACTAGATTGTAGCTATTAGTCTAATGTTGTGCAATGAAGGTTTCATCTGTTGACAAACATATCTTGTGTGGTTGATAATAATAATAATAATAATAATAATAATAATGATTATTATTATTATTATTATTATGGTTATTTATATAGCACTGAGTAACTGAGCAACGAGTGTTCATTACAAAGTGTTTTACAAGGCAGACATAAAAATAATAAAGGATAGAATCAAAAGCCAGATACACGCACCTTTGCACATATATATTAGGGGTCTAACGATTCATCTACTAAATCGATGTATCGATTTATATTCCTACGATCCAACTACATCGATAGGCACTCGGCAAGTCGTCCTTCACGGGAAACGTATATCGATATAAAATCGATTTGAAACACAAAAAACGATTGTATCGATACTAAGGATTTGCAACTTGTATTTAACGACGACAAACATTATATGAAAGTTTTTTTTAGCACTTTTATTAGTAAAGAAATGTTAAATTACTCCGGTTCACTCTCCAGACATGCGCCAGCTTGCCAGCTCTGCCCGCTGCAGCGTGAGCAGACATCCATCTGAGATTCCCCACTCTGTTTTCACCCTGCCCCTAGGCCGCCCGCTTGAGATTCCCCACTCTGCCTCCGCCTCTGCCCCCAGGCCGCCCGCTTGAGATTCCCCACTCTGCCTCCGCCTCTGCTCCCAGGCCGTCCACCTGAGATTCCCCATCCTGCCTTCGCCGTGCCCCTAGGTCGCCCGCTTGAGATTCCCAACTCTGCCTTCGCCGTGCCCCTAGGCCGCCCGCTTGAGATTCCCCACTCTGCCTTCGCCCTGCCCCTAGGCCGCCCGCTTGAGATTCCCCACTCTGCCTTCGCCCTGCCCCTAGGCCGCCCGCTTGAGATTCCCCACTCTGCTCCCAGGCCGCCTACTTGAATTTATTATTTTAATTTTGTAAGACTGGTCTCATGTTGTTGCCAGAAGAGTTAAATGTTCAGATGAAGGCTGTAAAATGTGTAAAAATGAAATAATTATTAACTATAGCAAGTTTTGTCTTTAAGCTTTTTGGCTGTTATCTATAATAGTAATGATGTGAAATTGCATAGTTTTAAGTCATAAACCTTCAAATATTCTTGGGGCGGAGCCCGCAAACCCCCACTCCAAATTTATACTGGTTCTTTGGGGTTTTTAAATTAAAAAGACTGATCTTCTGGTGTTGCCGCTGTGCTTTGTCTTACCTTATTGTTGACGTGGGGGGGGAGGGGGGGCATATTGTGAAGGGAGGGAAGGGCCTGTAAAACGTCCGTAGCCCCGGGGCCTCAAGAAATATTGAGGTGCCTTGGCAGGTTCCTCAGCATTCAGTCCTAATGACCTTTTGAAAGGTCCAAACTGCAGATCTGTATTTAAAGAAATCAATGTTTTAAAATCTTGAAAAGCCCTTTTTCATTCCCGATATTTAAGAACTTATATATTTCCTGGTCATTTCACTGTTGATTATTACATCATCTATTTCTAATAAATCATTCCTAAAAGCATATTAAAATGTTATTTGGTCTCCCATTACACTGATGAAGTCAAACCTGCAGCTACTGGTGACAAAGTTAAGAGAGAAAAACTAACAAACTAATCAAATGTTACTGGGTGACTTTATAGAAATGTATCACATGGTTTCAAATATTTCAGTTGAGCAGGTTCCCCTGTGTGATCGCTCCCCTCTTTCATCTCTGTCCAGCTCGCAGTCTTAAATCTTTCCTTGACGTTCACATGTTCATCATGAGCCTTCAAAAATACCACCAGACTCCATTCCCTCATGTCAGCTTGCCTTTTTATCCTGCGGGGGTTTCAGGTGCGCTTAAACAATCTGTGCAATTTTCATGCCAAAGATTCCAACCCTCACACACATACTTTATTGACTTTATTGATCCTTCTGGATCAATAAAGTATCTATCTATCCATCTATCTATCCATCTATCTATCTATCTATCTATCTATCTATCTATCTATCTACCTAGACAGTTGTTTCCAGAACATTCTGTAATAGCAGATGCATTCTGAGGGTTCTGTGCAATTGTTGTGCCTCGAAGACTGGAAGATAATTATTCATTTGTCATTTTGTACAAAATGATCTCGTACATCTGAACCCTTCTGAACCAGTTTGTCAGCAACTGACATTTGTCTTCAGTCTGTCTCCCCCCACAGGAGTTGAGTCTCTCTCCTGGTAGCAGACACAGACACAGGGTAAGAGGTTCAGTTATTGTCATTCTACAACACAGGGTTGCACAGTGAAATGAAGTTGTAGTCTATTGATGCTACACAGGAAAAATAAAACAAAGCACATGTAGTTTTCATGGCGGAGTGTGGAGGATGAGGGGGAGTTGAGGAGGAAAGAAGCTGCTCTGTAGTCTGGTGGTACGGCAGCAGATACTTCTGTAGCAGGGTGAGCAGGCTGCTGCTGGGTGGGTATGGTCATTTAATATCCTTTGGGCTCTGTGCAGGCACCCCACCTCACTGATACAACTGATGCTCGGTAGATGGGAACCAGTGATGTTCTGGGCGGTGTTAGTCACCCGCCGCAGAACCCTCCTGTCCTGGGCCGATCATATCCCGCGCCAGTTTGTAATGTTTCCATTCAGGATGCTTTTTATTGCTCCTCTGTAAAAGTTAACTAGAACTTGGCACAGGAAGTTTGCCTTCTCAAATTTCCTCATGAAAGGAAAGAATCAAACTTTAATCTAATCCTTTAATTCCTCTGTGTGACTTCACAGGCATCTGATGGAGAGACCAAAACACAATACAGCAACAGTTTTAATTAACAAGCTTTCCATCTGAACAGGTAACAGCTGAATGTGTGCTGCTTCTAACTATCTAATCTAATCTAACTAAAAACACACTTACACTTTGTCAAACCTGAGGGCAACCACTAGAGGGAGATATACACAAATTCACCATGTTCTCTTGGATAATTGACACATACACATGTTTTGATGTGTTTGTCAAAACTACATCAGCATATTATTGATTTAACTCCAGACAGGTTCTTTTTATATATCCACTGGTGGAAGAAGCACTCAGATCTTTTACTAAAGTTGAAAAAAAGAGTAAATAAACTACACCTAAATTAGATTATTGTTGCCTTGTTGGAGATTATTAATACTGGACCATGGAACTTCTAGCTGGGATGCACATTAAAACACCAGGATCCAAGAGCCAGTTATCCATTTATTCAGAGAGGTTGAAGGATGGATAACGACATGGAGGTTGATGATGATTTTTCTGTACAATAAACAAATGAAATCAATATATTGCCATGCTTACCACAATTAGAAATAAAAATAAAAGGTACGTAGTCATCTTACATTATCAATGCATCAGCTTCTTAAGGGTGAACTACTTTAACATTCTCCATCCGGAACCTAATTATAACAAACATAAGTTAATATCATTTAACAAAATATACAATCACTTTCTTCTCAAAATTAACAGATTGCCTTACTTACTCGGTCTGACTTTAGCTCACAGGTCAGTGGACTATATTACAACGCTCCAGAACAATACCAGGATCTATTAAGGAGGTGGATACACACATTAAATCAAGATAGAGAATATGTAGAAATAGCTCAAACAAAATAAAACAATATGTTGTCTAAACAATTGATCAAAATCATTGTGAACAACTTACTGGGTTGGCAGCATGGTCTCAAACAAAAGGAATTGTATAAACAATTTGCTGGTGTGGCAGCATGGTCTCAGTCAAAAGGGATCTGAACAGAGCACACCCAGCCTTTATATAACCTCCCCTTCTCTAGACCCCTCCCATCGATCATTAAGGTGAATCTGCTCCAACTACCTGGTCTCATAGGATTGACTGCAGGCTTGAGATTTTGAACAAAAGTAAAAGTACTCATGAAACTATGTAAAAAGACGATACTTGAGTAAAAGTACTGTGTAAGCCTCACATGAAAGTGGCTGCACGAGTTGAACTGACTTCAAATTGAATTCTGCAAACTTTTAATGAAGATACAGCAAACGTACAGACCTGGTGTTGCAGAGAGGAACAACAGCAGGGTTTGAGGAATTAATGGTTGCATTATTGATAATAATTAAACCCTTTCAGCCATAACACTAAAATCTTCCTCTTACTCAGCAGATTGGGAATAAATTAAAAACACTGACGCCACGTGCTGTTTCATTCATCTTTAATGACACTGACTTGATCCAACTGATGGTGCATTAGTTACCACTTCCACACAATGTAAAAATACAGTTTGCATGGGCTTAACTTTGGTTTCTGCAGGACATTTGGTTAAAATGGTTTCAATGTTTTAGCCTCAGTCTCTCATTTAGCTGCTTGCGTCGCAGTTTTGGATCCATGGGCTCAAAGTATGCACACTAAACCTGATTTATACTGGAAAAAACACTCAAGAAAGAAAAATGTATGTGCACAGTAGTGATCCAGTGTTAGAGCACACAGAGATCCAGAATCAATTTCATAAGAAAAATGTTTAAAAAGAGTTAAACAGCATGCATCTCTTGTCTCAAGGTGGTAAATAGTCATAAATAGTGGTAACTAAAGAAGATGAAGGAAAACTGAGTGGGATGATGTTTTGCATTTCATCCATCAATGAAAAGATGATTCAAAAATCAAAATAAAAGCGTATGTGCATTAGAAAATGTAAGCCACACATCAAGTCATGTCCTCAAAATGGCCAGTAAAAGAAATGAAAACTACTGTTCCCTTTGATAATCCTACAAGCCCAAGAAACTGTAATAGACTGATAACGCAAACATCCTGTGTTCTTCCATAAATGACAATACAATCAAATGCTTCATGCAATGAACTGTGACTGTTGACAATACACAACATAAAACATTCATACAATACATCCATGACTCATTTCTCCTTTTTGAGTTCAGCATATAAATAATTCAGGAATAAGAAATCAAAACAAAACTTTGGGTGTACAATTTGACTTTTAGATGATTGTGCACCATTTAGCACAAGGGAGTGAGTCGGGTTAATACAGTATCATATCATCTTCTAACTATAATGTTCATTTTGGTTTGTGTACATGTGTTCATTTAGTGAGTTATATCTTTATATTGGAGGAGTTCGGGGCCAAATCTTTCTGTGGCATAAAGCTCAAACCTTCTGAGTGAAGTTCTCGGGGAAAACGCCTTTGACTGAAATATCTTTGTTCTGCACCCAGTGAGACTCCTGCACACCCATGAGCCAGCCGTCGTCCTGCAGAAACACACACGTTTCAGTGCAGAAATCTTAGTAACTACAAGTAAACAGGTTGTATATGAAACTAAACTGGTCTGCATGCCTACTAAGCAAAAGTAGGAAACTGATAGTGAAAGAGAGTGTGTGTCAGTGACCTGTTCATCTGGGTTGTCAAAGGCCAAAACCAGCACATCATCTCCGATCTTCAGTTCCAGCTCATCACCGTCAGTGGCAGCGTAATCATGTATCGCTTTTACCTGGAGCACAAAAACAGCCACAATAAAGGTTTGGATTGAATATGGACAATGTTTATGAATATCATTAAATTGGGTAAACATTATTATAATAATAATAGATATCACCATTAAACTTCACCAGTTGATCATTGACACTGAGAGTATTTTTTGTATTACAAGTTTTCTGAAATGTTATATTTAAATATAAAAATGAGGCATTATCTAATGGTAACTTTTGGTGAATTTAGGAGAAATCTACAGACGCAAATAGACAAAGTAGTAAAATAAATCTTTTCTTCCCACGAGTCTGAAAGAAGACATGTTATGGATGCAAAATAAACCAAAATCTGTAAATTGACCAGTGCATGAAAAATGGTGTTAAAAAACTGTGTATTTTATCACAAGTTAATGGAGGATAAGCATGAAGTCATTTCACCTTGTAGAGGAATCCTGGAGGGAGTTCTCCATCCGAGCCATTGGTCACCGAACTCTGTACCATAAAATAAGCAGAAAAGGTCCGGCTGTGTTATTAAGGAAGTCAAAGAAATGTGTAATGAAGAAGGTCTGAAGCATTAAACAGAAGAAAGAAAAGGAAGAAGAGGGGGATCCTTGAAGCTTTAATCTGTGATTGTTTGAAGACCCCACTGAGGTCGCTCCTGCCTCCCTATCCATCCGACCCTACCTCTCCATCATCACCCCAGCCACCCTGTCCCACTTGGGCGCCATCGTCGTCCCAAGTTGGTTCGGTGTACGACTGAGCGGCTCCATCCCCGCCCCGTCTCTCCTGACCCTGAGCCGTTTCTGCATCGTCCCAACTGGGCTGCAGGGTGTAGCTCTGGGTGCTGCTCTCATCGTAATCCCAGCCCGCTTGGGCCTCCTCTGGGTACCTGTCATCATCATGCAGGGTCTCCTGCTCTGCGGCGGTCTGTTCTCGCTACAAAAGGTCAGGGGGTTGCGGAGCATTGTGGCGGGTTTGGAAGCGAGAGGAAGGGTAGGTGGAAGGTAGAGCGTAGACACCAGAGGAGCAGTTGGGTTAATAAAGGTCACGACCCGGGGTGGTGCGGGTGTCATATAGGAAAGGAAGGAGGTTGTGATGAAAAAAGATAGAGTTGTAGCGTTATTTCTTCGTCTACGATACATCTTTATCTGCTTTACTTCACATTATAGAAAATAAAAGAGTACATTTCTCCGTTAGGAACTCATGCTTACCCATGAGTCCCATGATGGCGCCTTCCGTGGAGCAGTAAGAGACGAGAAGTGTCATACATTAAAAATAAATGTAGCACGCATGAATTCAACAGGTTTTAAGGGAAGTTCAATTTGCTTGTAACATGAACCTAAATAGGATCAAAATCCCCAAAAACTTAAGACACCAAAAAGAGAATAAAATGCATTTCAGAGCTGTAAAGCAGGTCCATTCGATTGACGGCCCGTGGGTCGAAACCGGGCCTTTAACGACCTCAATCCGGTCCTTTGACATTTATAAATATGAAAAAAAAGTATTATAAAACCTATGATTTCTTCCACTAAGAGAGTTTATTCCTGTTCAGTTTATGTGTGTTTACATTGTTAGATTATCAGAAGATCATCATTTTATTAGTAGGCTTATTAGTCCATTCATTCATTATGTCTTGAGCAACGCAAGAATGTTTTGCAGCTTTTGCTTGAAGCATTATTTCATAATTATCAAAACTGATGCAGATCAATTTAGATGTTGTTTTTCCTCTTATTTTTTTGCTGATTTATTTAATTTAATTTAATTTAATTTAATTTAATTTAATTTAATTTAATTTAATTTAATTTAATTTAATTTAATTTAATCTTATCTTATCTTATCTTATTTTACTTTATTTTATTTTATTAAGATCATCATTTTATTAGTAGGCTAATTAGCCCAAAGACTTAACCCTGGCTGTCTAAGCAGAGTCAAACTAAATACAAAAAAGATGTTAAATGCAACATTTTGTTCATTAAAACATCAACCTACTAAGATGAAAACTGTATATTGTTTTCACATTTAAATTCCTAAATTTGCAGATCAGACACAGAGAAATGTAAAGAAAACAGTAATTGAAGAGGCGTGCTGTAGAGTCAGGCTGCTGGTTGTTCCTCCACATTTCATCAGTCACCATCATCAATAAATCTGATCAGCTAATGAGTATAAAGCAAAACAAACATTCACATGCAAAGTGAAGCTGAATGGCCATGCAGTGGATCTGTTCAAGTTAAAACACACACACACACACACACACACACACACACACACCCCAGATGACAGAAACTGTGTTTACATGCAGTCTAGAGTTGGATCTCTACACTATGTGTGAGACGTAAACGTGTGTGAGAGTCCAGGTCTATAGACCATGTTGAGCAAAGAATAGTTGAATTAAAAAACCTTTAAAAAATCAAAGCGTAACTGTCAATTTAATGTCTTTCAGAGGCTAAAAAGGGATTATTGATCATTTTTATCAATTCTCCAGTGGTAAAAAAATGGTTAAATTTAGCACCAAATCTGTGTAACAAATGGTATCAACACAAAAATTGCTGCAACAAATTATGAGACATAATAGAGCATGGGGATAGTCATCATATACTTCTGTTGTAATGATTAGTGACTAGAAGAACTTGACACACAGTGCTGAGCTGCATCTCAAATTAATCTTCAGGTTCCCAGCTTTCAGATGATGTACACCACTTCTATGTGACATCTACTGTTGACCTGCCATCTCCCCTTAAAGACCCCCTGGACCCCCCTAAAAAGGACTAAAACGGCTCTATTGTGGGTGTCAGAGGGTTAAAGACGTTCTGGACCTTCTTTGGTTTTGTGAGATCAGTCCAGTCCAGGTGAAATTAAATATAATTAACAGGTTTTTAAAACTACATGTAAACACAGACTTCACCCCTTCAGCTCCGCCGACCTTTGACCTTAACGAAGCACACCCACCTTGGGAGCTGGACATGTAACGGGCTGTAATACCTCCACATCCCAATCCAGCAGGTTCACCCCTGACCCGGGCTCACACTGCTTCACACACACATTACAGTAAACACACGCTCAGGTTAGGAAGGTTCACTATCAGCAGGGTCACGTTATCTCTGTTCTGTAGGTAGAAATAAACTCATGAAGCCCAGTGAGGACTAGAATGAGCAGTCTGACCTGCCGTGTCGCGGCGGCGCTGCAGTCTGTGTTAGCATCCGGCGCCGAGGCCTCGTCCTGCTGCTGTCTCTGGTCCGGAGACGGCGTCAGTCGGGGTGGAGGCCGGCTGGGAGGCGGACCGGGCCTCTGCACCGCCAGGAGGGTTCAATCAAAACCACACAGCACACACGTGCACACATGCAAAAGCAGCGAGTGACATAGAGACACATTAGTACACACTCAATGACGGATGGTTGTCAGATGCTGTTAGACAATCAGATGACAATCTCTTCTCTATTTGTTTCTTTAGTTGCTTTGTGCAATGAAGCTGTTGCTTCTTTTTATCCTCATACATTCATCAACGTGACTCTACTGCTGTAACTTCATCAACAAAAGTTTATACATTCACGTGGACACGGTCAGTAGTTTAACTTTTACCTTTGGTGGTGAGCTGGCTGATTCGCTGTGGTTGGTTTCCTCGCTGAGAGGAAGAGAAAGAAAAAGAGAAGAGGAAAAGGATACATGAAAATAGGGAGGAAGAAAAGAGATAGTGAAGAAGATTTCTGACTCACACATGCAGTTCTCAGCTGCATCCACATGAAGGCGACAACAAGCTTTAAACAGCCTCAGTAAAATATCTCCAGACTGGTTATGAGTTTTGTTGTAAAGTTGTAACTTTATAATAAGACATATAATAATAGCACAACTTTTTCCTCATAATAGTATTATTTAATCTGTAAATATTATCACTTAATTACTTCTGCAATCACAACTTTATTCTGAAAAACAGATTTTTCCTGACGTGTCCTTGATACAATCCCAGGTTGTAAAAAGCATTTTAAATGTATTTTGCAATAGTTGTATATTTACTGCAGTAGCCTGTAGGACTGGGACGATACACCATATATTTCCTGATTCAATACTATCACGATACTTGGGTGCCGATTTAATATGTATTTTTCATTTTTTTTAGTATTGCGATTCAATATTATGATTTATTGTGATTTTTGTTAACGTTTTTAACACTAGTCCATGGGAAAAAGTTGAATCATACACTTTTAGGGACTTTTAATTTGGAAAATCTCTAAATTAATACAGTAAAAGTTCAAATATATCAGTTATTGTCAGGAATTATTTATTAAATCTTTTCCAGCAACCAAAAAATCAAGGAATAAAGACATTTCCCTCACAGATTAATGGTGTTTTCTAATTTATAAGGGACATGTAATGTTTTATACTTCTGGTGAATATAATCCAATCAATCTTATTTCCATATCTGTATTTTGTAAATACAGTTCCTTTTGTTAACACCTTATTTTGAAAAGCGGACGTAGTCCGATGTGTCTACTTCCTCTAACTTCTCCAAGGTGGTCTCTAGCTCTCCCGTCAGCTCCGTTTCTCTTTATCCATCCATGGTCATCTCCATCGGGGACGTTTGAATGCATTTAACATAAATGTCAGTATATGGGTGCTCTACAGTTGTAGCGTCGGCCCATTTGACCACGGAGATGAGAGCGACGGCCGGCTCGACCGCAACGTTACCACGATACGATAACGTTTCCTGTCGGTGACAGAGTTAGCGTGCAGCTTTAGCCGTGATGTCTAGCTCTGCTTTTCCTGCAATGTGTGAAACCCAAAGTGTTTCCATCCTTTACTGGATGTGTAGTGTTTACCACTTTGGATTTAACATGTGAGGGTGCAGGTCGTATCCACGACGACCCTCCAACGATTTATACTTTATCGTTTAGGCAGTTTGTTTTGGTTGATGGATACGGAAAAGGATATGACGTCACGTTACTCAGACTTCAACAATAAAAGCGGTAACTTCCTTCTACCTCCACATAGACTCAAATCAAATATATCGATTCTGGCATTAGAAAATTAAAATCGTAAAAAAATGGCGATACAAAGGTGAATTTTTTCCCACCCGTAGTAGCCTGTGGTTTAAAGGGTTAGGGTTGCATTCAAAAAACAAACAATGAGTTAGTTTTCTCGATGAAAATGAAGCAAAGCGTGGCATGCTCAGCCGGCGTGCAGCACGTTTTACCTCTTGGCACCTTCTTCTGTCTTTGCTGCTGCAGCACAACCTTTTCTGCAGTAGGGGACGCGGTGACGGACATTACTCTCATGTGTTCAACATGTTGTTAAATCTTTCAAATGGGACTGAAAGCTTGACTTACTTCAGCTCTCGCTGCTCCTCCAGTTTGGTCATGATGTCGTTCAGGTTCTGGCTGAGCTGATGGGAGCAGACAGAGACTGATCAATACATCAGCTGATCATGATGTCATCAATACATCAGCTGGTCATGATGTCATCAGTAACACGGGAACAGTTGGACTCACTTTGTTCATTTCCCCGTGGAACTTCTCCTGATGACCCGCCAGGCGCTGGAATGTGTTAACATAGACGCCAACACGACTACACACACACACACACACACACACACACACACACACACACACACACACACACACACACACACACACAGACAGACAGACAGACAGACAGACAGACAGACAGACAGACAGACAGACAGACACACACACACACACACATACACACACACACACACACACACACACACACACACACACACACACGTTTTTAACACCGCGTTGTCATTAACCCTCAGACCCCCAATAGAGCTGTTTTTTTCTTTTTTAGGGGGTACAGGGAGTCTTTAGGGGGGTACAGGGGGTCTTTAGGGGGGTACAGGGGGTCTTTAGGGGGGTACAGGGAGTCTTTAGGGGGGTCCAGGGGGTCTTTAGGGGGGTACAGGGGGTCTTTAGGGGAGATAGCAGGTCAGCAGCACTCTGTGTCAAATCGTTCTAGTCATAAATCAGAAATAAACATGAATGAATTAATGAATCATTTGAAATAAATAGTGAAAGCGTATAAGGGTTTATAACATTATGATAAAAGTATATGATGGTCATCCCAATGCTCTATTATGTCTCATAAGTTGTTGCAGCAATTTTGGGGTTGATACCATTTGTTACACAGATTTGGTGCTAAATTTAACCATTTTTTACCACTGGAGAATTTATAAAAATGATCAATAATCCCTCCTAAATACCACATTAAGACATCAAGACCTTGAGGAACACCATAGAAAAAGCCATGCTGTCATTTGGGATCAAAAGCTTTTGACATTTGGAGATTTCTGTAAGAATTGAATTTTTGGCGATTGGATGGCGAGCACTTCTGTTGTGTAAACTGCTCAGAAACTCCCTTATTGTCAATCTAGCTAGGAAAGCCATCCATCCTCTGAATGCTCTAGGTCTCTAGTTTGATCCATCCATCCTCTGAATGCTCTAGGTCTCTAGTTTGTGGCTGTAAAGTTTCATGAGGCTGTGATTATCCTAGAGGTCACCACAGGTCATTTTATACAGTGAGCAGCTTTACAGTGAAACCCAATTTATATAATTCAAGACTGTTTAGGGACCCCAGTATGCAGAAATATTCAAATACACCATTTTAGAATAGGAGACAATAACACATTTGTACTGCATGCAAGAAACTGCATGTGATTATCATAAAGTGGGCATGTCTGTAAAGGGGAGACTTGTGGGTACCTATAGAACCCATTTACATTCACATATCTGGAGGTCAGAGGTCAAGGGACCCCTTTTAAAAATCGCCATGCCAGTATTTCCTCGCCAAAATTTAGCGCAAGTTTGGAGAGTTATTTAACCTCCTTCCTGACAGGCTAGAATGACATGGTTGGTACCGATGGATTCATCAGGTTTTCTAGTTTCATATGATACCAGAACCTTCACTCTAGTTTTAAAACTTGTTACAGCGTCTGAAAGACAGTAAAATCGGTCGGGATCGTGGGTCTCAGAGGGTTAAATGTTTTGTAGAAGAAGAAGAAGGAGTCTCACTTGTCCCACAGTGCTGGAAGCTCGTCTTGTAACTCCACGTTCAGCTCCTCAAAAATCTTCTGAGCTCGGCCCAGCTCCTCCTCCGCCTGCACACACACACACAGAGTTCACATGGATTATTATTGCGTGTGTGTGTGTAGTACAGATAGTTTAGTTTTTCATGAGCACGCCAGCATGCAGACAAACACATACAGGGTTTCATAGCGACGTGTGGATGCTGTGAGCGTTCAAATCAGAGTCTGATAATGATGCAAAGTTAACAAAAACAATGTAAACAATAGTTTGGATTGGGGATCAAATTATAGTGAGGCTCTCTACACATGATCAGCATATCAGTCGCGAGATATTGAGAGATGAAATAATAAATGTTTTCTTTCAGTATAAATTAGGATGTTATTACTATCATTATTATTATCATCAGTAAAGGGTGATCATTGGGATTAGGAAGGAATTCATGGTGAAACAGCTAAAACTGTAACAACAGTGAGTGTTTTGGAGAACGCTACAGAACAGTACGTCAAACAGAGTATAATATAAGTATATATTATACTTACTATAATATATAAGATTCCTATGAGCAGGTAGAAGTTTACAAGACTTTTTAATCACCAAATAATCACTCGAATAAGAACATTTCAGTCTTGATTACAGCTGCAACCATTAATCGATCAGTTGTCAACTATTAAATGAATCCTTAACTTTTTTAATAATCGATTAACCTCTTGTGGATCCAATGAGCCCAACTGTATTCATGTGTGATGATGTTAGTCCCCATAGGAGCCATTTCATTGACCTCACTGTTTAAAATGACCTGTGGTGACCTCTAAGATAATCACAGCCTCATGAAACTTTAGAGCCACAAACTAGAGACCTAGAGCATTCAGAGGATGGATGGATCAAACTAGAGACCTAGAGCATTCAGAGGATGGATGGATCAAACTAGAGACCTAGAGCACTCAGAGGATGGATGGATCAAACTAGAGACCTAGAGCACTCAGAGGATGGATGACTTTCCTAGCTAGATTGACAATAAGGGGGTTTCTGAGCAGTTTACACAACAGAAGTGCTCGTCATCCAATCGCCAGAAAATTCGTACAGAAATCTCCAAATGTCAAAAGTTTTTGATCCCAAATCACAGCATGTCTTTTTCTATGGTGTTCCTCAAGGTCTTGATGTCTTAATGTGGTATTTTGGAGGGATTATTGATCATTTTTATCAATTCTCCAGTGGTAAAAAATGGTTAAATTTAGCACCAAATCTGTGTAACAAATGGTATCAACCCAAAAATTGCTGCAACAACTTATGAGACATAATAGAGCATGGGGATGGACATCATATACTTCTATCATAATGTTATAAACCCTTATACGCTTTCACTATTTATTTCAAATGATTCATTAATTCATTCATGTTTATTTCTGATTTATGACTAGAACGATTTGACACAGAGTGCTGCTGACCTGCTATCTCCCCTAAAGACCCCCTGTACCCCCCTAAAGACCCCCTGGACCCCCCTAAAGACCCCTGGACCCCCTGGACCCCCCTAAAGACCCCCTGGATCCCCTGGACCCCCCTAAAGACCCCTGGACCCCCTGGACCCCCCTAAAGACCCCTGGATCCCCTGGACCCCCCTAAAGACCCCTGGACCCCCTGGACCCCCTGGACCCCCTGGACCCCCCTAAAGACCCCTGGACCCCCCTAAAGACCCCTGGATCCCCTGGACCCCCCTAAAGACCCCTGGACCCCCCTAAAGACCCCTGGACCCTCCTAAAGACCCCTGGACCCCCCTAAAGACCCCTGGACCCCCCTAAAAAGACAAAAACGGCTCTACTGTGGGTCTCAGAGGGTTAAAGTGACTGTATGAACACACGTATAAATGTTTTTTAATTGTTTTTTATCGCTAATGTGTGAACAGGTTGTAACCTAACCTAAACAATTAGACCTTCCGTGACATTTCACTAAAAAAAACACAAATATCAACCTGCTGGTGGCGCTAGAGGAAACGTGAGAGGATCACCAAAGTCTCCTGATCATGTGACAGAGAGCCTGCTGAGCCTGACAGGTGGGGGGTGGGGGGGGAGGAGTCAGTGATGAACCAGAGTGTCACCTGGTTGTAGGAGAGGTTAGTCTGAGCCACCTGGTGGGCTGATATCAAACCCTGAGCCCAGCTGGGAGCCGCCATCTCCAACAGGGCTGCTTGCTAACCAACGCACACCATGCAACAGAGAGGAGGAGGAGCAGGAGGAGGAGGAGGAGAGAGAGGAAGAGAGAGGAGGAGAGAGAGAGAAAAAAGAAAAGCAAACAATTCAAGAGAAACGGCGACATGTTAATGAGCATTTAGAGTCAGTGTGAATGAATATAACGAGGGTTAATTAGCTCACTAATTAAAATTATTCAAGGTGGTATGAATTGTCCGTGCAATGACTAACTCATACCACCTTAAGTCAAAAATATTCCTTTAAACTTTAGCAGCAGAACACACACACACAGACACACAGACACACAGACAGACACACGCACACACGCACGCACACACACGCACACACACGCACACACGCACACACGCACACACGCACACAAACAAACACACTGGTGGTTACCTTGGCGATCTTGGCCTCGTCCTTCTTCTTTCCTTTCTGTAAGGAGCTGAAGTGATGCCGGGCGCTGTCGAAGTCAACCATCTTCCTGTCGCGCTTCGCCATACGAGCCTGCAGCACAGCGCAGGTCACTTATTTACAATCAGGAAATCTTATTCTTAAAGAAGGAGACAAATATCTCAGATATTGTTTGTGTAAACATTCACACCTTGATGTCAGGAAAGTTAGCCAGGTAGGCGTCCAGAGAGCTCAGAGATTTGTCCGTGATGTTCTGGTGGTAGTCTAACCACAGAGTGTCTGTGTCCTGAAACACACACACACACACACACACACACACACACACACACACATCAAAGTATCATAAAAGTACCTCTTATTTGTACTTAAGTACTTGAGTAAAGTACTTAGTTACATTCCACCGCTGCCGGCTGCATTCAGTTGCTATTTCTGCATCAGTCAGTGTGAAAATGATCTGGACTCTATCCGACTGGGCTGGTCTAGAACCAGCCACTACTTCCTCTACTGCAGAGCTGAATCAGTGTTTCCCACATGGAGCCAAACTGGAACCAGAATAACTCCGGCTGTGGGAGACACTGGACGCTGTCTGCCTTTTACCTCCAAGTTATTGTCCATCTCCTTCTCTATCATCTCCTTCAGGGTGGAAGGACAGACAGACGCATGCAGTCAGGAAAACAAAGTGTGTTAGCAGGAAGAAGGAAGACAGAACCGTGGACTTTAACTGAATTATTTCAGGTGATTTTAGCTGGAAGAAATATTCATTATTTCAAGAAAAAAGGTGTCTAAAACATTTGAAACATATCCATTTGAAACCTTTTTTCAAACTAATGTGTGGATATTATTCAGCCTACAGTGAATACAACATGAATGTATCTTTTTCTGTGTGCAAATATCATATTTATATATATAAGAGTCTGTGATACTGAGGTGGAAGCAGAGAGAGGAAAGGAAGTAAATGCTCACTTATGCTCTAACTGTTTCTTTACTGTGTCCTGCTCTCACCTCTGTCAACGCATCCATCTCCTCTTTGCCAAACCAGTCCGGTTCGTACATGTCGGCCAGACAGTCCTGAAGCCGCCGAGACGCGTCGTGCATCGCTGAAACACACGAGAGGATGAGCCACGAGTCAGAAAGTTAAAGTTCCATTCAACGAAATGCACCTAACTACACTCACTTTTCACTGCTGCCAGGTAGGCTTTCAGGTCCTTCTGCAGTTTGCTGCCTTCAGTCTGCAGGAGCAAACACAGAAAGCATAAATATAGTACTGAAATGTCATTAGAGCTGAAATGTGCCTTCAAATATCACTTCCTCTCAGCTCTCTACTGTCTAATGAATAGAAATACTTCTTTAAAGTATTTTAAGAGAAAATATGTTGGCTGATTTCTTCACTTGCCTGGAGAAAAATTGTGTTTTCAAGAATCAAATCATGATTAAAAGGAATAAAATGTCTCCTGACCATCTGCTTGTTGAAGTTGGCGACCATCTCCTCAAACGCAGCATCTCGGGTCTCGTCAGCTTTGCCGAGCTTCTGCAGGACCTGCAGAGGAGACGACATGCAATCAATCAATCAATCAATCAATCAATCAATCAATCAATCAATCAATCAATCAATCAATCAGTCTATGAATCTGTCTGTGCACGCTACATTCAGATCGATAACTGGAGGGAAGCATCTTGTGTCTCCTCTACGTCTACCAGCTGTGTGTGTTTGCAGTTTGAGGCTTTAAGTTGTGTTCACAATCACCAGAAACACTTTTATTTAAGGTTAAGTGAGGCTACATTAAACTGTCTTGTCTCTACTGGCAGCCAGGATATGGAGGTCAAAGGTCAAAGCCTCAGTGACCTGATGACACACGTAAAAGTGATCCTGAATGACAAGAGAAATATTTGACACCAACTCACAGCAGCACATGTTCCTTCATGATATTAGAAAGTAGCTTCAGCTTCCAGGCTTTTGGTCTTATTTATGGCAGGAGGAAAGAAAGTTATTATTCCACTAAAAGCAGAACTTATAGATCTCTGTCGCCCTCTAACAGAAGAAGAAGAAGAAAGGCACTTTAATAACAGTCGGGAAGATTTACTAGTTTCATGTGTTCAACAATAACAACCAGACCGATTAGAGTAAATACTCTAGTAGTGTTTCTTTCAGTAAAGTTTCCCAAGAACTGATTCTGCAGCTCATTATCGAGACAGCTGCAAAAAAGACTACAATACCCTACTGTAGAACTACAGTTAATCACAACAGGATTCATCATGCCTACCTGTTTTTTTTTTTTTTACTTAATTTACTACATTTTGAATATATTTTAATTTAATTTGTATTATTTTATAATTTAATTTTTTAATCATCTGTTTTGAATACATTGTTAAATATAAATAATTATTATATTATTATTTTCAGATTTTTCTCTTTTTTAGATTATTTTATTATATTTACTTTTATATATTGTTCTTTTTAATTTAACATTTTTAACGTTTTAATCTAATTTACTTTTTAAATATATTTTGAGTACACTTTAACATTAGTATTTCCTTATTTTATTAATAATTTTCTGAGTAAAAGTTGCATCAGTCTGCCTCTTTGTCTGATCATTTCCTCTGTTGCATATTAAAAGGTCTAATAAAATAATATAGAATAAAAAGGCTTGTGGTGAATTTGCTGTACTTTCCCTCTATGAACAGTCTATCTGTAGAAGGAAGAGAACTCAAGATGTTCGTTTTGCTGTTTTGTTAGTTGGACAAGGTCACCGGCTAATCTGAGCCTCCGCCGCCGCCACCGCCATCAGCACCACCTGCCGCCTTAATCCTGTGACGGATACACAAACCACGATCAACACGACGACTGGGACTTCCCCACTGATGCAACACACACACTCACACACACACACACACACACACACACACACACACACACACACACACACACACACACACACACACACACACGGTTTATATCAAGCAGAGCCTGTTTACAGCTCTCAGTCCTTCAGCTGACTGAACTACAGTAAGAGCAGTAAAAGTACTTATTGTGCAGTAAAATGTCTCCTGTGGCTGATATCTGATTTTATGAGACATAATTAGACAGGACGCTCCAAAGGGTCACCAGATAAATCTGAGGGGTTGTCAGATAATTAATGAGACAGAAGAAGAAGAAACTAAGTTCTGATGCACAAATTCATATTAATATTTAGACTTTTCTCTAATATTAGATCCATATCTGATGGATGCTGCGATGCTACTTTGGATTATTAGATTATTATGCACACCGGTAATAGATAACGCACTGTATATGACCGTTTGGTAACACTTAATAATAATCATCATTTGTAAATGGTAATATAATAAAACTTAGTTAATAGTTACTGTTAAAAAGCAATGAAATGATAATTAATAATGTTTAACAATAGTTATAATATTCAACAATAATAATAATAATAATATAATAGTTCCATTATGTAATAATTTACATTATTATTATTTATTATTATTTTTTATTATTTTTATTACATTACATTTATAAATTCATATAATAATAGTTAATAATAGTTTCTGTAACATGAAATAATTATTTTATAAATTATATATAGTATCATAGCTGATAAGAGACGATAACTATTACATTCTGATTACATTAGTAAACTATTTATTAACAGTTTAACATTTACATTTTATATACTATATCAATATTTGTTAATGAATACCAAATTATTTATAACCTTTTAAGAAATCTTTTGTAAAACACCAATAGACATTACATAAATAGATGGACCAAAAAACAATTATTAACCATTGACAAAGTATTAACTATCTATCTAAATAATGTTTATAGATACTTTACAAAGTATTTATTAACCATTTAACAATGTATTATAATCATCAGTTGTAACTTTATTATAGTGTCCATATGTTTATAGATGCTTTACAAACTATTTCTTTAAGGTTTACAAATAGTATCTTAATTATTAACAAATTCTTATGCTATAATGTGTGCAACAGTAAACTGTTAAAATAACATAAATTATAGCATTACCAATAATTAAATACAAATAGCGACTAAAATAACTATTAACTAAGTTTTAATTAACTATTAATTTACCATTTATAAATGGTGGTTATTATAAAGTGGGTTTTCCTTAACTGTATATATAATTTAATTCTGTGTTTCAGATCTGTCTCTGTGAATCACGTGCAACATAAATAAAGCGTATTATTCTGCAGATGAAATATTTGAATCAGTGGTGGTATATCTATTAAAATCCAGATCTATATTTGGACGACACAGCTGGCGTCTCCTTCACTGCCCTCAGTGTCTGTCGGCTCTTTGTGCACCAGTCACACACTGCTTCGTGGTGCATTCAGGTGATTCTCGTAACGTCTGGAAATATCATACACCTGTGAATACCTGTGTCACCTATCCTGTTATAATAAGTGTAATGTGTGTGTGTGTGTGTGTGTGTGTGTGTGTGTGTGTGTGTGTGTGTGTGTGTGTGTGTGTGTGTGTGTGTGTGTGTTAGTGTGTGTGAGTGTGTGTGGGTGTGTGTCCATCGGTGTTCAGTTTCAGCCCCATAAATACCCCCGCCGCTCACACACAGGCAGTTAGAGGGGTATTAAGAGTGATGAGGAAGAGGCCCAGGCTATATATAGACACACACACACACACACACACATCTGAGCCCCGCCCACAGCAGTGAGGCATGCTGGGAGTCCTGGGAGGGAGGGGGGAGGTGGGGGGGACAGGTGTGCAAGCCAAGCAGGGCAACCCTGAGGGCTGATCACTTTAGATTCACATTACTAATCGTATAGAAAGTCACACTAATCTTATTTTTGATCATAATCGCAGACTGCTTCACTACTACATAATATACTTCTACTATATATACTAATACTTTATACTACTACTATCTATAATACTGCATCTAGAATCTGAAACAACTAAAACATCTCCAAGAAAAAATGTTTGGGTAACACTTTAAGTCCTCCAATGTAGCATTTATGATCATGTAATAACATGTTTATAACACACTATAATGTTGATATAAGGACAAGTATTAACGTGCAGCAATTATAACTTACTCCTATCAAGACTTATTCTATATTATTAAAACTGTGTTTTACTATATTGTTATTATAGTTAATAAATAAATTAATATAACTGCATCATAGTGTGTTATAAACCAGTCATTAAATATGTCATATACTGCTTATACTTAAAATAAATATTTTGGATAAGTCTCAACATTATAGTGTGTTATAAACATTTAATAACATGTTTATAACACACTATAATGTTGATTTAAGGACATGTATTAATGTGCAGCAATTATAACTTCTCCTATCAAGACTTATTTTATATTATTAAAACTGTGTTTAACTATATTGTTATTATAGTTAATAAATACATTAATATAACTGCATCATAGTGTGTTATAAACCAGTCATTAAATATGTCATATACTGCTTATACTTAAAATAAATATTTTGGATAAGTCTCAACATTATAGTGTGTTATAAACATTTAATAACATGTTTATAACACACTATAATGTTGATTTAAGGACATGTATTAATGTGCAGCAATTATAACTTCTCCTATCAAGACTTATTTTATATTATTAAAACTGTGTTTTACTATATTGTTATTAAAGTTAATAAATACATTAATACAACTACATCATAGTGTGTTACAAACCATTTATTAAATGTTTTATATATTTCTTATACTTAAAATAAAGTGTTTCCATATTTTGGATAATACTCAGATTAACCTGCAGTTTTATTTTGTGCTGTTGTTGGTGCATATTACTAAAAATAAAATGACCCCGAGCAGTGAACCTGGGGGCCTTTAGGGGCCACTGAGGGTCTTTTAAATGCATTTTAATTTATCTTAGTATAATTGTTTTTACAATATGTATAATTTGTTCATTTAAGGTTCTTTTTGTGCTTTATGTCTATACGTTTTTAAAATGTTTTTCTGTTCCCTGTGCTGTTATCCGCCGTCATGTTTATTGATCTTTAAATAAATAATAAAGGCTAAAATAAAGGCTTATATTGATGTGAGTATTAGAAGACAATACTGTACGAGAAGTTGCAACGAATTGGGTCTGATGGGATGAGCACAACTTGTCTGTTTGTGATATTTATGTTACTTCTTTCTGTATGTGTGAGTTTTTAAAGTAACGGTACGGTGGAGCAGTGTGCAGGAATTTTTTGGGTAAAAGAGCGTGGTTTAAGGGAGGTGAAGTGGTGAGGTAAGATAAGGGGGTTTGGTGAGGTAAGATAAGGGGGTTTTGGGTGCTGAGGGTGTCGAGGTGGGTGGGGGGGTCAGTGTCATGGGGTCCTGCCTCTTTGACTCACAGCACCACACCGGGTCTCCGGCTGCTCTCTAAAGGGCACCTCCTCCCTCCTCCCTCCTCCTCCTCCCTCCTCCTCCCTCCTCCTCCCTCCTCCTCCTCCTCCTCCCTCCTCCTCCCTCCTCCTCCTCCTCCTCCTCCTCCTCCTCCTCCTCCCTCCTCCTCCCTCCTCCTACTCCTCCTCCTCCTCCTCCCTCCTCCTCCTCCTCCTCCTCCTCCTCCTCCTCCTCCTCCTCCTCCCTCCTCCGTCACCGCACTCATCCGGATTCCACGGAGGGGAATTTTCCCAGCATGCTCTGCGGCACAGCTGACCGGTTCATGAGCGGGCGACGT
Organism: Sebastolobus alascanus; assembly: GCA_916701645.2. Classification (NCBI taxonomy): domain Eukaryota; kingdom Metazoa; phylum Chordata; class Actinopteri; order Perciformes; family Sebastidae; genus Sebastolobus; species Sebastolobus alascanus. The sequence continues at coordinate 85,992 of CAKAOJ020000118.1, read as the reverse complement.
TACATCACTATGACAACCACGCTGGCACCGACAGCTGGTCTGAATCAAATCATTACTCACAGTGGAATATAAGAAGTTCTGTGTCATGAAACAATAAAGTTTCATTTAAAGGATTTAAATTTCCCTCAGGGATGCTCAGGTGTGTGCAGGTGTGACATCTCTATCAAACTCTCTCTCTTTTTCTTCTTTAACACCATGTATGCGTCGGAGGAGAGAGTAGGCATGTCTCTAAAGGGGAGACTCGTGGGTACCCATAGAACCAATTTTCATTCACATATCTGGAGGTCAGGGGTCAAGGGACCCCTTTGAAAATGGACATGCCAGTTTTTCCTCAAAAAAATGTAGCGTGGAGGGTGGAGGGTGGAGGGTGGAGGGTGGAGGGTGGAGGGTGGAGGGTGGAGGGTGGAGGGCGGCGTGCCAGCAGACAGACAGCTGAAGCCGACGCTCCCCTCCTCCACCTCAGAGGGAAGATGATACTCTGACCTTCCTCTTTACTCCCAGCGGCTCAATATCGCCTCCACGTCCGTCACACCGACTAAGACTTTAAGACTGAAGAGTCCAGTTCAGACTTTTCTACATCCTGCAGGTTGATTTCCTCCAGATAAATATCTGTGATTTCAAGGCTTTGAGACACATTTCAGTGTGAACCATTAAGGTCCCAGCAGAATCCTGCACACCTCAGACACGTTTTCAGATTATTTAAAAAAATAATACTAAATTCTCTTCATTTGTTTTGCCTCAAAAACATAACAATAAGAATTTAAACTCCTCTTTATGTCCAGTAATAAAACCAAGACCATGACCCTGCTTTTCCATGACCTTTAACCTCTATAACCAGAACCTTCTGTTGCTGTTTTAATAATCTATATTATTTCTTCTTCCTGTTATTGCTATTTTCTGGCTAAAAAAACACACATTTATATTTATAAAATGTTGCTGATATTCCCTGATTCTTCCTGTCTGGAAAACACCAGTCAGAAAAATATCCCATTGTGGATTCTTACTTTACAGGTCATTAACTATCTGTATTATTGATTAAATAAGTGTTACTGATAAGAAAGTTATTTAAACAAATGATCACGTTGTTCTAAAATAATAATTATTATTATGAGGTATGCTTTAATAAAGAAAAGTGGGCTGATGACATCTGGATCAACCACAACGGTGTTACTGGGTATATGATATTTCATAACTGATTATCTGCATGATTTAAGGGCTTTGTAAGCGTAAAACATTTTGAAAATGTTCAAGATTTTTTCCCCTTAATTTTTTTTTTTAAATGTTATTTTTTGGCATTTTCAAGCTTTATTCATAGGACAGTGGATAGTCTAGAAAGGGGGAGAGAGAGGGGGCGACATGCGGAAATGGCCACAGGTCGGATTCGAACTCGGGCCTACCGCGGGACTCAGCCTTATGGGCGCCCGCACACTAGCTGAGCTAGCGGGGCACCCTTTTCCCCTTAGTTTACACATTACATTTGACATATCAAGCAATGATCAATTTAAGGTGGCGTTAAGGTTGGTATGATTCTTAAAAAGTATTCAGGTATTTAACAGACTTACCCCAGATTAAAGGTAAATTAGTTGATAAATTAATGGATTGTATTACATTAAGGGACTTTTTATGGGTTTCTGCACAGATTAAGTTTGTTGGAGGGGTACAAACCCCTTAAACAAGATGAAAGCCATCCCTTAATTTACAGTGTGCCATCAAATTGCCTTCATTTTTCAATTAAAATGAAAATTCAGGGATTATTTTCATGCAATGTGGTATTTAACCATTTACAATGATGCAATTAAGGTATATGTAATAGGATATTATGGGGGCAATTAATTGTAATATTATATGGTATTTTAAAACTGATTATCTGCGTGGTCATTAACTCATTACTATCTCTTTCATTAACATTCATTGACTATCTGTATTATTGATCAAATCACTGATATGAAAGTTTAAACAAATGATCATCTCTTGGTCACATTGTTCTAAAATGATGATTATGATGTTTTAATAAAGAAAAGTACGCTGATGACATCTGGATCAACCACAGCGTTGTGACATATAAGATAAATATGCTGAGAGGTATGTTGTATATTATTTAAGAAGAAGAAGAAGAAGTGAAAGTCTTTATGTGAGATCTGGTATTTTACCACTTCCTGTTGAAACTGGGAACTGCACAATACTTTGTTTAGTGAGATAAAAACAGATATTATTAGAGTCGACTGTTCATATATGAAACATTTAAATTATCCAGTTAGTTGGAGGAGAAAAAGCTCTTTATCAGGATCAGTTTTAGGCTTGTAGCAGCTCTTTCTGGTGTACAGTTCATTATGAAGTATTTAAAAGAACTAATGTATTTGTGAGTGTTTATAATAAATATAATTCTGCATAATGAGTACTTCTAGTATATTGTTGATGCATTGATGCTGCACAGGAGTACAGGGCGGAGGGATACACAAGAAGTAGTTCCAGTACATCATGTAACGCAAATTAAAACTGTGTTTTTTTACATTTACATTTGTGTACAGATTAAACAAACCAGATACATCGTGTTGATTAGCGATCAGGCTAGCTGTTTCCATCTATTTGCAGCCTTTATGCTAAGCTAAGCTAATCGCCTCCATCTCTGTACTCAACACACAGAGTGACATCGAACTTCTCTTCCAACTCTTGGAAATAAAGTGAATGATCGCATAATGCTGAACAGTTCCTTCAACCAAACCTCACTGTGATTTTTAACGTTTTTAGAAAATTTAACTTTAGAAACTAAATTAGAGACTTTAAAAGAAGAAGACGAAATATGTGCAGCTGCCACGAGGAATGAGCAGATACTCATTGAGGAAGGACGGGTTAGAGTTACAACAGTCTTTTTTAGGGGGTTTGAACTGGAAACACAGACAGCAGAAAGGCCGAAGAGGATGCATAAAGCCGAATAAAGTGAGAACAATAAGTGGTTTGAATGTCTGTGACTGACTGACAGCACTCCTGGCGGCACTGAGGTGATTAGAGGGTAAAACCTCAGCAGGTGATTAGGACAGACAATAATAACTCTGGACACACACTGTTGCTCGGGTTTCATTCTGTCATCCTTTACTATATACTTTATATATATATATATATATATATATATATATATATATATATATATATATATATATATATATGTATTATTTTACTGTTACTTCTCTGAAACTTTGAATGCAACATTTGTTTCTTGACATTGTGTATTTTGAGTTTTGACTTTTACTTTGAAAACCTAATTTTACTCCTTTTATTCACTTGAGAAACTTTGAACTTCTACTTGAAAATGACTATCTGAATGAATTTAAGGACTTCTTCTTGTAATATTGTTGTAGTACAACAAGTAGTCGTAACAGATTTTAATACTAAATGTCAAGCCTTGATAATACAAACTACTTCCTACAGGCCTGCATTGTGTTTAGGGGATCAAACGTGCACACACTAAGAAACAAGAAACCCTTAAAATACCATCAATTAATCCTTTATTTACCCCTGAAAACATAAGAACACCTTAATTTAGATCGGTGTGTTTGGTATGGTTGCAAAAAATTAAGGCCCCTTTAAGATATGGGCCTACGTGAATGGATAGCTTTCAAGGGGATTTTACCCCTAAAAAAAACCCTTGAACCTTAAACAAACAACAACACTAAAAGTACCTTAATTGTTAGTTGTTAAAGGGTGAATGTAAGGGTTTGTAAGGTAAAACTTGGGGTGTGGTTTCATGACAACAGTTGGACACTTAAGAAGAACATAACTTTTCCCTTTCCCTATGTGTTGTGTTTTAAAGTGCAATTTCAGGGTTACTTGTTCAATGTTACAGGGGTGACCCCAGTTTAATTTAAAGATTAAGGTGCATTCACCTCTTAAACCGTGCAGAATAATTATTAAGATCATTTAATAATATATTGCAATCAATGTGAATTTTGTCTGGATAATGAACTATTGTTCCTTTAAGGTTTAAGTTAATAAATGCTATTGAGATTTTGTCCCTTCAAACCCCCTTAAACCATGCAGAGAACCCAATAAAACATCTTAATATATTAGTATATTATGCTAAGGTGCAGAATCAGCGGTGGTTGTGCTAAATGTCACAGGGTTGACTTGACCCCATGTTTGGGATTCAGGTTAAGGTCAATTTGAAACCCCTTAAACTTAAATCAATCTATCCATTAATACGTTAGAAGGTAAAAAGTAGAGGATTAGGTTTCACAGTGCCAGTGGGACAACATGGAGAAGTTTACCTTCTCCTGCGCTCTGGTGAGCCTCTTCTGGACGTTGATGGCCAGTTTCCCGGCGGTGACCCCTTTCCCTATCTCGGCCATGTCGCGCGGCGTGGAGGGCTCCCCGTCGGTGTCAGGACCAGCGAAGAAGAAGAAGAAGAAGAAGAAGAAGAAGAAGAGGGAGAAATGTCGTAGGAGGAGACCCTACTCTGGAAACCGACGGTGCGTAAAACCCTTCCGGAGGGCGACTTGGCTCACTGCGCGTAACTCTAATCCCGGTGACAGTTTGTTAAAGGTGCAATGCGTAATTTAATCCGGTTTGTGTGCCACAAAAGAAAAAAAAGAAGAAAAAGCAGGTGGAGTTTGGAAGGCAGCGCACAGGGACGGATTGAGATCGCGTCCTGGTCTCGGCTGATGGAGACGTGAGCTCGATATATGTGGAGAGATATTAAGTTTCCTCCTCAGTCATCCTCTTAAAGGCGCAGCAGGTTGGTATTATTAGCCGACATCTGTTGCATACATGCAACTAGTGTGTTGCTGTCTTTACGCACGGCCTTATTTATGCGCACAGAGTCAGATGTGAGAGCTAAATCGGTCCTGATCCCTCTGGAGACACCGGGCACACAGACAGACAGACAGACAGACAGACAGACAGATAATGAGACACCTGCTGCTCCTCAAACAGGAAGCCAGTAGAGGTCAGTAAAGGTGCGTTCACGTGTCATACCTTTCATATTATAAATGAAACAACGAGCAGCTCATTTCCATATAATTTAATTTAAAAAATAAATCTTTTTTTAATATCTCTTCACCCAAAATAACTTCATAAACATTACTGGATTTCTGTAAACAAATAACACTTAAATACACTCTATCATTTATTCTAAAATCTCTGTATTAATGTTACATACAACACCACATCCCTGTGGACTTTACTATGAAACTAAATCCCTTCAGTTTTACCTTAAAATTACACAAATTCACCCATTATTATTCAGATATTTTAATGGCTTTTAATGGGATTGTCATATGATATTTTATGATTATCTGCATGATTTAAGGGCTTTGTAAGCAGTAAAACACTTTTGAAACTGACCAATAACATTCCCTTTAATTTACACATTACATTTGACATATATGACAAATCAATTAATGATCAATTATGGTGTAGTTAACTACAACCTTAACTACACCTTAAAGGTGTAGTTAAGGTTGGTTCATTTTCAGGTGCAAGTAAGTTCAAATGATTCTTACACAGTATTCAGGTCTTTAAAAGATTTACCCCGGATTAAAGGTAAATTAGTTGATAAATGAATGGATTGTATTACATTAAGGGATTTTTTTATGAGGGATTAAGGTTTTTTGGAAGGGTACAAAGCCCTTAAACAAGATGAAAGCCATCCCTTAATTTACAGTGTGCCTTACTTTTTCAATTAAGATGAGAATTCAGGGATTGCTTTCATGCCATGTGGTATTTAACCATTAACAACGATGCAATTAAGGTGTTTGTAATAGGATATTATGGGGGTAATTAATTGTAATATAATGTGGTATTTTTAATGGATTATCTGCTTGATTTAAGGGCTTGGTACGCGTAAAACACTTTTGAAATTGACCGAGATCTTTCCCATTAATTTACACATTACATTTGACATATTTGACAAATCAATTAATGATCAATTTAAGGTGTAGTTAAGGTTGGTTCATGTTCAGGTGCAAATTAGTTCAAATGATTCTTACACAGTATTCAGGTATTTAAAAGATTTAATACCCCAATTCAAAGGTAAATTAGTTGATTAATAAATGCATTTTTTTATGGGAGGTTTTTTGGATGGGTACAAACCCCTTAAACAAGATAAAAGCCATCCCTTAATTTACAGTGTGCCATTAAAAGTGCCTTAATTTTTCAATTAAGATGAAAACTCAGGGATTGCTTTCATGTGGTATTTAAACATTAACAATGATGCAATTAATGGTTTTTATTTACGGGTTTTATGGTTGTAATTAATTGTCATATAATGTGGTATTTTTATTGGATTATCTGCATGTTTTAAGTGCTGAAATAAACTTAAAATGTATATATCTTAAAAGTGCCTTCATTTTTCATTTAACTTTCAGGGATGGCTTTCATGCCATGTGTACGTTTTATCTAACCACTTGAATCCATGAAGAAAAACAATTAAAAACCCTTAATATATTAAAATCCATTAATTTATCCAATATATAAATACCTGAATACTGAATAAGAATCCCTTAATTTCAGTACTTTGCACTTGAAAATGTTTCAGACCACTAAACCTTAATTGATAACTAATTTGTAAAGTAAGGTGTTTGGAGCGTTTTAAGAGTAGATTAAGGGTTTATTAAGGGATTATTATTGTTTCATAGTGCTTTAAGGGTAAAAGTGTCATGAAAAGTCTTTGAAACATCGGCACTTCTTTGGGGTCATTCTGACTCACAGTGCTCTTTTATTTACGCTCTGTATTTGTGGTTTCGGGGGAGTTCGTCTGTGTCAGTTCACAGCTTCTTCTTCCCTCTTTGTCCCGCCTAAAAAACTCCCATCATGCCTCAGCAGGAACCCAAACGTCTCCCATGTCGTCAGGTGGTCCATCATGGTCCCAGCTCTACAGGCTTGTACCTGGGGTTAAACCCAGCTAAAACTTAAGGGGTTCTTTTTGATAAAAGTGTCCACCCATGTGACCTTTTTCCCGTCCTCACCTGTCGTCCTGAACCACGCCCAGCGGGTGGAGGTGTCCGGAGTCCAGCAGCATCCTGCCCACCCAGTGTAAAAGCTGTGAGTACCAGTGGATCCCGTCACTGTGGCTCCCAGTGGAACCAGTCCAGCTGTGGATGAGCCGGAGCGGTGAGAAGGCCCAGTGAGCCAGGGAGTGCTGGTCCACCACCGCGTAGCAGGACGCCACCACCCCGTCCACCACCAGCGTCCCCTGCTGGGTCAGCGGTGCAAACGCCCCCCTACTCTCCCTCATGCTGACCCGGGTGATCCGAGACAGACGCCCCGCTTTACCCTCGGAGACCAGCACACACTGTCCCGGCTGGGCGTCACTGGCGTACACAGTTCTGAGGGCGCCGAGGGCCGGCGGCGCCCCCTCTGAGCAGTTCCCCTCAGACACAAATACCAGGTGGGCGGCGGTGAGCGAGAGGCGGGCTCCAGCTTCTGTATGCAGGGTGTAGAAGAGCTTCCAGGTGACGGGGGCGCGGTCCAGGAAGACCAGGACTTCACTGTAAACCAGCTCGCCGCTGCCGTCGCTGCCCGCTGACGCCAAGATGCGCTCACCAGGTCGCAGGTCACTGATGGACTTCTGACTGCCGCTCACCAACGTCACCAAGGCCTCGCCGGGGAAACAACCTCCAGATTTAGCCGCCACGGAGTGATCTGGAAGACAGACGGAGAGACGAGGAGATTAAACAGGACGTCAACATTCCTGAAGTATGGAAGCTCACTCAGTTAGTGAGTTAGAATCTCATAATTTCTGACTTAAAATGTGCAATTTCAACCTATTATCTCATCATTTTGACTTAAAAATCAAGACATTTAAGTTGGTGTTTCATAATTTTAGTATTATTTTAGAGTATTTCTATTTTTCATCAACATTCCTGTGTTACTGTCCTGGCAGGAATGAGCCTCCATACCAAAAGGACATAAGCACACAGTAAATCTTTTCAACTCCCTTTAGTTAAATATTGACTCTTTGGACATAAAGGAACAATAAGCAGATAAAAGCTCCTGTTTGCAGCGCTGAATCACGGCCGATGTGTGTTCGTGTGTCCAGGCCGGATTGTGTTGGAGACACTTGAAAGTGACACTTGAGGACCGTCTGGAGTCTATCTGGGATAAATATTTGGGGAAGGCAGGAGAGCCAAGGCCAGGTGATAAGATAAGTCACCTGAAGGAGGGAGGAGCCAGCAGGTTAATCATCACATGACTCCAGGTCGACTCCAGGACGTTTCAAAACGTCTCTTTAAACACGCAGGCAGCAGGATTTTCAGTTTGTGGGTTCAGTGTCACGGATATCTTTCAAATGGTTTTAAAAGGATTTCAAACCATACACATTTATTGTTATTTATTTTTCAGGAAGTCAGGAATCTTATTTCTTATATTTAATTTACATAGTTTATATAAATTAATTATTTTTTATTTTATCATTTAATAAAACATTTTTTAAATATATGTTCATATATTTTTTATTATTTTTTTGAGAGCCCTGCAGGTGTCAGGATAATAATAATAATAATAATAATAATAATAATAATAATAATAATAATAATAATAATAATTTAATTATGAGATAAGTCTACATGAGGACTTTTTAATTAAAAATGTATTATTTTTATTTTATTACTTAATGAATGGTTAATTTTCAGGATATTATTTTATTGTTTTTTAAAATATATATTCATATTAAGTAATACCTAATAATAATAATAATCATAATAGGTATTATGATTATTATTTATTATTATTAATTTGAATAATAATAATAGTAAGTACCGAGCAAAGATACGTAGCAAGAAAGAAGAAGTAAACAATGCATGGTTTTAATTATTCAAAACATCGCCTGTGCAGATGTTTTATCAGGGAGGAATCACACTGAGTGTAAACATACATTTTTTTGTTTACAATAAAAGACCTTCTTTAAAAAAAAAAAAGCTTTATGTTATTTAACTTTTAAATAAATTATTAATTAAAGAGCACATATTATTCATTTTTAAAGGTTGATTTTCAAGTTTCCATATCTGTGTAGTACGGTGTTACTGACCGAGTTGAAAAATTTCTGCTCCTTCACATGAAAAAGGCAAAACGTATCTCATGTGAAACGGTTAAATATATGTGATTAAGAGATGCGGCTTCTCATGAAACATCTATTCCATGTTGGTCGTTAATCCCGTTACCAGATTAATGGATTTAAAATCTAATCCTGAAAACATGCCTCGTCGTGCAGACACTGTTCTTCATTATCAAGCAAAAACTACCATAAATAGTCTGATTTTTAAATGAAAAACTCAAAGTATTACCTTCCTAACTCTCTTCCTGGTTTGACCACAGAACTATTTCTCATCTTGTTGATGTAAAGCAGCAGAAGTCTGAGGTGAAATGTGTTGGTCATTGTTAATCCCCGGTTCCCCCTTTTTCAGTCCAGTCCTTCACCTACAGGGTCCTGGAGCTGTGCTGCCCCCTAGTGGTTCTTTCCTCTGGCTGACCCCCTTTAAAGAAGGATTTTGGGGGATTTGTTGGCTTGTCCTCAGCTGGCTGGATTTCTCTTCCCAACAACGACTTCTTTTCTTTGTCTTGTTTTGAGGAATTTTGAGGAAAAACAGAAGAATAATTTAAAAAAAGGAAAAACATGAAAAAAAAATACCAACTTGATTGGTTGCCCTTCTGATCAAGTCAAGGACTGGGCCCTCGCAACCCGATCTGGGAGGGAAGGAGAGAAACAGGAAGGGGAAAGAGAGATAAAGTAGGAAGAAGAAGAAAAGGAGAATCTCAGTTACCACTCAGTGTAAAATGTGTAAAGGGGGTGTTTAAACTCTGAAGGCTGTGTGACTTTCTGCACCTCTGGATGGCACATGTGTGTCACTTCTCATGCTATAGCTGCACATTATGAGCGGACAATGTGTCCTGAGCAGCTGATTTAATACAACAAGAAGAGACAGAGCCAATCTCCACTTTGTATCAATGTGCAATCTATACGAGAAAAAGCTTATTTAATCAAAGTGTGAATGCAATCTTTCCTTTTAAGTCACTTAAAGATGCTACACATTCATGTTGCGGCCACAAGCTCGAATTATTTCAACTTATTTTCTGAGAAATCATGTTTTTTTTGTGGCATTTTGGTGCTTCAGATGGCTTTAATTAGAGTTGTTCCGATACCGATACTGCCCAAAATTTGGGATCAGATTGGTATCTGGTATCGGCTGATATCAGGAAGGAAAAAATGGTATCTCTACTTTAAATACTTCATTACCCATGAGCCTCAGCTGGTGTTGCCATGGAGAAGAAGCTAGCAAGAGCAGTTTGAATTGAAATGGGGAACAGAAACCAGCGTCACACTTGTTTCTTCAAGTTTCTAAACAAAATCAAATTGTTAGCTTCAGCTCAGCGTTAGCGGAGTTTTAAGCTCTGCTATTGGATGTTTCTTACTGAAATGCACCATGGGATCCGTAGCTGAAACTTTAGTTTAAATCAAGGAATGGGCTTTTTGCAGTTGTTCATCTTTTGTACTGATGATTCAACCAGGAGAGTTTTATGTCCATTAAAGCCGAAGACTTTTCTTTCCTGAACCATGGAGGCCTGAAATAGCTTCTTCCACGCGACCAAAACGAGACTGTAAAACTCGTTTCAAAACATCCTTTAAGCCACATAGTTTATCTACAGCCTGTGACAGGTCTTATGTAGAGTTTCACATCTTAAAAATTCTATATTTTGCTAAGTAGTTTTGTGGAAAATTTCTCCCAGGCTTCATTGTCCTGATTGATACGTTTTCCTCCTCTGTAATCACCTGATTCGTGGTCGTTGTATATAAAGAGCCGATGAGCGAAGCCAAAAAGACGTGATGTAGAAGTTGGTCTAAACCTGAGGAAACGTGGGGTGAGTGGCAGATGAGACAGATGGAGGAAAAAGGGGAAATATAAGGATAGTTAAGATGCAAGCAAGAGGAGAGTTAGTGAGGAGGGAAACAGGAAATGTTAGGACAAGGTGAAGTCAGCGTTTCTCTGACTGTTAGAGCGAACGTTTCGGCGTCGTTGTGCCACAATATTCAGCTAAATGTAGTATTGACATCTTACTGGTAGGGCTGGGTGTACAGTACTGTTACTTTGGGCCAAACATGTGTCTAAACTGTTGTAATGCTGGAGTTAGATTAGTAACCCAAGCAGTGTGCACCAGTTCAGTCCCAGTACACACTGGACTTAAAACAGTAGTAGCTGATCCATCTTTCACCAGCACCAGACTGGGAGTTTGTGTCCTACGTGTGGTTAGCTTCAGGCTAAAAAACACGGTTGACTTTTTAAAGATTTATCCAAATGCTTTCAGCCATTAGTGTGAGAAGTTGTGAGAAAGCTTCGCAGATACTGATTTTAGGTTTTTATATCATTCTGTAGCTTTCCAGTGATGTTCCTGATGGATTCAAATCCACATTTTGGTCAAAGTACATTAGCTCAGATCAGAAAGTCACACAATAACATAAACAAACTAACCAATCGATGCAGCGGTAGACCAGAACCAGACCAGCGAGGTAAAGTGGTGAAAATATTCTAAATATAGCGTACACTTAAACTGATATTGATTTTTTTAGGTGGCTAAAATACGTTTTTCTGCTGCTCCCATCCGCAGCCGCTTTACCTCACCGTCAGACAGCCCTTTCTGACGGGGAATTATATCACTGTCTTCAAGCCACCAGACTCCATTCATAAAAACAGTAATTTTACCTCTCAGAACAGGGGAATATACAGTACATACAACCCCACTTCAAGAAATGTTTTTACAAACTAATGGCTAACGGCTGAGTGGGCGTCAGAACGCAGATGGACCCGCCCTTTCAAGACGGATTTGCTCTTTCAGATCAGTAGTATATAAATGTGATTATTAGGGGATGGTTGGGAAAGGGGATGCAAGAAAGTGATTTAACTTTTAAAGTTAGTGTGAGATATAACAGATGCAGCTTCCTTCCTGATTCCTTCAGTTTGATCTCGTCTAGTTGCCTTTAGACGGTTCTGACAACACGTCGTTTGAAGCACTGCTTAGTCTCTGGAACAACTTCCCTTAGAAATAAAAATCGACATCTTTGTGCAGACTCGTCCTCCCTCACCTGACTTGACGCTGCAGTGGATGTGGGCCTTGGACTCGTAGTAGACCCAGTCAAACCCGGCCTCCACCGCCAGCCGCGCCAGCATGGCGTACTTGTTCCTGTCTCGGTCCGACGTGGTGATGTCCACCGCGCGGCCCTCGTAGTGCAGCGACTCCTCCGAGTGGTGGCCGTCCTCGTCCCAGCCCTCGGTGACCCGCAGCCGGACCCCGGGCCACAGGTTCATCACCGAGATGGCCAGAGAGTTCAGCTTGTCTTTGCAGCGCTGAAGCAAAACACACACAGCTGTTACAAATCTACAAATACTGGATCAATATATGTTCAAAGGAAACACAGCGGATGTATAAACTGAATATGTTCATAAACTGGGAGGAAAACCTGTACGTCAACCCCCTAGAACCCCCCCTAGAACTCTATCCCTGTATACCGCAACACTAAACTAATGGTTTAAAGACAAAATTAAGATTTTTATTTTCATAAATAAAAGTAATTATTATGATATAAATAAACACATGGTCCCTGATATCGTTGGCTTAAAAGTGTTGAGTCAGTTTCACAACAATATTTTCAGTATTAATTCCCTTAAGTATTTATTCTTCTGTTTAATTTTCTCTTTTATTTATTGATGTATTTATTTATAAATACACACATTTAAAAATAAATAAAAAATAACTATAAAATAAATCCAAAAATAAATAAATAAATCCAAAAATAAATTAAAAAAGGGCTAAAATAAATGAATACATTTAGAAATTAATAAACCACAAAAAAACGCAACACACATCAGACATGACAATAGCTTTAAGGCAAAAATTAAGATTTGTATTACCATAAATAACTGTATTTATTATGATATAAAACAATTGGTCCCTGACATTGTTGGCTTAAAAGTGTTTCACTACAATTTACACTTTTATGAACAAATAAGTGAGAAAGAGAGTTACAGGGGTGAAAAGTGTTTTTCTTTACTTATATATTTATTTATTTGTTCATTTATATATCTATTGATTCATTTATTTATTTATCTATTTATTTATACGTTCATTTGTTACCTCGATGCAGAAAAAGAGGAAGGGCGCCCCCGGCATGTTTTAAATTGTTATTTTATTTTCTTTATTTTTTAGAGGGCGACCAGCGCCCTCCAGAAGTTGGCGCCCTAGGCAAGCTCCAATATGGCCGATGCCTTAAGCCGGCCCTGCACTTCAAATGTTTTCTTATATGTTGTCTGATGTTTTATAGACTTCTATACTTCTATAGGGAACAATATCTCATTCATCTGTGTTTCCCATAAAGCGCTTTCCCACTTTTTTTATTCCAACAACAATTTCTGTGGAATAAAACCTTTTTTAAGAGATGTCTGTCTCCATTTATAGTTTTGTGTCACTTCCTGTCACGTTATCCTCCCTGCACCTTTGACCTTCGACCTGCTTCCTGCTGTTTGAATCAAGGCCTATTGAAAGAGGCTGACACGTGTCTTGGGTTATGGGGTATGACACATGCGCAGTGTAACTGGAGCAGCAGTCGTGCGTTGCGATTGGTTCAATTTCCGCGAGTGCAGACCAGATTCTACTGCGCATGTGTTGTACCTCAAAGATATGACGCATTGATGACGCGTGATATCTCCTCTTTCAGCCCTCCTTGGTTGGAATTTCTTGTAGGTCCCGCCCACTTCTGCTGAACTTTTAAACCAATCAGACGGCAGCAGGAAAGTCCACTTCACTAAACCCCCGTCACCCCCATCACCCCGGTCACCCCGGTCACCCCTCCCCCCTGTCTGTGGCTTCAGCCTTCCCACAATGCACCCCTGCTGTCCCGGCCGGCCTGATGTTTGCTCTCTGTGGTGAGCGAAGGGAGGCTATGTTGAGGATGGATGGAGGGGTGAAGGGGGGGGCTCTCAGGGTCCCTCTAAACCTGGAGTCTGGTCAGGGTGAGCAAACACAAGGTGAGAGGGCCGAGTGAAGGACTCATTCAACTCCCTCCAGTTCTCCCAAAGAAATCCTCCAGTCAACTCCGTTAATCTCATCCACACCCAGGACGCATTGTCAGGGCGGCTGGGGGGGGCGGCGAGCGGGATTTATCCAATGAAAGATACACCTGGTGTGATGCTCACAAGTTAAAGGGAGAATGTGTTAAAAAGTGTCAGATTGGCCTGAAGAGGGCGCCGCTTTCCTTTAAACTTAAAGGTTCTGACACACCGAGCCGACGGTCGGCTGTCGGACAGTTTGGGGTCGTCGGTGAGCGTCTGTCGGCCTAGTTTTTGCGGTGTGTCCCGCACCGTCGGCTCTAGTCTGCCCGTGTCGGAGGTTTTTCGGCCGATTCAGCCCGTTGAATCGGCGGCGGAGCTCGTCGATGAGAGAAATCACTCTGATTGGTTTGTTTAGCTTAAACCAATCAGTGCACGAGAAGAGAAACAGAAGTGAGGAAAGCAAGAAAACGACTCACAGTTTTCATCTTCATCTCATCTGAATGGAATGAAACTAAGTGGTGAGTGAGAGTGGTGAGAAAATGGACGCCGCTTTGTTTCATGTACGTATCATAACAACGGCTTGTATATCCTCCGTCCTCGCTCTTCCTGTTTCCATATTTGAATGATGAATACAGTCTACCGCCGCCTGCTGGTGTGGAGAGTTATTTCATCTCACGCAGATGCAGAACGTACGTGCTAACTGGCTGTCGGCTGTGATCTTTGCGTTGTGTTCAAGTGCAACTTGAACCACTAGACACACGGCACCTGATTGGACGAACGCTTTCACTCGTGAGCTGCTGCTCCCAGCTTTTCAAACTGGAACCAACATGGTGGCTCGTTTGGAAACTTTCTTCTCTTATATCACAAAAAAAATAGTTCACCGAAATGTGTTCCTGAAAACATTTTATGAGAGAAATAATCCTGCAGCTGATGAATCTGTCTTTATTTTAGATCGACTACAGTTAGTTTAAAAGTTTCTCAGGAGTTTCCAGAGGCTGCGAGTCGCACCGGACGCCCTCGATTTGCATAAAGTAGCCTAGACCTCAACTTTATGCAAATGAGGAGCGGCCAACAAATCGCACCGCCACACTACCAGAATGCATTGAGCGGCCGCTGACATAGACAATGAATGGGAAGCGTGGAAAAGACGGAGGCTGTGGACACATACCATAAGTGTCTGGCAACCACTTGTTGTGAAGTAAATGCAGAAGAATGGTGGAGGGAGAACGCGACATAGTGGCTGAATGTTATTATCAATAGCACCTTTAAAACTTTAACCCAACATATCTCTCTGAAACTTGGAGGAATTATGCATTTTGTCATTTTTATGTCATTTGTAATTTGTAAAATGCTCATTTAAACAGTTTGAATGGTCAATTAAAGGTCAAAATATGAAGCTTTTAAATGGATCAATTACGGATAGTAGTTTTATTTCACTTGACTGACAGATCAAATGAAAGAAATCTAAGTTAAGGTTTTATTAAATCGAGGTCTCAAGCCTACAGGACACCTTTATTTCCCTCTGAAAGCGTCTCGTTTCATGAATCTCAGCCTATTTACGAGTGAAAAGTGGGATTAAACCCTATAAATGTCTTTTTCCACGTCGGCTGTGATAAGAATAGCTCGTGTCTCGGTGGCCACAGATGCCTTTTCACGGTGTTCACTGTGGATTTTAACGTCTCGTGTTTTCACTGCGGTCACAGCAACGAGCTGGACTTCATAAATCAGACGATACATTTTGTTGGTTTTCCTTTCAAGGTATACAGATCGACGGGGGTTTCTGTAGCGCGGTTGAAGCACTAAACCGCTGGCTGCACAAACATTGGACGCGCAGGCGGACAACATGCGCCTATATGAACACCTCTGCGCTGCAAAAAACATGTCCTTCTGAACACAACACTTAGTCTCATGTGGCGTCTGAAAGTCTTGTTTTCATGACACGAGGGGACAAACGTCTTCTCTTAATTCCCGTTAGATTGTTTTGAGGATCACACATCGGTTTGCTTTGATCTGACTTTTTGGAGCAACTTTTACGCATCGTGTCTGCTGGAAATCCCTGAAATTAGACATCGGAAAGAAGTGAAATAAACCTGCACGCTTTTGCATTTCTTTACATGTGCACTGGAAAGAATGAACCTAATTAAAAAGGCCACGTTAAATGCGAGGAATGGTACTTTTTGCAGTGTGGCTTCTCCTCTGAACAGTCGCGTCTGTATGCAGCGGAGCGCCCAGGAAAAAGCGAATAAAACTCTGTATAATTAAGGCTTCAACACAAGTGAAGTGGGCTATTTTTGCACATGTGCGCTGCGAAAACAAACAAAAAGTAACACGGAATAGTAAAAGACAAACAGGAGGCTGTCTCCTGCGGCTTGGAGCCCATAAATTGTGTGCAGGTCTGCGCCGTTGACGCGCAGCGGCTCGGCTCGGGGCGCGCGCTGCAAAAAATGTCCAGGTTGGAGACGTTTCAGCTAAAAAGCTGCCTGAACTTTTGATTTCTTTAACTTGAAGCTCAAGCGGGCTGATCTGGACTGTCTTTCCTCTCCTGTAGCTGCAGCTTTAGGAGTCACTGTCTAAGAAAAGTCTTGAGAAAAAGCAGACAGAGAAATCAAATAAAGTCAGTTGATCTTGGTCATTACTACATTATTAATTTTTTTAATTAATTACAACTCTTGAATCAGATTTATTTCCACTGAAGACAAGTCCAATGAACTCATCCCTGTGTGCTGATTTGGCCTCTTGCATTTAAAGACTTTATCACGCACATGTCTTCACTTGAACTCTCTGCTGAAGTGACTCGCTCCGGCCGATATTTCTTGCAGTGCGCTCAGCGAGGTGACAGCTCCAGACTGGAGTGCGCGCTTTCATTCCCCACGTGGGTCTGTGGACATAAGCGCTGCCGCTCGGAGAGGAAGCCCGCGGTCACAAGAGCCAGATATAAATACTTTATTCCTGGGGAAATTGGGAGTCAAATAAATTCCACCCGGGGCCACATCAATGACGGTGTCGTAAAAATGTTTGACAGTCCAAAAGGCGACTGTTAACTCTGGCCAGTCGGGCTAAAAACCAAAACGGTAAACATCAGTCCACGCTTGACCCGGGCTCTAACCAAATACGACTTTTGGCTGTTTTTCCACCAAAAGACATGATGTAAAACAGAGGACAGAGTGTTTTAATTAAGAGCGACCGCTTTTCCATACATTTTTAGACGCGGGGTTGCCCTCTTTTACGCACGACCTGCCCACAGTGAACAGAAGAAGAGGAGAGCTCTGATTCAGACTGGTCACCTACACAATCCACTGTGTCAACAGCTGCAAAGAATCGACTGAAGAAGGAGTTGAGCAAACAGGCTGATTTTGTAATCAGTTTCCCAACCAGCAAGAAAATCCACCTTAAACCCATTTTCATTAAAGGAAAAGTGTTCAAGTTGTAGCTTTATTTGAGAGAAGTTCAATAATCTTCCAGTGAGTGAGCTGTGATTTAAATCAAGTCACATTATGAAGACTTCCCTTTCACTCGCATATAAAACATTCTATACTTTGGTAGATTTGATCCAAATACTTAAGAAAAATGTGTTTGTTAAGACAGATTTTTTTGCAATGACGAGCCTTGAGTCAACAAGAAATGCGGAAAAAGATAACAGTGTCCACGCGTTTAAAGAGTGGGCAAAGTGCACTCAGTAACGCACCGAACACCCCGTAATAAGCAGCTTTTAACGGTGGAAAGCTCCGGCTAAAGGGTTACCTGCGTCATCATGCGGTCTGCACCTGTGTTCTCCTCATCCTTGAAGATGATGTCGGGGTTGTAGTTCGGGGTGAGCTCCTTGAAGCGCTCAGAGTTCCGGGTTATCTTCCCTTCGTACCTTCCGCTGGCCCCTAAAGTCTTCTCGGCCACGTTGGGGCTGAACTGCTTGTAGGCGAGCGGCGCGAGTTTCCGCGGTGACCGCCTCTTGCCGTAGCCTCGACCCGGCCCGCACCCCTCGCTGACCGGCGACAGGAGAAAGGCGCACCCGGCGAGGCACGTCACCAGCGTCGGGAGCAGCATTCCGCCCCGGGGCCGGTCTGTCACCCCGGCGGGTGGCCAGATGTCACCGCTGGATTGCTTTTGACGCGCGGGTCCCCCCCTTAGTAAGTTTAGAGTGGAGGTGACGGAGCAGGACTCATTCCCGAGTCCCCAAAAGTGTCCATTCCCGGCGCGTAAAAGTGGCCAGTGCGCCGCTGGAGACCTGAACCTGTCCTCTGAGCTGCTGACACGCTCCTGTCCCGGTGCACGCGGAGGCAGGGGCCTAAATAGGCGAGGTGAGTTTATCTTGGCAGGCAGGTTCAAAGCTGTCGAAGCTGTGAGAAAAGCGCTGCAGACAGACACGGAGGCGCGCGGTGCGCAGTCTGGCTGCGCCTGTTGGGCACGGCGGTCAATGGGTGTCCCCGCAGCGGTTTGTTCTCAATGCGTCCCTGTGGCGCAGCGCTGCTGGCAGGAATGGAAATGGAAGAGATCCTACTGGAGTCCAGATGAGGTGCCGCGGGAGAAGAAGGAGACCGCGCCCTGCTGGACCTGCCCTCTGCTCCACCGGGGTGGCACGGGCCCCGCGGCCGCCTTCATCTGTTTACTGTCAAACAAAGAGGACAGACACACACCGAGCCACGAGACTGTCCGGGCTGGCGCGCGCTCCCTTTGTCCTTTGGACCCTCGTCTTCAAGTTAAGACGCATGAGCAGGAGCGCAGGTGCGCGCGTTAAAACGTTCTCACTCCTCCTCTGGAGGATTTTAGACAGAATGACATCACAGTCTGAGCTGCAGGTGTGGAGCTGATAAACCTCGGACCGGTAGAGGCATTAAACCATCAGTCTGATCTGGATCTCCTGGGAACCCTCAAGGACCCCGACTTGTCTCAATGATTCTAGAGATTTCCTACATTTCCCAGAACTCCCTTTAACAACCCACCACAGAGCAGACATCAACTTTATGCATTAAACTGTAGAGTATGAAGGCACAGAGAGCAGTGGAGACAAATGGTGGTGGTGAAAGAGCGGATTAACAGCTTGATTGTGATCTGCTCCTCCTCAGATCTCTTTTATTTATTCTCAATCAACAAATGCAGACTGAAGTTTTCTAATCGCCCATTTTCACCACAGGAACTTTCCCAGGAACTTTTTCAGGAACTCAGGAACTTTACCTGCGTTTCCATCGAAAGGAACCAAGGTCTAAATTTAGTTCCTGCCCCCAAAAGGTCCCCGTTCTCTGGGTTAACTCAGGACAATGTGAAGGAACCATCAGGGACGGGTTTGGAGCTCTGAGACGACTAGTTTAAAAGAGGTGACACTTCATGTTCCATTTGTCAGCCATCTGTATATTAACTCGGGCTGCCAAAGTTAACGTGATAATAACACGTTAGCGCAAATTCATTTTAACGCCACTAATTTCTTTAACGCATTAACTTGCAATTTTTAGCTTGTCGTGAAGAAGGTTAAATAACGCTGCAAAGTTACGCTAAATTCTGTGAGGAAAAACTGGCATGTCCATTTCCAAAGGGGTCCCTTGACCTCTGACCTCCAGATCAGTGAATGTAAATGGGTTCTATGCGTACCGCCGAGTCTCCCCTTTACAGACATGCCCACTTTATGATAATCACATGCAGTTTGGAGCAAGTCATAGTCAGGTCAGCACACTGACAAACTGACAGCTGTTGTTGCCTGTTGGGCTGCAGTTTGCCATGTTATGATCTGAGCATATTGTTTTATGCTAAATGCAGAACCTGTGAGGGTTTCTGGACAATATTTTTCTTGACTTTTTTTTTTTTTAACATTTTTCAGACCTTTTTCGAAGATTAGTTTTCTGTCCATCAACTAATTGATTAATTGACAAATGGGTGCAGCTGTGCTGCTGCAGTTTGGGGTATTGAAGTGAAAAAGAGAAATAATGAATCAGATTTATCGACAGTTCCACCTGAACACTCATTATTAGATGTTAGATATCGCTTTCCAGGAAATGTGCTTAGAATTATCAATGGAAATGATCAGGAACATTACCAGGAAATTAGCAGGAAAATAATAAATCTACCTTCTGCATTTCCAGTTAACATGACGCCACTTTTCAGTAACGTTTGTCACAAAGAAACTCTTGAAATCCTGCAGTCAAACAGCAACTTTTCATTTAAAACTTCAATAGCATTCCTGAGATGCTGCAACACCTTGAGTCAACATCTCACTGTGCTCTGAGAACGGAGAGCGGCGGCTCTATCGACCGCCGTCAGCTCATTATTCTCCCTCCGACTCTCTGAAAACTCTTCAAAGTCAATCTTTACACACAAACTCAGAAGATTTTGTGGTTTTAAAACTAAAGAAATATAAATAAAAAAGATCTGGATACTTGAAGAGAAAGAGAAGAAGTTATTTTCTTGACGAAATTTGAATAAAAGTTCAATAAAAATCAAATAAATAATTTTTTTTCAACACTAGAAAGGCTGAAACGTGATATTTTGACCATTTTCTGCAGTTGATTGTGTTAATAACGGACAAAAACAGCGATCAAAATTATATTTACATCTTTAATCAACAGTTTCTCTAAAAAAAACAAAATCCAGATTTAAAAATGTCTATTATTATTTAATTACATTTTTAAAAGTCTTTTGTGTGAATAAATCTAAACCCTATTTAAAACCTCAAACTATAAAATAAAATAAAATGTTTTTTTTCATCAAATGGTAAAAATAGCATTTTTCCTAATGAAGTTCTGATTTGTGGTCTGTGTGTGTGTCCTACTGCTGGCGCTCATCTGAACAGTCCCACTACTTTCTTCTTCTTTGGTTTGGAGGACGGTCGCTCTGCAGCGTCCGATCTGACCGGTCGAGACTGGAGAGGACAGAAGACGGACGCATATTTGGTTTTAGCAGCTTTTACATTCTTTTATACTCTTTTTTATGCCTGTATTTCTCTTATTATGTCCCTGTTATATTATTCTATCTCTTGTATCTTTTATATAATTGCAAAATTGTAATTTGTTTTATCCAATTTCCTGTTTTTCATCAATGATTTTCATAGTAAATTCTCAAATTTTCCACATCTCCAAGTATCTTTTGGTTTCCCCGCTAGAAATTTAAATTAAGTTTATTAGTTGATTAACATTGTTCAGTATAAAAATGTACTTTATTATTATTATTAGTAGTAGTAGTAGATACTGACTGTGATTTGCATTTAAAACTTTCTTCTTCATGTCTTTTCACATTATTGTTGAAGTTAAAACCCATTAAATGCTAAATTTACCACAATATTCTATTTTACAGTCAGTGAATGGTTCACCCGAGGAGTTAAACCATAAACAGGTGATTCTTTCGTACCTGCTGTACTGCGGGCTTGTCGGCCATCTTGGCTCCAGCTGCGTCCACCGGCCCGCCCTCAGCTGCTTCACTGTTGGTGATGGATCCACCTGGAGGACGACGACACAGAGATTTAAACATTTCCTGAAACCAAAGCAACTGATTAAACTTTGAGAATGTGGAGTAATATGTTCATATTTATTATATTCTTGACTATTTCGTGTTTAAAACAAACATTTGTTCCTTTGCACACTGAAGACAAAAGCTGCAAAATGACAGTATACCCCCTAAAGACCCCCTGTACCCCCCTAAAGACCCCCTGAACCCCCCTAAAGACCCCCTGTACCCCCCTAAAAAAAGACTAAAACGGCTCTATTGTGGGTCTCAGAGGGTTAAAGACGTTCATGATTAATCAAAAAATGATCAACAGATTAATTGCAGTTGAAATGATAACAATCTTTAGTTGCAGCACAGTGAAGGTGTGCAGAGCCACAATGCGACTCTTTGATGAATGTTTTGATCAGGTTATTGGATGCTAAAGTAAACCTGAATATCTCTTTAAGATGGAGGCTGAGAGAATAAAAGTTTAGATGAGCGGATCATCAGAAACACGTTTTCCTCTGATCAATAACTGGAGCGTTTCTTTCCAGACTTCTGCTCAAACAAACCTGAAGACGAGGTGACGTCTGGTTCCTCGGCGGGTGGCTGGTGCTCCTCAACAGAGGGCTCCTCAGACAGTTTGCGTTTCCGTGTGTTGCCGTGGGCGACGACGGCTGCGTACAGGTGTTGGAGGTCGGCGTCGAAGCCCAGAGCGTCCGGCTGCTCAGAACACAGCAGAGGAAGAGCCTGATGGGAAGAGAGACGGGACGGTGGAGAAGGTGAGAGATTTCTTTGTGATGCATCTTAGTTCTAAAACTTTCAAAAGTACATTTTACAGACAATTTCTTCTGATTTATATGATTTTTTTATTTCAATTTGGTTTTATTTTTGTAGTTTTGTCCATAAAATATGGAGGGTCAGATGATCAGACAGGTTAGAAACAAACCATCAGGTGGAAATTATAAAAGAAATGATATATGGTTTAGTTTGGTATTTGTGCTACAACCAGTCGAAGCGACAGAAGCTGGACATTTCAAACACTTAATCATTATGTTTCCTTTTTCTATTTTGACTTTTCTGATGCTCGCTAACTAGTTTCAACTCTCTCAGGTGGTGTTCAGGTGTTACAGCTGACTGTATCTGGCAGATTATTGGTTACTGTGACAATAAATATACTTATACTCAATTTGTGGTGAGTTATACATATACTGTATATATATATATTTTACCAAATCATAACTTCTACTCTAATTGCTTCTCGACCCGTCTAATGGTGCGTTCACACCAAGAGCGAAGCAAACTTTTCGTGTGGCGCGATTACTTGAATAGACGCAAATTTGTGAATGACGCGACGCGAACATGCAAAATTTGTGTCATTCGTATGTTCGCGGGAGTTGAAATATTTCAACTGGAGCGATTAATTCCCGTGACGCTGTGTGGGGAAAGATCATCAGCGTTTAGATCGTCCTCCTGTCGTCACTGACATCCTGACGTTGTTGAATCAGAAATGGAGGATAAATAAATGTAGTATGTGTCTGATAGTCCATCATCTCTGTACAGAGAGCAGAAACCACAGACTGTCTCTGGGAGAAACAACAACGTCTCTAGATGACGTCATGTTGAGTGTTGATGGAGCAGCTGTTATAGCCTGGTACTGATCCATCCAGACTCCATTCACAAAACAAGCATTTTAAAAGTTGTCTGGTTGTCGTCATGGTAACAGACCTGACAAAGCATGAATTCAGACTTTTTACTAATCAGCATCATTATGTAGTTATTTCATCATCATTTTGATCTGTTTATTGATATTAAATCACAGCTCAATCTGTTTATTTAGGGTTCATACCTCAGTAGAGACGTATTGGCTGATAGATACAGTCAGTGTAATGTCACTGGATGTGAATACAGCTCACCGCCGGGTGATATTATGAACCCAGACACGACGGAGTTGGTTTTCTGACATATCTGGGACTTCACCAACATGTACAAAGCAGCAACAGAGGTTATTTCTTCCATGGTTGATGGAGGAAAGAAAAGTTGTTGGTATCTATGGAGACAAATCATACCGGCGGTCCAACTTCTGAGGCGAAAATTTGCTTCGCTCTTGGTGTAAACGCAGCATTAGACTTCCTTTTATTTCACCCTCATCCCAGATGCTAGTGCTAAAGTGTCCTTTTGACACAGCTTTGGGTATGTTTGTTTTACGGCCCTGCTGTGGGAGTCACATGGCCGAGGTGTGATGCAGGGTGTGACGGCCCTGCGATAAGCCTCTAATCAAAGCCGCATTATTGGCACAGCTGAGAGCAGGTAGAGCAGCGAGCAGGAACAACTGAAACACACACACACACACACACACACACTCCGTGAACCCCAAGCCTGACAGATAAGGGTGCGTGTAAACTCCTGCGACATTATGCAAACGCACGTAGAAAAACACACGCTATTCACTAAATCCTTCTTTTTTTTCCCCCAATGGAGAGGACAAACTCTCCAAATTAGCTCCTCAAATATTGACCGGGAGAAATTGGTGGTCTCCCGCTCGCTGTCAGGGCAGAGGGGCTCCTAAACACACTTTGGTCAGGTTTAGAGGTTTTGCATTGATTTATTTTTGTTATTTGTTTGTTTAAATATCGTAAAAATAAATGTAAATGCTCTGGTGAGGCTTAGTTCTGCTTTGGGCACAGAGAAAGCAATGTGAAGCAGAAAGCCCACCTTATTCTCTCTCTTTAGGCGCCCCCTCCTCTCTCTGGCTGCCGGTTCACTTCACATTATTTGATCTGAAACGCTGAGTTCAATCGGTTGGATCCGGCTCTTATTTGATAGTTTAGAGCTCCTCCACTCCTCTCTACGGACGCCTGCTGGTGCCAGGAGAAGAAACAAATGGATGAAAAGTTATGCATAATAAATTAAAATAGTGATGATGAGATTTTGTTCCTATCCATCTTGGTTTTTGGCCGTCGCCATCTTGTTATTTTCAACAGGATATCCCATCGTAAATATTTAACATGTTTAATATTTATGATTTGAAATCTGTGCGGCCAGGATGAACTTTAGAGCCGATCGGAGGATGTAACAAACACTCTTAACATACCTCACACCACAGGAACATCTGGAAAGATAATCTTTAGAACCATCAACTAATCAGAGCTTTGCTGACCATCGTCAGGAGGAATCAACCCAAAATCAGCTTGATTCTTGTGTATTGTGGACCCGGCATTAATGTTGACTCACAAAATCTAAATTTTGAATTTGTATCAAATAATAATCAAATCTAATAGTTTTAATGGATTTTGTAATTTTATAATTTGATTTAGTAAAATAAAAAAATGCTGGCTCTCCAGGAGTATTTTTTTATTTGATTTGATTTTCTTGGCAGAGAAGGGCTTCCATACCTCTCTATATTTTAGGAAAAGTACAAAAGTAAAAAAAGTGGCACACAGCGGCGAGCGGATTGTCGTCTGCTGCTGCTGACCAGAAAGGAAACGCCAGACGAGGAATAAAAAGGTGATTACAGCAGGTCAATAACCTCTCGCCTGTTTTTGAAATGTTCTGGAAAGTTCCTCCCAGAACAAAGTCCTCCAACAACGGAGGAAAGGAGGCAGAGAGGAGGAGGAGCGCTCACCTGGTGGCCACGCCTCCAGACGCCTCCCCTAGCCCACAGTAAAGCATCATGTGTGGCGAAGGTGATGAGAGGAGGCGTGTTGGTGTTCCTCTATTATTAACAGGTAAACAGCTCTGATTTTAGACGCGCTGCTGCTGCTGCTGCTGCTGCTGCTGCTGCTGCTGTTGTTTTTGAGGCGGGGGTCCTGGTGCCGGAGAGTCTCACACTCACTCTCCCTCATCCTCGTCTCTGCTGCTGACCTCATGTTTACTCTCCCTCATTCCTCTCGACCTCCTGCTCTCCTTGCTGTGACCTCAGCTTCCTGTCAACGAATCCGAAAGCGGTGCGTCGCTTTCCGTTTGAACCCCCGAAGGACTCGAGGTTACGTCCTCGGAAAAAAACTGGAGGATTAAACGTAGACGTAGGTGCACAGTTTGAACAGGAGACGGCTGAGAGCGCCATTTAAAAAGCTCGAACTAGGCCAACATCTTGGTTTTTGGCCGTCAACGCGGCGGAAAGCATAACGGATGTCGTTTGTTTTCTTCTGGACAAGGTTGACGTGATGCGGCGTGACGAATCAGGGAAGGACATGCAATGACTGATAAGATCCAATCAAGAAGCGAACGTGGGTGTTTGCGTCATCATTTTTAAGGTCTCCGTTTCTGTCCGTCCAGACTAAAACGCAACCCCGGAGTTTTAAAACTAAAACGGCGTCAAACGTTTCCATTTAATGGGCTGGAAAAATGAGTAGTGTGGACGCTCGGCATAAACATAACTCAAGTTATGCATAAAACCAAAAGGTATTAGTGTGGATGTGGCCTGAAATCCAGATCCGACGCCAGATATGATGCTTAAACTGAGAAAGATGGTCACATGATAACAACTAAACCATCTCCATGGCAACTGAGCAACTCCATCCACCGATGAAGGCCACAGGATGTGGTTGAAAGCACCGGACACAACAAGCAGGAAGGCAGGAGTGGTGCTGGCTCAATAACAAATGAGTCAGTGAGTATTTTTAGCTGCTCACATCATGTAAATAGAGCTGAGACACTCAAAATAATTTAACGTGACTAGACAACGCTGAAGTGACGTAAGCAGGAAAACAAACAGAGGCAGGTGAAGTATATCTCCCAGAATGCTCTCTGCTCTGACGCCATCCACACCTTTCACCTCTCCTCTGTCCTTGTGTGCTGCCGTCACGTCTCCCTTCAGGGTGATGACACACAGAAAGCTGCTAATCTGAGCCAAACGCTCAGAGTAACATCTCAGATACGACGGCTCACGCAGCCACCGCAGGTTGTTCATCAACCGGTTTCAACTTTGGGTAAAATACGTCACCTTTTGTCATGCTTGTCCACTCAAACTGTGAAGGAGAGCACTTGTTTTTCAAGCCGAGACATCTTTTAAATAATTAATGAGATTTTAGACTTTCATAAAGGGGCGGATGTCATGTTAATGTTTATTTAATTTTGGGTTGAACGCTTTCAACTGAAAAAAGTCCCCAAAAAGTCTGAAAAATGTCCAAAAAAATATCAAAAACAATTCTGAAAAATGTAAGAAAAAAGTCCAACAAATGTCAAAAAATGTCCATTTCAACTGTACAATACCTTTAAAAAATAACTTTTTAAAAATAATCTAGAGGATCAACGTTGTTTGTGTAAAAAGGAGTATCGGTCGATATTTAGATTAGCGCTGCAGCGATTAATCGATTACTATTTTGACTATGTTGATAATCGATTAATTGGTTTGAGTGATTGTTTTCTGATTCCAGCTTCTTAAATGTGAATATAGTTTCTTTCCTCCTGACAGTAAACGGAATATCTTTTATCATTATAGGACGTCATCTTGGGCTTTTGGAAACAATGATCCACATTTTATAGACCAAACAACTAATCGGTTAATCCAGAAAATAATCGACAGATTAATCGACAATGAAAATAATTGTTTTAGTTATTGGATTTATTTTTTACTCTCAAATATCAGCTTCAGCTCTCGAGTTTTGAGGAAATTTTAATGCAAAGAAGGAATATCAGCCAACATACTATCAGATTTTTATGTTTTTAATAAAATTTAAAAACCTCACAGCAGCTCTGATATTCTCGAGTTTGGAGGAGAATCTAAAGCACGAATTAAAATGCATGACCTCCTGATCCTGATAATTCATCCTATTTGTTTGTGGCTCCCGTTCATTTAAACCCCTTCGTTTGGCGAACGCCTCCCGCACCGCTCACTCACATCCTGTAACAGTAGCGTGAAGGCTCATGGAATAAAATACAGTATTGCAGTAGGCGCCCGCCTGTTCACGTGCCGCAGCCGTGTTTTGTGTCAGTGCTCTCATGTTGCTCGCAGGCTCATGATGTCTTTGCGGGACGCCGCACTCGGCCGGTCCAGGCTGGGGCTCGGCCCAGCGGCCAGCAGCTGTAGAGGGGGAGCAGCCAGGCCACAGAGGGCCTAATTACAGACCCAGACCAGGGACAACCCTGTGGAAACTGTGTGCAACTGACAGCAGGCACATGGAGGAGGAGGAACAGCTACATTTGTTTTGTTACTCTTTACAGTTCAGAAACGAGGCCTGGAGCTAATTTTCATGACTTGTTTAGTCGATAAAATGTCAGAAAACAGTAAAAACGTCCTGAGTGACGTCTTCAAATGTCTTATTTTGTTCGACCAACAGTCCAAAACCAAAAGATATTCAGTTAACAATGATATAAAAGAGAGAAAAGCAGCAAAACCTCATATTGGAGAAGCTATTGTGTTCAATAAGTTGTTAATTTAACCTCCTGTGCCCTAGCCCTATTCCTCGAAAAAAACGCCTAACATAACTAGCCCTAAATTAATCAGGACTTGCTCCTGAACCAGAAGCCTTATATACATATATCTGGTTGCTTTTGAAAGGTAAGAAGCTGAGGAATATGAATTAATTGTGAGAAAACTGAACTATTTTACTATGGAGATTAAATAAAGGAAAAAATAAGCCCAACCAAGTTGATCTTTTCCTAAACCTAACTGAGTAGTTTTATTTTGAAAAGACTGGAGTGAAAATTGACACGTGTGTCACGTGTTGCTGGACATTCGTAGGAAAACACAAAAAATATGTTGTTGAAAGTCGTGCTGAGCGTCACGAAAAAAAGGGAAATTTGTGTCTATGAACACGAATCAAGTAGATTCAATTTCGTGACTATTTATCACAAACTGCTGTGAGACTGTGCTGGATATTTAGACAGGAAGCTAAATATTCAGTTCAACATCACTCCTTCTTACCACCCAGACCCTGAATTCCTCAGCTATGTGAGATAAAGAACTGCTCGCTGCTGTTTATGAGAGCAGCAGTCAATGATTTACAAAGGAGAAACTTTCCTCCATCTCCCTCACTAATCCTCTCATTTTCTGTCCCTTTACACTGATTACATGAACCATTAACCCCTTGAGTTAAAGAGAAGAAGGATATAAACAGCAGCAGGCTAAAGCAGAGCCTCCATAATCAAACACCAACTACCAGCCAGTCTGAGAAATCACTGACTTTCTACTTCCATGTGAAACACGGTGGGGAAGATGGAGCTAAACTCCACTCTCTAAAATTTTTAGTATTTTAGAGAGTTGATAAAATGTTTATTCGGCAAATGAGCGTTACAGGCAGCAAAAAGTGCTTTATGTAGTTTCTTTGCAGAGGGTTTCATCTCTCAGGTGGGCCGTCCTAACCACGAGAGGAAGACTAAAGCTTCATCCGTAAAATGTCCTACAAAAGTCAAAAAAATGTCTGAAAATTGTCCGAGAAATGACCCAAAAAAGTTTGAAAAAGGTCTGAAAAATGCACATCCACATTTTTTCTAACTACGCGGACGAGAATGGGTGGAGAAAATGTTAAACATGTCGGTTTGCCGCGAGGAGAAACCTGCGCAGCATATAAAAGATCCAAATGTTTCCTCATCATGATTCCATGTCAGCTCATGTCCGTGCGACCGTCCTTGCAGAAAGTGTAACCGAGGCTTTATGGTACGTAGCCACCGTCCTTTCCTGCTTCCCATTCATTGTCTATGTCAGCAGCCGTGCAATGCATTCTGGTAGCATGTTGGCGCGGTTTGAGAGACGAGGCGTCACGTTGGCCGCTCATCATTTGCATAATGTTGAGGTCTAGGCTACTTTATGTAAATCAGGGGCGTCCAACACGACTCGCCGCCTCTGGAAACTCCAGAAAAACTTTTAAACTAACTGTTGTCGATCTAAAATAAAGACAAGATTCATCAGCTGCAGGATTATTCAGAAACACATTTCGGTGAACTATTTTCGTGATATAAGAGAAGAATGTTTCCAAACGAGCCTCCATGTTGGTTTGAAAGCTGGGAGCAGCAGCCCACGAGGGAAAGCGTTCGTCCAATCAGATGCCTTGTGTCTATAGTGGCAGCCCATCAAGCGTCCAATGCTGGGAAGCGAGGCGATCCCATAGTTTAAGGCACGGTCACACATGCCCGAATGCAGGCGACTTTGCATTTACTTTTTTATTTATTTTTGCACTTATTTTTATTTATTTTATATTTCTTTTTAAATGTATTTATTCATGTATTTATTACAATATTTGTCCACTCCCATGTTGTTAAGAGTATTAAATACTTAACAAATCTCGCTCTAAGGTACATTTTGAACAGATCAAAAATGTGTGATTAATCACGATTAAATATTTGAATTGATTGACAGCCCTAGTTATTTCACGTTATCTTAAATGGGGTTAGTGCATTAAAAATACAGCAATGCAGATATTTGGGTGCAGCCACTCTGAGCACTCTCTCAGCAGCCATGAAACTGATTAATATCTGCAGCTTCTCTTCATCTTTTCAGTCACGTTTGGCTGCTTACAGTCAAAGTGTGTGTTTTGGACTCCATCATCTGTGGTCAGTTGATGAAAACATGGATGTTTCCTGCCCTGCTCTTAACTTAGAGCCTCTGGTTGAAGCAAACAGATATTAGGATTTGACTCGTCCTGTTGTTGCCAGAGTAGCTTCACATTTAGAGCCAAGTAGCATTTAAGGATCTCTACCGTTTGAGCACATAACCATTCACTGGAGACGGAAAACTGCACATTTCTACACTGTAAAGAAAGAAATTATTGATTCTCAGCTCACTTTTAAGCAGTTTCACGCTCACTCAACACAAAACCTGACCAGAAAAACGCCAAATTTGGAAACCAACGACCCAGTATGGCAACATTTTGGCTCAATTATGTGATTCTGTGCAGCTCAAGTGAGGTGAGGTGTTTTGGTCAGACGTGGCCACTAATTGTCAGATGTCGTTAAACTGCTGCGCGGTTGCCGTGGAGCTGTGAAGCCGCCGTCCCATGAAACAGGAAGCGGGCGGCGTTCCCAAACGGTGACAATTCAATTCAGAGCTGACAACTGTGACGCCGCCGCTGCTGCTGCACGACTCACTGCGAGTGCTGCGGAGCATGCGTCACCATGACACACACACACACACACACACACGTAGACATAAAGATAAAAAACAGCCTCAGAGACACACACACAGCTCTGAGAAACCAAAAGCATGCGTCACAGCCTGCTGTGTGTGGACAGACACTCCCCTCTGTCAGGTCACACACCACACATACACACACACACACACACACACACACACACACACACACACACAAACACACACACCAAATATAGGTCCTAAGAGAAGCTGATGTGATCCTAAAAGGATTTGAACATTTTTTTCATGACCAGCTTCAGCCTGAGCCCAAGTTAAATCCAAGTGTGTGTGTGTGTGTGTGTGTGTGTGTGTGTGTGTGTGTGTGTGTCAGTGGGAAGCGCATGCTAATTCCACCCATGTAAATGTTGACCTGAGCTGGGTGGGGTGTTTGTGTGGCGACGGGCTGGGGAGGGGCTGCTGCAGTAGAAAATAAAAGCTCCTGCTCCTGTCATCACTGTCCCTCGGCCCTTCACTCCCCTTGGTGTGGCCAACGGAGGCCACAAATGGCGCACGCACACGCACACGCACACGCACACGCACACACACACACACACACACACACACACACACACACACACACACACACACACACACACACTTGTGGAAATGGTGAAAGAGGGGGAAGATTTCTGAAGATATTTGTCTGCTCTGCCTCTCTGTTGGCACCAGGAACGTAAATAACTGAGTAAATGTCAAAGAAGTTCAAGGAAATAAAGCTGGAGCTGGTGAACAGGAGACACACACAGACTGGGATCTGACTAATGGAGCGTTTATCTCACTATAAAGCAAGGAACCTCTCTATGTGTGTGTGTCCTTCACATATCTAAAGAAGCGCTCATCCCATCTACTTCACACTTGGCGGGTGTATTAAAGGGGACCTAAGGACGTGCAGTGTCAAAGTTGGTGCAATTAGGACACACAACATGATCAATATGAATAAACTTTTTAGTCCATGAGACCAGCTACGCTACAGCTCTAAAGATGTGGAACAGACTGGCAAGTTAAGACATGTTTTTGTCAAAATATTGATTAAGATCAAAAATTAACTTTAGTGACTTATTGATTAATTGGCTAATGATTTAAGTGCTAGTTCAAACTCAAATCAAGTACAGATATATTAAAGTAATCAGAAGTGAGTTCGGAAATAGCATGGTGGGCGTCGCCATGGAGACGGAGACACAAACACAAGTCGCTGGATGTACAGACGGTAAACACACACACACACCAAAGGCCCTACCCTAATAGATAAATACTACACACACACGCCAAACGCCTTCACCTGATTTCCTCTGATTCTCACACACACACACACACACACACACGCACACACACACACACACACAGACAGACAGAGCGGTCAGTCCAGTGTGTGACTCCGTTTGATGCATCCCGGCGACATTTTTCCCAGACAAGTTTTATTTCAGTTTGGACTTTGGTCTGGAGGCGGCCTCGGCGCAGCCCGGTGGAATCTGCCACGAGGAAGAAGACTGACTGTCTTCTTCTTTGGTTTCTGACTGTCTTCTTCTTTGGTTTCTTCTTCTTTTACTTCTGTTTCTGACTGTCTTCTTCTTTTTCTGTGGTCTCTGACTTTCTTCTTCTTCTTCTTCTTCTGTGGTCTCTGACTGTCTTCTTCTTCTGTGGTCTCTAACTGTCCACCCGCTCCAACGATGTGATGAGAAGAGAAGCAGAAAACAGAGGCGCCACTGTGACCCTGATGTAACTTTCCATGATTCTCTGTACCTGAGCTGGACCGCTTCCACCACCTGAAAATGAGACTCCTTCCCGGTTTGTCCTTTTACACAAACAGGCCGGTTTCCTCTCTGAAAACTACCAGATGATGCAACTCAAGAGTCAAACAAACAAACTGAGAATTACACCGAGGTGTTTTCCTGCAAAGCAACTTAAGGTGGAAAATTTCCCTCCGATGTTCACCTTTAAAACATCCATGACCTTCATGTGAAATCAGACTTGACATATTTAAAACAATGTGTCTCTTTCTCCAGAGAAACATCAGAAGTTCAGCTAATTTAAGGTCTAACATTTATGGAGACATCTCACAACAGATAGAGTAACACTGTGGTAAAACACACAGCTCATACAGTACACCAACAGTAATGAGGAAGTCAAGATGTGATCAATGAGACTGATTCAACATGCTGAATCAGGCAACAAACCTCGGACACGGGCAGACTAGAGCCGATGGTACGAGACACACCGCAAAAACTAGACAGACGCTCACCGAAGGCCCCAAACTGTCCGACCGTCGGCTTGCTGAGTCAGGGCCTTAATTCCTTATTTCTTTTCTTAATTACGCCCTGTTTGATCTTTGTTTCTATTTTGTCTGTTTTTATCTTCTCACATGTGTCTCTGTTTCCTGTAATGTGCCATGGAAAATCTAAACTAAATGAAAACTAAAAAAAAACACTGAAATTTAACAAAAACTGAGCTGCAAATGACATAAAAATGTAATAATAGACAGGGAGGGAGAGCTCTGAAAGACACTGAAAATATTCCACAGGTAGATCTGAAATACACACACACACACACACACACACATGCACACACATACACATGAGAAATTCCACACCTGAACACAGGAAACACTTTACATCTAAAATCTCAGCCCCTCGCCTCGCTCTGATTGGCTGACGGTGACGCACAGCGACTAGAACTGAGAGCGTGTCGCGGCGGCTCGTGTTTCAGGCGGAGGGCTGCTCCAGCGGCCGCTGTTGTTTTATCATGTGGTCCCCGCCGCGCTCGCCACAGCCGGTTAACGATCAGGAACGGAGCAAAGAGGACGGTAAAAACAGGCCTTAACAACGTGTGTGTGTGTGCGTGTGCGTGTGCGTGTGTGTGTGTGTGTGTGTGTCACTGACCTTTGACATGAAGTCCTCTCTGTAGGTTTGCTCCTCAAAGGCGTCCGTCTGCAGCCGCTCTGGGTTCAAACACACATTTGAATGATGAACATTAAATTATAAAACATTACATTTTCCAAAGTAAAAGTCCCTAAAAGTGTATGAGTCAACTTTTTCCCTTCATGGTCTAGTGTCAAAAAAGTTAACAAAAATCACAATAAATCATAATATCGAATCGCAATACATATCGAATCGGCACCCAAGTATCGTGATAGTATCGAATCTGGAGGTAGGTTTATAGTCCCAGACTAATACAGTAGCTGGGATTGATTTAAACTGATTTTCCAACAGTAGCTTGCCAAAATACAAATATGTTTTGGGAGCTTTGAGCTGCAACTTGTGGTCTTCTTAAGCAGATGGACTTTTGTCATTTATTAAGCAGTGAACATGTTTTTTTTTGTGTGTTACGTGTATATGTGTGTGTGTACCTCTGCTGAGCGTGGCTCCGTTCTCGCTGTAGTCCTGGATCTCAGCGTCCTTCCTCCCCAGCAGACCTCCCAGCTGCTCCACCTGCCGCTGCAGCAGGTGGCTCATCGCCAGCAGGGGGCGCACCAGCTGAAGGCACACCTGCAAATCAGAAATACTTTAGGATTTACCTGTGAGGGTTTCTGGACAATATCTGTCATTGTTTTGTGTTATTAATTGATTTCCAATAATAAATATATACATACATTTGCATAAAGCAGCATATTTGTCCACTCCCATGTTGATAAGAGGATTAAATACTTGACAACAGATAGAACAGATAGAAAATGTGCGATTAATCGCGATTAACTATTTTAATCAATTGATAGCCCTAATATAAATATAAAGAAATGTAAGAAAATAGAAATATTTTGGAGTATGTAACATTTAAATCATGTACACAATATATAACACAGTATATGTAGAGAAATGTAAGTAAATTATAAAAATGAGAATAAGAAATGAGAAAATAAGAAATATGAACAAACATGTGCATTAAAGACATATAATATATAACCACAGTGTAAATAAGTAGATACAAAATGCTGCGAGGAAACACACACATGATGCTGTCTTATTATAACCCTGTTCTTAAAATGCAGATTAACAGATTTAATTTCCTGCATCACTTATAATTTGCACTGTTTTTTTGTGTATTTTTGATTTTTCAACCACTGTTTAACTTGAATTTATGACTTCACGTCCAATCATTATTCATTCTAGGATTTAAATAAATACACAGACAGCAGTGTAAAGACATTCATCAGAGTGTGCTTTTTTATCACGTTGTAAAGACATTTCGAGTTACTTAAACATGAATTTACCGGATCAAATTCTTTAGCTCATAAATTAAAATGTGCATGATTATTTTTTCATTTATTAAATAGCAATATTAAAGTTATTTTTCTCAGATGTTCCCAAAATGCATCTTCAAAGCTGAGCATTTGACAGCTGATACGATATTATTAACACCATTTTTTCTGTACTGATTCTGTATTTCTGTACTGAGGCTGATTTTTCAACGGATAATCAATATCATTTTTGAGTTAAATATGACAGATTTTCATTGTTTCTCACAGAAATTGGGGTTTTATAAAGTAGAAAACCCTCTGAAACATCACAAGAAACCCAAATTAATGAAGTTCTTGGACTTTTTAATGAAGTTCTTGAAATTTTATTCAGCTCCTAAGATGTTTTTTGGATATGTAAAGACACCATAACTGGGTGACAGTTAGTCAAATGTGAAATGTGGACCGTACCACAGTGACGGGGGCGGGGGTGCAGTGAAACTCCCAGTAGATGGCCAGCCCTGCCAGCTCACTCTTCAGCTTCATGCTGATGTTTCCGTCCTCCTGTCGGGTCAGGGAGATCTGGGCCTCGCCGTCAGGTCGCCCCTCACCTCCTGACAGACAGGGCTGAACCACCTCACACAGGTGGGAGAAGAAAGCTTTGACCGGCGCTCGCAAACGTCTGTTCAGCTCCTGGAAGGAAGAAAACAGGATGTATTCATCACAAGAAAATGGATCAGTGAATGCATCATTTACTCAGTGTTGTGTGTACCTGTGCTCTCTTCTGGATGGCTGCTGAGTCCATCCTCTCCTCCCACACACAGTGCATGTCTGTCAGCAGGATGTGGTACGTCGTTTCCCCAAACCAGCTCTTGGCGAGGAGCTGGCAGCCGCTGATGCTCACAGGAAGCCAGGGACGCTGCAGGAGGACCTCAGTGGGGGCTCCTCTGGCCTCCATCATGGCCCACAAACACCGTACCAAACACACTAAACAGAAAAAAGTTCAGACCGTGTTTAATGCATGGTCATTAAATGCAATATAGATGCATTTTCATGATAAAACACTTTAAGTTATTATTTGATATTGACTCCTCGTTGTTCATAAAACTGTATGTTGTATTGGGAATCACTTCAGAGACATCCAAGGTGAAGCCTTTCCCAATGACAACACTTATGATTCAGGATTTCCAGTGTTTTAAAGTAAACCTGAAAGGTGCACAGATCCCACACAGGATCCCGCTCATATTTTCACCCATTTAGCAGTTCTAACCAGGTAGAAGATCCTGCCTGTTTTTGAGAAGTGGATGCCAATGAACACCCACACCGAAAAAAAAACGGGTGTAATTTTCTGTTTTATCAGACCTGTGTGTTAATCACTCACCTCCAAGGAATGCGCCCCCAAAGCCTGGACTGAGATCTGTTAAAGCTGGGTTACAGACGCCGTCCCCGCCGCATAATCACCACCTTTCTGGAGGGAGACCGCAGTGGCAGCTCCTGCGGGTTACCGGCTCCTCTCGTCTGACCTGTAATGGGACTGTTTTCGGGGAATAAAACAAGCTATTTCTCGTCAGTCGCCATTTGAAACACAGCGCACGTTTCAGAGGTTGACTCATGGCAATTTGGAAATCGCAAAAATACCAAATAACTAACTTTATGACTACAATATACAGCCATACAAAGCTGAAAACGGATGCCAGCGGTTAGAGGGTATCAGAAGATGATGTTGTCCTGACACGCTCTGTTCTCGCCTGCAAGCAAAGAAGGTCACACCAAACTCCATTCACAAATCTCTAGATTTAAAGCTCCCTTGCTTCTCAGCACACGTTCTTACGAGATACCGTCATATTTTAAACTTTGTCTACATCGTTAGAAGCCACTCTTTAATTCAGCGAACATGCCCACTATTTGTGTTGTTTTTCCTAGAGTAGAGCTTTAAAGGGGACATATTGTGCTAATTTTCTGGTTCATACTTGTATTTTGGGTTCTACTAGAACATGTTTACATACCTTAATGTTTAAAAAAACCTTTATTTTCCTCATACTGTCTGCTTGAATATACCTGTATTCACCCTCTGTCTGAAACGCTCAGTTTTAGTGCATTTCAAAGGAATTGCAACAGAATTGCGTTGCTAGGCAACAGCTTGGGTCCATGTTTACTTCCTGTCAGCTGATGTCATTCACATACACTGCAACAGGAAATAAACTGGGACACATTTAGAATGTTTACCTTTAAAACTTTGAAATGGTCTAAATATTGTAGATTTGTGACATCACAAATGGACAGAAATCCTGACGGCTTGTTTCAAAAGCTCAGTTTCTGAATACGGGATTAAGCGTCTCGATACTTTCACAGTATTTATATAGAACTTAAACCTTCTTTATAATATAAAAGCAATGAAAATGTCACTTTTTACAATATGGGACCTTTAAAGCTGCAGTAGGCGATATTGGCGCAAATATGATTTTAAAAAGTCATATTTAGAAAACGGCCGCTATATCTGACAGTAGTACATGAAACAGGTAACCAGAGTTAAATCCTGTTCCTCTGTGTCCTACTGTGTCCTCCGGTGCTCCTAACGGCATCTGAAGGATTTCACTTACCGGAGGAAAACAAGGTCCGCTGTCCAGCTGCAGCCTATGAGAGCCGGCTGTCAATCACTCGCGCACTCCGACCAAACGGTCAAACTAGGCAGCGCTGATCAGAAATGAATCAATATTCTGTTACTGTAATGCCTATTTCTCTCCTCAGATGTTCTCAGAATCATCTTGTAGTTACTGTTTAGCTGTAAAATGAGAAAGTTTGTGACGCGGCCGCCATTGTAAAATCTGTTGAAGGAAGCCAAGTTCTGGTCACATGACCGGAGCACAGCCAATAGGAACGCTCTCTCTCTCTGAAATGACCTGCGATTGGTCAAAATCTGCCGTCACGGGCTAGATTTTTCTAAAGCCTGAAAACAGAGCCATGATGAGGAGCAGCAGTCTAGTTTTCTCTCAGAACACTTGAATTACAATATGCTGAAAGGTTATTATGGAATTTTTGCCAAATTATGCCAAAAAATTGTTGCCTACTGCCACTTTAAGTAATATAAAAACCACTGGTGGGCGGAACCGACCAGTGAGAACAACACAGAGAAGAATACAGCACCAAGTGTTGCTAGATAGTTGTTATGTGTTTAGCAGGTAAAATCACACCGAACTCAATTCACAAATCTCTGAATATTAAAATGTCCTTACTTATAAGCACACACACGGTAGATATGTGATAGCTTATGAACTATGATCGCACTTGTAACAGTTATTCTAAACTTGCTAGCTAACGTTCGCGTTAATTCAAGGTAAAGAGAGTTAAAAACAGAAGTTAGCTGACAGTTTCATTCACTAACGTTATCAACAGAACTGTAGCTCAGTCATTGTTCTACCACAACACATCGTTACGCGTTTTAAAACACCAAAACAAGAGAAATTAAGCAGTAAAAACTACCAACGTCTGCAACAAGCGACGCTGCTCCTCCGCCACTTCCTGTTGACAGTTCGGGATTCTAACACCGACGTCAAACAACAGCGTGTTTCAAAGGTTCCGCTTCCTTATTACTATTATTATTATTATTATTATTATTATGATTATTATTAATATTACTATTATTATTATTATTATTATTACTATTATTATTATTATTATGATTATTATGATTATTAGGCCATCAGACTCTTAAATCGATAATCGCACCCCCAAAAACCCTGTCTCTCACTATGTGCAATAAAAAAGTGCAATACTTCAATACATACCTCTGTGCAATATAAAAAACAAAAATGCCTGTGCAATACTTGTATATATTTAGCATACACCAATATTTCCTTTATTATTATTATTATTATACTGTATATTATTGTAAATACACTTTTATTTTTATTTAATTGTACTTTATTTTATTATGTTATACTTTGCTACTTAACCTACTGTTTCTTTTCTTAATGGAGCTTCCCAGCAAAAACTATTTCACACGATTGTACCTGTATAACCGGCGTGACAATAAACATCTTGAATCTTGAATTATGATTATTATTATTATTATTATTATTATTATTATTATTATTAGTAGTAGTAGTAGCAGTATTATTTGTTATCATCAAAATCATCTGTTCTGTGTCATTGGGTGTCTTGGATTTTCTAGTAAAACATTCAAAAGCTATTTGTTTTTGTTTTGATGATACAACAACAATATAGCTCATCATTAAATACTGCTACTACTTTCAGTTATGTTTAATTTAATAAAATTAAGTATTTAATTTCAATGTGAAATTACAGCAAAAGCAGCTCTAAACTGTTGATGTGTAACATAAACAAAGACTCATGTTCGACTTTATTATATCAAAATGTTTTACTGATATCACAAAAATCCAAACGATAAAAAAGTCAATTTTAATGAGAATATAAAACTGATGCATCTCCTCAAAATGCAAACAGATCACATCAAAAGTGCAAATGTGCTCAAGGACCATGTCACAATAAATAAGATTATCTACTCACAGTTTAACACAACACACACACACACACACACACACACACACACACACACACACACACACACACACACACACACACACACACACACACCTCGCGGCTCAGGAAATATGTGCCACACAATAAAAAGAACACAGCGCCCAGCAACATGGTGATATTGGTCATACTGGTGGAGGAGGAGGCTCAGCTGTAGGTCACTTGTGAACTGATAGTGGTTGATTTAAAGCTGCTGTCACAGTCCAGCTTTCTTTGTATAGAAGACGGTTTAGATTTGACCCTTAAAGGAGTACTCAGTGGCTTCAAATGGAGACACGCTGGGAAAAGATTGCATCAAAACGTCTAAAGAAACTTCTCTAGAGCTGAAACTTAAAAGATTAGTCAGTCGATGGAGAATTAATCTGCAACTATTTTGGTAATTGATCAATTTTTTTTTAAGTAAAAATGACAAATTTCCCTATTTCTCTTTGTCTTCTGTGATTGTAAATGAAATATTTTTGGGTTTTGGTCTGTTGTTTGGACAAAACAAGACATTTTCAGACTTGGGCTCTGGGATCTTGTGATGAACAGTTGTCACTATTTTCTGATATCTTAGTGACCAAACAATTAATCGATTAATTGAGAATCTGTTCATATATGAAAAATGTATTTGAATTTGGGTGCAGGAGTGGTTTTCTGCTGTAAAAAAAGATTTTCCTTTAAATATTCCTTTAAAGGGTCATTTAACACCAGGCTGAAAAGCCAACCCGTTCTCACTCCCAACTCGTGAAACACCGCCGTTTGGTCAGAGCCCCTCGGCATCGGAAACCGACTCACGGAGGCACCCTTTAGGAACAATATGCGACGAACCGGGCTTTCAACTAACTCCGATGTAAACACACCTACAGCGTTATTCGACGGTCGGAGCAGTGATGTGGTAATAATAGCGTGAGAGTCCGTACAGGGTGGGCAGGATGGGAGGTGGATGAGTCAAACAAACACAAGACTTTCAACCAGGAGACCGCTGTTTGTGTCCCGTGTGAAACTAAAAGTAACGTTGACTTATTTTGTCATGTCAGTCTTAAGTCACCTGACTCGTTGGTACCGTCAGTCCTGTGAGTAACGTGAGTCGCTAGTCAGTGAGGTTAACTTCAACCACGACCATTACTCTAAGTGGTTGTGTTTCTTAAACCTAATTTCCTGTGAAACGGAGGTTTATTTTGAGAGGACACTCAAGCGTATATTGACACGCCGTCCCCGGTCCGTCCAAAAGTAACGTTAGAGGGGTACCCCGTGCGTTGGTCTCTGATGCCGAGGGGCGTTGACTAAGCGGCGGTATTTGACAAGTTGAGAGTGAGAATGTGTTGGAAAAGCAGTTTTTCAGCGCCCTCTGGTCCGCCTGTAACCACACTCAGCAGGGATGTCACAGCGTACTGACACACCCTGCAGTACACCTGTACATCACTGCAGCAAGCTGAGAACAGAAACCACTGCAGGTCTGCAAAAACAAGATTGTCAGTTTGTGTCTCTGGTGGGAGGCCGAGCGAAGACGCCGACAACAGAATTTAATGGACATGAATCTGCTGTGGCCTCACTTTGTGATTCAGGCCGACATGACGAGTGTGATTACACAGAAACCTGGAGTCTGGATGATCCTGAGCAGCACGGAGCTATATGAAACCCCAGAGGGGAGACACAGCTAAAGGTTCCCTGTGGAGTTTCTATAGTCAACATGAGCTGCAGTGTGCCGGCGAAGGCAGAGAAGAGGAAGACTGCTAACTAGGAAGCATGGATGTAAACAATGCAATACTTACAAATCTGAGGATGGAGATGCACTTGTTTGGTGTTTAGGTGAGTAACTGAATGTAAACTCCACAGGGCCTCTTTAACTCTGCCTTGCTGCTAACGAACCTTTCACACTTTGGTCTGACTTTTCAAGATGGCCGAGGCCACCTGAGAGTTCGGGGATCACAGCACGGTGCAGGCTCCGGAGCGAGGGCCCCTGGCTCCTGAGGGAAACGTTCTTTGCTGTGCTCCGCCTCTGTTTGTCTCTGGCTCTCTAGCAGCAGCAGCCGTGGAGGGAGGCTCTCCCCGAACGGCGGCGTCCCCGCTGACAGCGCCCTCCGCTGGGGTTTGGTCCCTGTCGTTGGTCTGCTTCGACCTGGAGAAGGACAGCCGTCTGAAGAGAGAGAGCTGAGAGGAGGACGAAGAATTCATTTAATAACACTTCCTGTTTGTTACAGGTGATGACAGGTTGCTGCAGATTCACACCATTTTAATACACTGCTGGATTCTAAACGTTGTGATCTCAAAGTACATTTCCAACAGACGATACAACAACTAGCCAAATTTACAAGAAAAAACTCTGAGATTAAAGTGGTAAATTTACGATAAAAAATATATATATTCTCTGAGATTAAAGTGTTAAATTAACAATAAAAAACTTGGATATTCTCTGAGATAAAAGTGGTAAATTTACAAGAAAAAATCAAATTATACTTTGCAGTTGGATTCATCAATAAGAAAATTCTGGTGATTTTAGCTCAGAATCAGAATCAGAATTTAAACCAGAATCTGTCGTAGTTACCTTGCTACAGACGATATGTACTATGTATGTTTCCTCAGTTGTACCTTTTTGTTGGAGCCTGATTGGCTCTTGGAGTTGCTGTCTGCCGTCCCATTGGCTGGTTTGGTGCCATCGTTTGTCTGGTCTTCACCTGTAGCGTCGGGCTGCTCGGTGATTTCAGCTGCTGTTGATGTCAGACATTTTTTTCTTATTATCAGCCGGTCAGAAGGAAGCTTTTCATACGCAGGTTTTTATCATCACAGCCCTTTTAGAATATGTAATCTGTGCAAATGTATTTTGTTTTCATTCACGTACATAACACAGACTACATTAAATTCATTTTGTTCCTCAGACATGATGCAGCGGTCACCTTTGTGCTCTCCATCAGGTATGGACTCTTCTTTCAGCTCTTCAGGCTTCTGGAGAGATCACACGTTACATGTTGGTGTCAACAGGAATATTCAGGAATAATGAATGAATGTCAGACATTTGATCCGGCTCTAAAGACTTACAGCACTCTGAGTCTCCACTGTCTCCGGCTTCTCTGTCGACTCGTCCAAACTCGAGGACGGTCCCTCCGTCTCAGCTGACGTATCGTTGTCCTCTTCTTCTGCTTCCTCTTCATCGTTGTTCCACGTCTGAGCAAATCCTTTTGTCAAATCCTGACAAAAAGGGTGAATTTAAGACATAGATATCAGTATATTCCAACAAGACATGATGAGATCTTTGGGTTCAGACTAGAGAGGACTTTCTTCACCAGGAAGTAAAATAAAGAGGAAAGAAGGAAAATTTGGCAGGAAAGGACACACATTAGGAGAGGAAAAGTAAAGGAAAATCCTGGTATAATTGGGATGGTTTGGTGTTTGTGGAGTTCAGGTTCACACTTTAATCTAAACCCTGTTTAATGCTGTAAACTGAGGGGCAGCACTGGGCTACAGCAGAGGATGATGGGAAGGGATTACAGGAGGGATTATAAACACAAAGACGTGACTGGAAGAAGAAAACAAGTCCCACCTGATCCTGAAACCGGACAATCAAACACTCAACAAACAGGAAAGCACCAGACATCAGAGTTTATGGGAATTGGTCAACAACTTTTCTAATTATTTATGAATGTTATTTATGAAGCATAAATTCTTTCATTCTCTGATTCCAGCTGCTCAAATGTGAGGATGTGCTGCTGTTTCTCTGTTTTATATCTTTGTAAACCGAATATTTTGGAGTTTTGGACATTTGAAAACATCACTTTGTATTCTGTTGTCTGTCATTTTAAAAGACAAAACTATCAATTACACAGAAAATAAATGAAAATAATCACTGGTTGCAGCTCTAGAGATGTTGAAGTCCAAATTCGATTCCTACATCATTTTTCTAATGTTGATAGTTTTCAGATTACTGGATTGGATTGGATGATATTTTAAGTCTGATCATTAAAAACGTGTCTTGTTTTTATTTTATGAATTTGGTGGTTAAGTGTATAATGAAATATCGGATGGATATACTGTAGAAAGATATAGAAAAAAATCCCAAAGTCTTCCGTCTAAGCTCATCTGTGAGTAGTAACTCATTTCTTAAACAAACATAGAATAAAAAAATAAAATAAATAAACAAACAACATAAATGAAATAAAACACAATTATTTATTACAAACACAGTAATAAATAAAAACAGAAAAAGAAAGTAGTCTTAATTAAAGCAGCCTGTCAGAAGAATATCAAAGTTCTGGTATTTTTGTTTTTATTTACCAATCACACCATGGTTGCAATGCGATGACGATGCAAATCAGTGTTTAAAGCTGCAGTATGCGAGATTGGCGCAAATATGATTCAAAAAAGTTATTTTTTGAAAACGGCCGCTATATCGTGACAGTAGTACATGAAACAGGTAACCTGAGTTAAATCCTGTTCCTCTGTGTCCTACTGTGTCCTCCGGTGCTCCTAACGGCATCTGAAGGATTTCACTTACCGGAGGAAAACAAGGTCCGCTGCCCAGCTGCAGTCTATGAGAGCCGGCTGTCAATCACTCGTGAACTCCGACAAAACGGTCAAACTAGGCAGCGCTGATCAGATATGAATCAATATTCTGTTACTGTAATGACTATTTCTCTCCTCAGATGTTCTCAGAATCATCTTGGAGTTACTGTTTAGCTGTAAAATGAGAAAGTTTGTGACGCGGCCGCCATTGTAAAATCTGTTGAAGGAAGCCAAGTTCTGGTCACATGACCGGAGCACAGCCAATAGGAACGCTCTCTCTCTCTCTGCAATGACCTGTGATTGGTCAAAATCTGCCGTCACGGGCTAGATTTTTCTAAAGCCTGAAAACAGAGCCATGATGAGGAGCAGCAGTCTAGTTTTCTCTCAGAACACTTGAATTACAATATGCTGAAAGGTTATTATGGAATTTTTGCCAAATTATGCCAAAAAATTCTTGCCTACTGCCACTTTAAATGTGTCTAATACTGGGCCAAATTTAACAAAACAGAAAAATATAAAATAACAATATAAAATGTCCTGTGTGGTATCATCATGAGAACAGCGCCATATTGTTTAACTTAAATATAGAAAGATTTAAGCTGCCACAAAAAGAAGTAAACAAAGCCTTTAAAAGCAAAACTTAACTTTATCAGAAGCAGTT
The DNA here is from genome assembly GCA_916701645.2 of Sebastolobus alascanus. Lineage (NCBI taxonomy): Eukaryota > Metazoa > Chordata > Actinopteri > Perciformes > Sebastidae > Sebastolobus > Sebastolobus alascanus. The sequence goes on along the minus strand of CAKAOJ020000118.1, from coordinate 41,623 downwards.
CTGAATAAAACATCAGTTTATAAATACGAGAAAGGAATGAGATGATGAAATGAAAATGAAAGGAATAAGAGCAGTAAAGGCACTGTGAGTGATTGTAAGCCTCATGTACCACTTTGTAAACAGCAGCTTCAGGTTAATCAAGCAGCTGATTGGCCTCAAATCGGTTCACCAAATTCACGTCATATTTGTGTAAACCATGAAAATTCTGGTTAAAACTCCCTTTGTAGAAACTGAGGTTGAGACTGAACTAAAACAGTGAAGCTGTGTGTCGTAAAAAAACAGAACAATGAGCCAAAAGTTGCTCAGGAGAGCTGTAGAACTGGTGATAACTGGTCATTTAATCCACTGTTTATTTAAACCACTGGTTCCCAACCTGGGGGTCCCGACCCCCACTAGGGGTCGCCAAAGCTTCACTAGGGGGTCTCCAGGCAAAAAGAGATTTTCTCTGGTTGTCAAAGTCGTCATTATTTTGTAATGTAATAAATAATAAATAATAATCAATGACTGGATTGATTGATAATGAAGTGGTTGTGTTATTTCAGGTTGAGGTACTGCGGCAACACGTCGTCCCAAAACTCCTCCGACTCGTCTGCTGCCTGACCTTTGACCCCTGACCTCAGTTTACCTCCAGATTTAACGCTTTTGACTTCAGCAGACTTTTTCTTTTTGACAACCTCTTCCTCCTCTTCTTCTTCCTCCTCCTCTTTATCAACCTCTTCCTCCTCAGCCTCTTCATCCTCTTCCTCACTGTTTTGATCCTCTTCCTCCTCTTCTTCTTCTTCACTCTCTTTTTCCTCCTCTGCCTCTTCCTCAGCACTCTCTTCCTCTGCTTCTTCTTCTTCTTCTTCCTCCTCCTGCTTTTCATTTTCACTTTCCTCCTCTTCTCCTTCTTCCTCTTCTTCACTTTCATCCTCATTTTCACCATCCTCTTCCTCACTACTCTCCTCCTCTTCCTCCTCAGCACTACTCTCCTCCTCTGCCTCCTCCTCTTCCTCCTCAGCACTACTCGCCTCCTCCTCTTCCTCCTCTCCATCACTCTCTCCGTCACTCTCTTCTCTCTCCTCCGAAGACTTTACAGACTCACTTTCACCCTCCTCTTCCTCACCCTCGCTTTCCAAATCCCCCTCTTCTTCCTCACCTTCCTCCTCATTTTCAGACTGTCCTCCTGTGCTCTCTGTCTCGTAACTCGACCCTTCCTCGCTCTCTTCCTCCTCCTCCGCCTCCTCCTCTTCTGCATCACCTCCTTTGCTCTCTTTGGATTCAGTCTCGTCTTCACTTTCACTTCCTGCTTTGATACTTGCTTCCTCTTCCTCCTCCTCTTCCTCAGCACTACTCTCATCTTCCTCCTCTTCCCTGTTCGCCTCCTCATCTACATCAGTTTCTGACTCATCCTCTGGTTGAAGAGTGTTGCTGTCTTCGTCATCTTTTTCCTCTGTTACTTTCTTGATACTATGACTGACATCCTCCTCCTCTTCCTCCTCCACACTGACGTCTGCACTCGTTCTCTGCCCTTCCTCGTTCTCCTCCTCCTCCCGTTTGACCTTACTCTCCTCCTCGCTTCCATTCTGACTCGTCTCCTTCTCGTCCCGACTCGTGCGGCCTTCAGGACTCTCCGGTATGATGTTGATGCTGACCGCGGATTTGTTGCCGAAATCTGCAGCGTAGGATTCAGACTCCTCGCTCCGTGATTTCGTCGTGCTGTCTTTCAGGACGCCACGGCTGCTCTCGGATGGCGACGGCGAGCTTCTGGACGCCACCTCATGCATTAACACCGACCCTGCTGCGATAGAGGCAGCTCCGGCGAGCAGGCCGAGCTTTGACGATGTTTCTCTTTTTGACTGGGCCTCATTTTTGTTTTTCTCGTTCTTAGACTTTTTAGAAAAATCAGTGCTGTCTTTAAATTTTTGTTTAACCTCAGCGAGCCGTCGAGGACCACCTGAGCTCTCTTTACCTAGCGAGCTAACTCCTGCATGACTTTGCACCACGATGGGTTTGCTTTTAACACTGACAGGTTTAGACGGCTTAACTTTGACTGCAGGTTCAGAGCCGACCCCTGAACCGGTCTTTCTGGTCTTAGGACTTTGTTTGGAGTCTGGTACCAGCTTCCTGCCAACCTCTATGAGCTGGCCTTTCCCCTGAGTTGGCCTGAGCCGCTGCCTGGACGCTGCCTTCCTAATGTCCCCTACACTGGGTTTGTGTTTACTGGGTTTCCTCTGCAGCTCCTCCATGGCCATGATCACATTCTCTTTGTTCTGATTGGCTGTTTTGTGTCTCTGGGGGCTCTGAGAGGCCAGAGAGCGAGCGCTGTGGCTCCTCAGGAGCTCGGTGGGTAACACCCGGCGAGGAGAGACAGCCTTGCTCTCACGAGACGGGGAAGTGGAAGAGAAACTGCTCTGCTTGGAGAGCTTTCTCTCCTTTCTTGGGTTCTCTTTTTGCCCTTTAGTGGTCTTCCCATGCTTACCCTTCCTCTATCCCCGGCACCAGAGAGCAAGAAGAGGGTGGAAAAGAGGCATGCATTAGAGAGGAGAAAAGACGTGCAGAAAAACAAAAGAGACAGAACAAAAGCAGACATTTTTGACGGAATAATGAAAAGTTTCATAACTCTTCCCAAATCTTTTTGTTTCTTGTACTTTCATTACAGGGATAGTTCAGGGCTGCGGTTGAAAAGTCAAAAAATGACATCCTAACGCCTTTTCCTAACCACTTCTCCTTGACCTCGATGGAAAACGTCATGAGGTCAAGGAAAGATGTGAAGCAGAATTCAGAAGGACTGAGGAAAAGACACCCACGGTGTTAAGAGAATCTGACTGCTCTTTCACTAGGCTCCGTAATTATGATGTGACGGAGGCGGATGTTAGTGACGCGGGTCTGCCGTGGTCTGGCCTTGCCGCCTTTTGTAGTCCACAGAGATGGACTACAAAAGGCGCTGCTTCCCGCTGTGCGTTGTTAAATATCTCTTTCGGTGACAGGCTGCTTCACCCGCGGTGTGTGAAAAAGAGAAACCGCAGGTCCTTCTGCTGCTGGAACACTCAACATCAACATATAATTTAGGATTATCTGACCTAACGTGGGCAACCGGTGAAAAATATCACTTCATTACCAAGGTTGGAACTGAAATTAAAAAAAGGAATATTTGATAAATATTCGAGTTCTGGAGAAGGGGTAGGACCATATGTGTAGGCTGTACTTCTTCCGACTCCTTTTGGGACGTGTAATATTTATTTATGTTGATTATTTGTTTATTGACAGTTTGCTATATGTTCACTACACCGCTTTCTGCTTTTTTCTTTGTGTGTGCGCTCCTTCAGCTGTAGAAACCAACTTGTAGATGCTACTTTAAGTCATTAATTCATTAGTCAATTACAAAAGGTCTTGTAATTCTTATAATTTCCTTTTTTTAAGGTGTTTCTTGGCACCTTTCCTTAAATTAGGTAGTTTTTTGTGAAAATATGGTGTGCATCTTAACCACAAGGATGCCCTACTGTAATTCATATTTCTCTTGTAAAGTCACATGACTAAAAACAACCTCAGATATCAACCTGATGAAGGAGCTGTGTGGGAAAAGAGTTATGGAGGAGAACGACGGTGAAGACAGGAGTCATTACGGGTGCTGTTAATTAAAAACCTTTTAGCTTCAACAGATGAGTGTGAGTTACCTTCTGAACTGGAGACAGAGTGAGTGTTTTATCACCGGGGTCCATCTTCATCACATGTGTCTGTTAGGAGGAAGACAAATGAAGGAAACTGAGCAACAAAATCCACAATGTTCCACTTCTCACATCACATTCAGGGTGACCCACTGATCTCTCACCATGTTGAGGAAGTCGGAGGTTTCTCCCAGACCTTTAACGCTGTCACTGTCGGTCAGGCTCTCCACAACGCTGTCTGTCTCGCCCCCTGTCTGCTCTGAAAACAGGACAGCAGGTTATAATTCCCGATTCTGCCTGGTTTTCTCTTCTACAAAAACAACTAATCTGATCCCAGGGCATCAAATAAACCCTCTTATCCTGCAGATAAATGCTTTTTTTGTATTGTGGCTTTTGTCTTGTTCCCAAATCTAGTTGTTTTTGGTAAGACGGCTTTCGGTTTTTATATTTCAAGCAGCCTGATGACCTGTCCCATAAGCCAAATGTTCGAATGTTCTTATCTTTTATGGCTTTCTTTTGAAATGCTTCTACTATCTAGTATCTATTTCATTATCATTTTTAACCACAGTTTAATCTTCAATCTTCCTATTAAAATATATATATTTGTGTTTTTTACTGTTTGCATTTGTACCGTCTTATTTCCAGCTTGTCAACCATCTCTAAAGCTTTCTTTTAATTGTTTTTATAATATTTCTATTTTATATATTTTTATATTAGATATTTTACTAAATTATAAAAGTTGTACTTGTATATAAAACAGGTATGTTGTTATATTTTTTCATTTATTTATGTGTAATTATTTACTGTATCATATACATGTATTGTATCACACATATATTTAATATATTGAATTATCATTTATCAGTTATTTACATTATATTTGTATGTATTTTATATATTTATTTATTATTATATTATTTGTTTCAATACATTTCAAACATTTATAAAGGTGCTTTATAAATATATTTTCGGCTGCCGGACAGTTTTATGCTGGTGTAAATGCTAAATTATTAGTATAAGAATTTGAATAAAATGAGAGTTCCTGAAGAGATGGATAAATATTTGCAGGTATGAAATATTTTGCAAGGGAAGTAAAGCAGAGGTAAAATCAGAGCAAAAATATGCTGGTTGCCTAAACAGAAGAAGAAGTAAAATGCAATTCTTTATAGATTTAACTGGATTTTTGCAAGAAATTAAAATGTTTAAACTCCTGGTCTGGTCCTGGAGGACACATGAGAAGGAGGTGGAGGAGGCAGAGGAGGTGGAGGTGAGGTAGGTACCCTTGTGCATTGACCCTGCGCTCCTGTGTTGGTGAGTGCCGTTCAGCACCTTTCTGTGGGTCAGCTCAGGTGGAGGCAGCCTGGGCGGGATGCTCTGGCTGGAGATGGGCAGCGGCGGGTGGAGGTAGCCGGGCATCATGGCGGGCAGTGTGCGGAACATGGCGCCAAACTGGTCCGGAGATCTCTCCTGGGAGGAAAGGTTAGGAGAGCGTTTGTCACGACTAATTCTCCAGAGTTTTATCTGAGGATGGCCTCCGTGCTCCGTACCCACCCTCTCCCTCCTGCGGACCCGAGCAGAGAGGCTCCTCTGCAGGGTGGAGGAGTCGCCCGTTTCCCCCAGCAGCTCCACGTACGGCTTCTCCAGGTAATCCTCTGTCACGTCGTCCTCCTCCAGAGTCACATCGGCGCAGCTCGGACCCCTCGGCCGAGCCAACACCACCATGTGGCAGCCGCCGCACGTAGCCTGTACAAAGACACAGTTCACCATTTTTTATCCATCATCTGAAAAATCTGACACCTAATAAATAAAAATGACTGTATTACTCACAGCAGATCAAAATACTTCCATTGTCAGCAATAATAATACAGAAAATATAAATAAAATACCTACAAACAAGTAAATGAAACACTTAAATGTAAATAAAAAGTGTAAATGTAAATTAAAATATAAAATGTATTAAAAAAACAAAAAAACAATAATAAATAAATATATTGCATGCAATAAATATATAAAATATAAGGTGAATAAATAACAATTAATCATTTAAATAAATATATATATATATATATATATATATATGTATATGATGATAAATATAACCACATAAAAATATATAATATATACAATTAAAAAAATTAAAAACAAAGAACTATGTATATAATATAGAAAATAATTACACTTACATACATGTTTTACTTACAAGTAAAAAATAATAATTTAGTAAAAAAGTTAAAATATACATAAACAAAATTTAAATTTTTCAAAAATAAATAAATAAAATAAAATAAAAGCACTTTTCTTTCGTCTTAATCAAAAAATATAATATGTAGCTGTGAACCTAGTTCCAATTATTACCAGTATTATGAATATTATGTGAAACACGTACTGCCTGAACGTTATACTTGAGGAAGCGCGGACACAGAGTTGGTTTGAACTGGTTGGTGAAGTTTTCTTCGCCCAGGCCCAGTTTCCCATGTCTGCCGTCTCCAAACGTGTAGAGCAAACCGCCATCTAAAGATTAAAACATCACAGCGACATTTTGAAGAGAGCTATTTTCATCAAACCAGTGAAACCTCTCTTAAATGAATGATGACAGTGCATTAAAGAGGCCGTTTCTACCTGTGATGACAGCCGTGTGGTTTTCTCCACAGGCCACCTGACACACCCGTCCCTTCTTGAAGTGCTCGACCGGCCGCGGCAGCCGCGACTCGAAGATGAACGTCCCGTGACCGAGCTGTCCGAACTGCCCGAGACCGAACGTGAACACATCGTCCTCTGAGAGACACAAGAAACACATTAACTAAAGCCTTAATCGATAAAGCTTCAACCCATCATGACATATCACCTCTGATCTTTTATCTGTACTTCTACATATTCTGTTGTTATTGTTTTTGAATGTTTTAAGGTTATTTTTTTTATTTGAGTTATTTGTCATTTCTGCTGACATTTATTTTCTCTTTTTTCAGAAGTTACTGTTAATTGATAAATAAATAAATAAATAAGTAAATAATAAATAAATATTCATTTATTTATTTATAATATAAAGAAAGAAAAGGCAAACAAAAACCAACAACAAAATGTCTCCATTTGAAAATAAAGGTGCTAAAGTACAAAGAAATGTTGCAGGTGAATTTTAAAAAAGATGGATGTGAATTAGTAAAAGTATTTCATAAATGTAGTTTCCTCTTTTGAACCTGTTTGGTGAAGAGGTTTTCTGAATCTAAAGCCTTAATCAATAAAGGTTTAATTCATCATGACTGATCACCTCTGATCTTTTATCTGTACTTTTAATTTCTACATATGCTGTTGTTATTGTTTTTGAATGTTTTATGGTTATTTTTTTTACTTGGGTTATTTTTCATTTTTGTTTTCTGCTGACATTTATTTCCTCTTTTTTCAGATGTTACTGTAAATTGATACAAATACATAAATAATTTTGTTTTATTATTTATTTATTCATTATATATAATGTAAAGAAAGAAAAGGCAAAGAAAAACAACAAAAAATGTCTCCATTTGAAAATAAAGGTACTAAAGTATAAAACAATGTTGTAGATGAATAAAAAAAGAGGAATGTGAATTAGTAAAAAATATCTAATAAATTTGAAAAAACAGAAAAAATACACAAAAATAGATAAACAAAATATATTTTAAATGTAGAAGATTGAGTTTATCGACCAATAAGCATGTGTAGTGTTCAGCCATGTTTGTAGTTCTTTAAGAGATATTATCTACCTGTGAGTGCCACCGTGTGTCCACCTCCACAGGCCACCTGTGTCACCGGCTCCTTGATGCTCTTCACCAGCTGAGGGACTCGGTGTCGGGGCAGCTGGTCGGTGCCCAGACCCAGTTTACCGCTGTCGCGCTCCCCGAACGTGTACATAGCGCCGTCAACTGACACACAAACACACACGTTTCACACAACAAATACAACTCTGCTACTTTTTTAGGAAAACAAAGAAAAACAATTAGGATCTTTCATTTAGTTCCATGGAATGAATGAGGAATTTAAATTAAATGTTCCCTTCTGGCATGTGAGTGGTTCATTTTAAGATCCATACCCATAATCCTTTGCAGGGTGGCAGCTGAACTGTCAGGTGACCTCTCTCTGTGCTCACCTGTGACTAAGGCAGAGTGGTAGTATCCACAGGACACCCAGCTTATTGGTCGTCCCACGTTGACTTCCTGTGGCGTCGAGGCGTGGCTCTCCTTCCCCAAACCGATCTGACCCTCCGTGTTGTCGCCCCACATGAACAGTTTACCGCTCTCTGTGACGGGCAGCAAGTACACAGCTCGTCTTTATTACATTTCATTTTATTCTTTTCTTCTGGTTTTAAATGTTGTTCTGATGTATTTCCTTTGAAATTCCTGTTTTTGCTCTGCCTTGTCTTTTGACATTTGACAAGACATACAGGATGTGTAACCGTGCTTATGTTTTGTAAACCAAGGACTTAAAGTTGGAAAAAGCTGGAAAAGGTGACAGCATTTACTTTTGTAAACTCATGTTCACACGAAAATCTAATTGTTTCATTCATTTTAGGATTTTACCCCAATATGTCTGTGTTTTGTGCAGCACATTCACATGAAAAATTGTACTGTACTTTTACTAAAATGTACTGCTAAAAAATTAAATTAAATTAAACATTTAAAATAAGATTTTAAATAAAAAAATATATAATTTACTGACAAAATCTTAAAACTAAAACAATACAAAATAAAAATATAAATTCAATAAAATTTAAATTAAAAAATATGAATTTAAATAGAATTTTACAATATATACTTTTTAAAAAATGTAGTTTACAGACAAAATCTAAACACAAAAATGCTATATTTTAAATAAATACCCTTCAGTAAAGTTTTGAAAAAAAATGTAAAAATCAAATTTGCTGACAAAATCTAAATTATAATATCAAAAAAGCCAAAATAGAAATCTGAATAAAAATTCAAAATAAAGTTCAAATATATGTTTACATACTTTTTAGATTTTTAAAAAAAAATTCTGATTTACTAACAAAATCGGAAAACTAATTCAAAATTTAAAGGACATAAAAAAAATAAAAACATTTATTTATTGACCAAATCTCAAAACTAACAAACAAACAACATATTATTATTATTATAAATTATGATAAATAATAATTTATAATTTAAAAATCTAATTTACTGAAAAAATCTAAACTGATATACATTTTCAAATTTGAATTTTAAATTTTAAAATGTAATGTAATTAACTAATGAAAAGCTGAAGAAGCCGCTGTGATGCTCAACTGAAAAGAAGATCTGACTGTCACCTGTGAGAGCAGCGGAGGTGTTTGAACCAGCAGCGAGCATTTTGATTGGTCCATGTGAGTCGAAGAAGCAGACCCTCTGGAAGGACGTCCTCTCGTCACAGTCACCGAGCCCCAGCTGACCCTCACTGTTCCCCCCAGAGGCCAACACTTTCCCCTGAGCTACACACAAGAAAACAACACTGACTCTTTATGATTCAACCGTGTTGACGATGTAAACTCGTCAGTCAGAAACTCACCTGTGTAGATGAGAGTGTGGTTTCTCCCACAGGCCACAAAGTGAACTTTCTCAGACTTAAGAGCTGAAATCATACAAAATGAATCATTACTAAACATACATTTATAGCTAAAAAAACACGATAGTTTATTCTAAACAGTAGCTTTTTCTGGATCTTTCAAACACACCACATGGTCTTCATCAGAGGATGGAGATGGATGTTTTGAAATTTGCGCTCAGTAGCTGTTCATAGCTCAGTTTTAGGACTTCTCTGTTTAAAGTTAATGGCATGAAACAACATCATCTGCAGATCAAGACCATGTGATACAGCTGAAAGCTCTGGAAAAAAGCTTTTTAAGCAGCCTTGAGTGAGAATTAATTTGGGATTGTTTTGTTATATTGTTTTACTACAATTTCCAAGGTTAAGAATGAACTCTAATGCAAAACTTAAAAAATATGAGGTCTTTTTCTCAAATCACCTCTTGACTAAATTCATACTTTATAAATTTTACAAAATACCAAAACAAAAAAACATAAAACAAATTAACAAATACTGTATGTGTTTCTGTAAAGAAAAGGAATTTGTTTACATTAGTTGTATTTATTTAACTCTGTATTATCTTATATTACCAGACATGCACAGAAAGCTGATAAGCAACCAGTTGCCTCTCCTTCTGCCTGCGTCTCTCTAGATTAGACCAGATTATGGACCTCCAGATTGGGATTATGATGGGAACAAATCTCTGGGTCCCCCCTACAGCAGGGCTCCATATAAAAGGATTTCCACAGTCATATTTGTTACCAGGGGCACTGTATTTACTTTGCAGATTAATTCTATTTAGTACAAATTCAATGTTTCCTGTGCGTTTTCTGTCCAGGCCGACGGAGGCATATCCTCCTCAGAGACGTCTCCTCCTTGGAGGGACTCCCTCTTCATTTCCCTTTGAGGAGGCTGAACACAGCTGTCGATGGCAGCGCTTACACACAATACTCTTTTTGTAGTTAAAATAGAGAACAGAGACCAACCTTTGACACAAGTGGGCTTGTTCACAGTCAGTTTGGATCCCAGACCGAGCTGGCCCCAGTTGTTGCTGCCAAACATGAAGAGTTTCCCATTTTCTGTGGAGACAAAGACGGGCTGATTGGTTGTTTTTTAAAGCGAGCTGGAGGAAGTGATACATCAGTACCGGGTCGGGTTTTATGCAAAGAATTATATTTTTCTTGGTTTCATGGAAAGCAAAGTAAAATATCCTTGCGGGGTGAAGCCACTAATTCTCATCCAGCATCAGCTCTTTGCTCATTAAACACAATAAAACACGTTAAAATTGTCTCTTACCTGTTATAAAGGCGGTATGCTCGTCCCCACAGGCGATTTTTAAGGGGACGTCATTTTTAAGCCAGAATTTACTGGGGACGTTGTCGGCAAATTTGCTCTTTCCAAAAGTGAAAACGGCTCCTGATTCTGACAGAAAAGAAGAGGAAATAAACAAAATCATTATTGATGAAAGAATGAGTCAAACAGCAAATGAATTCATCACAATTTTGATTATCAGTTGATCATTTTAAGGTATATATATGTAATAAAATATTTGTAGATACACTTTCTTATGACAAACTAATTGCTTTCACTGTTGGTCAAACAAGATGAGCAATTTGAGGACTTTGTCATAATAAACAGGCAAAAGCTGTACAACTAATAATATAATAATATTCATAAATACAGAGCCCTCTGGTATCTAAAAGTCCACCTGTTGATGTCTTGCGGATAAATACCACTGAGGGTCTCTATTCTTTTCGGATCTGTGGTGTCATGGAGGGATTTTATTGATGATTATTTAGGTGTTTATTGTATTAGTTTGTTGGAAGTTTGTCTCCTGAATTCCAGCATCTTTACTCTCTAGGAACACACTGAAAATAAGTCTTATTAGGTCATCCTTGAGATTTTATTGCTGTGATTTACTGTCCTTCATCCCATTGTGTCAAACAAACCAAAACAATAATCGTATATATATATCTTATATTTATAACAAAATAATCAAATCAGTCCTAAACTAATATGAGCTTTTAATTCATGTTATCTGGAGACGTGGAAGAAGACCTTTTACTTGAGTAAAGGTAGCAATACTTTAATGTAAAAATACTCAAAAGTATAGTAGAAGTATGAAAGTATTCTCAGCAGGTAAAGGTGCTCATTAAGCAGCAAAATGTTTTGTGATATTAATTATTTTCTATTATCTATAGTAATGTATCATATTTTATGTGGTAATAGTAATTTTTTTGTGAAATCTTAAGCCGCAAACTAGGTTGTAACTATAACCAGCAGTGAGATGTACAGTAACTAAATACATTTACTCATACTTTACGTGCTGTACTTAAGTACAATTTTGAGGTACTTGTACTTTACTTGAGTATTTCCATTTTATGCTTTTATTTTCTACTTCTATTCCACTACATCTCAGAGGGAAATATTGTACTTTTTACACCACTTATTTTAAAGCTTTAGTTACTTTGAAGATTCAGATTAACAACACAAAATATAATAAATAAATGAATAAATCAATGATGTATTACAGATTAAACTACCAGCAGTATATAAAGTCATTAAAAAGAACTCCAGCTTTACCAGCTGGAACATTAAAGTGATGAACACATTAATGCATCAATAATTATAATACAATAATATAAAATATAGTATTCTGTATAATGTGTACTTTTACTTTTGGTACTTTGAGTATATTTTGATGCTAATATTTTGGTGCTTTTTGATGACTCTGTGGTATCGCTACTTTTACTTCAGTATAAGATCTGAGTACTTCCTTCACCAATATGATTATAATTGTCAGATAAATATTGTCAGATAAATATACTGCAGTAAAAATACAACATCTCCCTCTAACTAGAGAGGGCCCTCTCACTGTGAATGACTTATGCTTTATATATCTTTATGTATTTCATGTTTTTGATGTATTTTATATTTTTGTTTTTACATATTTTATGTTTTTAGTATTTTATGGTTTAAATGTTATGTATTTTATATTTTGATGTAGTTCATGTTTTTGATGTATTTTATATGTTTTTATGATTTTGATTTATTTTATGTTTTAATGTATTGTATGTTTTTTTTTGATATATTTTATGGTTTATATATCTTTATGTATTTCATGTTTTTGATGTATTTTATATTGTTGATGTTTTTATCTGTGGCTGTTTTATGTTGTACAAAATTCAACCTGTTTGGATTAATTCTACATTGATGTGGCACAGGTTGTCCCACATCAACACATCTCAGCCCCCCCAGCCCCATGACACACTTTATATTAGGCAGGGGGTATTTTTACTGTATTTATTTGTGATAATGCTGCTTGACTGAAGTCTGTCATATTTATTATTATGTTATATGTATTTATTGTATTTTTGATTGTACTTGAAACTGTCATGTTATATTGTGATCCTGTTGTGATGTTATGTAGTGTGTCTATTGTGTCTATTGTGTCTGTGTTTAGGACTACAGATGGAAATTAGCTTCCCTGCTAAATCTGGTGCATCCATCTTTTTGTTTCTATGTAAACAATGGCACACCATCCTTTTTAACCAATAAAATAATAAAATAATAAATAAAATGCTTATGGTGTAGCATACTCAAGCACAAACACCTCAGAAGTGTAGTTAAGTAATGTAGCTGGTGTGTAAATGATGGTATGACTACATTATTAAAGCCAATCCGAACATAAGCTTCTAATATTATCATCAAAATGAAGGTTCATTATTAATATTTCATGACAGAGCACGTTTCAAAACAAACTTTTCAAGGACTTCGAGCTAAGAAAAGGAGAAAGAAATATATAAAAAGCGAATAACGTGAAACACTAGAACTAGTAATGAGTATTAAACACATATAATAGGTGAATAAATGGCAGGTTAAAGCGGTGAATGTGAATATATAAAAAGGGTTATTTTCTGTTAGCATAGGAGCTAAAGCAGAAGCTAAACTGAAGTTAGCTGCATGCTAACCGCTAACGCTAGCTAACAGTTTAGCTTTAAAAGACTTAGTTATCATTGTTAAACGGTGAAAGGAGTGTCGTGTTTAACCTGGTATCTCGTCCTCGGACTCCCCTGCCATCTCTGCGGGACTTTAATCCGCTTTGCTCGCTGCCGTGGGCGTGTTGTTGGTGTCCCTCTTGTTTTCGACTCTGACAACCCGGAAGTAAACATAACGTCTCCTAGGTTACGACGCTGATAACGTGACCCAGGGACACCACGTTGGTTTTGACGCTGCTGAATACAGAAACGTATTTATACATATTTTTGTATTTTAAGTATATGGTTCATTTTGTGAAAAGTAGAAATACATTTTTAATTGGAAAGTAATAACAATATACATTTTTTAATTATTCAATGTATGCAATTATTCAGTGTCCCCATACTGTAGTGTTTGCTGTACTTATGTTATCTTATTTTTATTTTATTTGCTGTACTTATGTTATCTTATTTTTATTTTATTTGCTGTAAATATGTTATCTTATTTTTATTTTATTTGCTGTACTTATGTTATCTTATTTTTATTTTATTTGCTGTACTTATGTTATCTTATTTTTATTTTATTTGCTGTACTTATGTTATCTTATTTTTATTTTATTTGCTGTACTTACGTTATCTTATTTTTATTTTATTTGCTGTACTTATGTTATCTTATTTTTATTTTATTTGCTGTACTTATGTTATCTTATTTTTATTTTATTTGCTGTACTTATGTTATCTTATTTTAATTTTATTTGCTGTACTTATGTTATCTTATTTTTATTTTATTTGCTGTACTTATGTCATCTTATTTTTATTTTATTTGCTGTACTTATGTTATCTTATTTTTATTTTATTTTCCTGTAATTATGTTATCTTATTTTTACTTTATTTGCTGTACTTATGTTATCTTATTCTAATTTTATTTGCTGTAATTATGTTATCTTATTTTAATTTTATTTGCTGTACCTATGTTATCTTATTTTTATTTTATTTGCTGTACTTATGTTACCTTATTTTTATTTTATTTTATCTCACTATTCTATTTGATTGTATCTTTTTTTTTAAGGTGTATTGGTGTTGGGACTTGTTGTCTAAGCTACTGGATGCCTAAATTTCTTTCGGGATCAATAAAGTATCTATCTATCTATCTATCATACGAATATTTTCCTAATCAATAAGTTGTTACAATGACAACAGCCTTTCCTTTCCTATTTGTGTAATGTGGTTTTACTCAAGTATCGTCTTTTTACATAGTTTCATGAGTACTTTTGCTTTAGTAAAAGATCTGAGTGCTTCTTCCACCAGTGGATATATAAAAAGAACCTGTCTGGAGTTAAATCAATAATATGCTGATGTAGTTTTGACAAACACATCATAGCAGCATCAAAACATGTGTATGTGTCAATTATCCAAGAGAACATGGTGAATTTGTGTATATCTCCCTCTAGTGGTTGCCCTCAGGTTTGACAAAGTGTAAGTGTGTTTTTAGTTAGATTAGATTAGATAGTTAGAAGCAGCACACATTCAGCTGTTACCTGTTCAGATGGAAAGCTTGTTAATTAAAACTGTTGCTGTATTGTGTTTTGGTTTCTCCATCAGATGCCTGTGAAGTCACACAGAGGAATTAAAGGATTAGATTAAAGTTTGATTCTTTCCTTTCATGAGGAAATTTGAGAAGGCAAACTTCCTGTGCCAAGTTCTAGTTAACTTTTACAGAGGAGCAATAAAAAGCATCCTGAATGGAAACATTACAAACTGGCGCGGGATATGATCGGCCCAGGACAGGAGGGTTCTGCGGCGGGTGACTAACACCGCCCAGAACATCACTGGTTCCCATCTACCGAGCATCAGTTGTATCAGTGAGGTGGGGTGCCTGCACAGAGCCCAAAGGATATTAAATGACCATACCCACCCAGCAGCAGCCTGCTCACCCTGCTACAGAAGTATCTGCTGCCGTACCACCAGACTACAGAGCAGCTTCTTTCCTCCTCAACTCCCCCTCATCCTCCACACTCCGCCATGAAAACTACATGTGCTTTGTTTTATTTTTCCTGTGTAGCATAAATAGACTACAACTTCATTTCACTGTGCAACCCTGTGTTGTAGAATGACAATAACTGAACCTCTTACCCTGTGTCTGTGTCTGCTACCAGGAGAGAGACTCAACTCCTGTGGGGGGAGACAGACTGAAGACAAATGTCAGTTGCTGACAAACTGGTTCAGATGTACTAGATCATCCTCAAACAGGTGATTAGCTTCCAGTCTTATAGCATTGGTGGTAAATGTGATAACTTTTTTTTTTTTAAATAAACCCTTAAAAATATCTGAAATTAAAGAAGCCAATAAAAAGTTTGTCAGTTAACAAGGAGCAAAATGTACAGCTAAGGCCTACTCTGTGCTCAGATATGTATTGGAATGATTCTTGTTCATGTAGTTAAAAACAATAACTACATTATCTCAAGTCAAATTTCTAATTCCCCAAACCTTTGCCATCCTCCTTCCACCCACCCGACACCCTCAGACTTTCCCCCTCTCCCCTTCTCATAACTGCCCACCCCTCTACTCACCTGTTCCCACTTCTCTCAGCAGATATTTAATGGCAATTTAAGAGATTAAAAGTTTCTCAAATTTGAATATTGGCGAGTTTAAGACATTTTTAAATGTGATCTTTGACTGAGAAACAAATTTCACCATTTTAGACTTAAAATTCAAAAACAATCACAACGGATTCATGTTAGTTTATTTATTTGCATGACTTAAAAGAAACGAGGCAGGACACTCATGTAGCTCACTGGAATGTGCAGAATTTAAGGAATGAGTCCAATATTGCTCAGCAATCAACACTTTGGTGTTTGGCTTTTGTTTCTGGGACTGGTGGACTGTAATGGATCCACAGCAAGCTACAGATGATCCAGTGATCTAGTACTCCTCGCCTTCTTCATCCTCCTCCCCGACGCTGTCAGTGCCCACCTCTTCGTAATCCTTCTCCAGGGCCGCCATGTCCTCTCTGGCCTCTGAGAACTCTCCCTCTTCCATCCCCTCTCCAACGTACCAGTGGACGAAGGCCCTCTTGGCGTACATCAGGTCGAACTTGTGGTCGAGGCGAGCCCAGGCCTCGGCGATGGCGGTGGTGTTGCTCAGCATGCACACGGCCCTCTGCACCTTGGCCAGGTCTCCTCCAGGAACCACAGTGGGAGGCTGGTAGTTGATGCCCACCTTGAAGCCTGTGGGACACCAGTCCACAAACTGGATGGTGCGCTTGGTTTTGATGGTGGCGATGGCAGAGTTGACATCTTTGGGCACCACATCACCACGGTACAGGAGGCAGCAGGCCATGTACTTGCCGTGACGAGGGTCGCATTTCACCATCTGATTGGCTGGCTCGAAGCAGGCGTTGGTGATGTCGGCCACCGATAGCTGCTCGTGATAGGCCTTCTCTGCTGAGATAACTGGGGCGTAGGTGGCCAGAGGGAAGTGGATACGAGGGTAGGGCACCAGGTTGGTCTGGAACTCCGTCAGGTCCACGTTCAAGGCTCCGTCGAAGCGCAGGGAGGCGGTGATGGAGGAGACGATCTGTCCAATCAGCCTGTTGAGGTTGGTGTAGGAGGGACGGTCGATGTCCAGGTTCCTGCGGCAGATGTCGTAGATGGCCTCGTTGTCCACCATGAAGGCGCAGTCAGAGTGCTCCAGGGTGGTGTGGGTGGTTAGGATGGAGTTGTAGGGCTCCACTACAGCTGTGGACACCTGGGGGGCTGGGTAAACCGCAAACTCCAGTTTGGACTTTTTGCCGTAGTCGACGGAGAGACGCTCCATCAGCAGAGAGGTGAAGCCAGAGCCGGTTCCTCCTCCGAAGGAGTGGAAGATCAGGAAACCTTGGAGACCTGTGCACTGGTCAGCCTGAAAATCAAGAGGAAGTGTTTAAAAGGCCATCGTGGATCAATAACGTTTCTCAATTAAAAATTATACACTTGCAACATGTTTTGAGAATTAAAGCTCACCAGTTTGCGAGTCCTGTCCAGAACCAGATCAATGATCTCCTTGCCGACTGTGTAGTGACCGCGGGCGTAGTTGTTGGCTGCGTCCTCCTTGCCGGTGATCAGCTGCTCGGGGTGGAAGAGCTGGCGGTAGATTCCTGTACGGACTTCATCTGAGGAGCAACGAGAATACTGGCTTACAGTGATGCTCCGTTTCACTCCAAGTGCCAACAATTTTTGGCATGGTTTCAGTACATAAAGTAACAATATATAAGCCTATATAACAGCCTGTAATATTCACCATTTAAGCCAGCTAAAGTCCTAGTTTGAATAAATATTAAACATCAAATGACTGCAGTAGTTCACTCTTTGATTATCTTACCTATGACTGTTGGCTCCAAGTCCACAAAGACGGCTCTGGGAACATGTTTGCCAGCTCCAGTCTCACTGAAGAAGGTGTTGAAGGAGTCGTCTCCTCCGCCGATGGTCTTGTCGCTGGGCATCTGACCGTCCGGCTGGATGCCGTGCTCCAGGCAGTAGAGCTCCCAGCACGCATTGCCCATCTGGGCTCCGGCCTGGCCGACATGCATAGAAATACACTCACGCTGCAGAGAAAAGACAAGAAATCAGTCATCACTTACTCATAAAAAGGGGTAAACAGGCACGTTGGATTCATATAAAAGGAACCACATTATAACTTTATAAATAACAGTTGCAGTTCCCTTTTGTGTCAAGTCCACAGATGACATTTTTGTAAATACTATTGAACAAGAAAATAATCAACACATTAATTATTTATGCAGCTAATAGGGCATGGATCCATATTTAAAAAAGGTTTGGTTTATGAGCCTATAAAAGAGAAGGGGAGGGGGCAAAAACAAAATGGCCAATATACTGGACAGCCAAATCTAAACTCCTAAATTTTAATATTGTCCTATAAATCCAGTGCCAACCCAGTTATTTTATGTTTCGTCCCCCCCCTAGCCTCAGGTGAGGACTTTCTGTAGGCTGGATGTCTGCGGAGTCACGTGGCCGGTTACTGCAGACCCGTGGCGGCTTCATTCTGCTTTCCTGCCCCTCCCAGACTGAGGCTGAGCAGCAGCAGCAGAAACCACCAACCCAAAAGGGAGGAGAGCACAAAGAGAATCCCTCCAGGCAGGGAGAGGCTCTGCTCCTGCCCCCCCCCCCCCACACTGCTACAAAGCCCTAACCGTTACCTTAGTGTTGCGTTCAGGGACAGGGCGTTATCTGATGGCGCCTTTAGCTCGCAGGCTTTAAAAAAAAGCCGCTATGTTGTTCAGCCTCAGTCTGTTTAACGTTACACGACAATAAATCACGTTATCTGTTAACTGTTTTAAAGGAAGAATTCAGTACAAGCAAATTACGAGATTAAAAACGGACAAAGGTGTCAGTTTAACGGCTATTCCGTCGGCAATTTTAATCGAAACTGCTAGATTTAACTTCAGTTTGGCCTCGATCCACATCACATAACGGTTACACAAATATACGGGATATATTAACAGAGCATAATCACGTTCATTTAGCAGAATGATGCCGTTTTGGGGGGACATTTTATAGCTACTCACCATTTTGTCTGGCGGTTTTTTTTTCTTCTTTCTCTCCGACGTTGAAGAATCGGTAGCTGAAGGCAGTAGTGACGAGCGAGGAGAGAGCTGCTGGTATTTATAGGTTCTCAAGGAGGCGGGGCTTAAAGGGGCGGTTTGAATTTCCACTGGGCGCGAGCGGACGTTGGGTGATGCTGCATTCAGGTGCGGCTTGAAATATTCCCTTTTCTGCAGTTTAGCAGCGTCATCTGAAGGAAATTTGAATTGTTTATGTTTTATTATTTTTAATATTTTGTGTTTTATGGGATGGATAGCAACATTACCTATATAATTCAGCTTCTGATTATACTTGGTATATTCCACATCCACAAATGGAAATGGTCTGACTCCAAACGACCTGCTTTCGTCGGTTTCTTGTTGAACTCAAGCAGTATGGCACCTTACTGGAAAATGTTAAAAATAAACAAAAAGCTGTAAAGTCTCTCAATATTTTAAAGGAAGTCCAATTTCTTGAACTCTGAAAAGACGTGAAATTAATGGACATTGAACTCCTCTGGCATTAAGGTTTTTTTTTGTTGTTTTTTTTGTTTTACTGTTTATTGTATTCCCTATACTTTTGTACTTGTCTTTGTTGAAAATAAAGTTCTGGAAAAAAAAAATGTTTTATTGAAGGCCAAACAAAATGAGAGAAATATACCTGAAAATATTAAACAAAATAAATCCAACAAACACTCATATACATACTATGCACTGCATAATCAATAGGTGTACTATCGTTTAACATACTTTTGTGTGAATAAACACCAGTATGTATCTTTTCGGTCGTACTGAGCAATAATTTATGTCGTCACTTCCTGAGAGCCTCCTTTCCGGTTGGTGACGTGTAACCATGGTAACACGTGCAAAACCTCATCTGACCAAAACCACGGTTTGTGAGAATCAAATTCTGAATTAATTTAAAGTATATATTGACGCCTTACAGTTAAATTGAAGCGTTACTGATGTTACCGGATGTTACAGAGTTGTCCATCAACGTCCATTATGAACGTTGTCGTCCCTACCGCATTGCGGGATATGTATGCCGCCGTAGTGTCTTTTTTTTTGCCGCCGTAGTGTCCAGGTCCAGCGTTGCATACTGTAATATTACACCGGAAATAGCATGCAATTCGCATACTACTGGTTTCATACTAAGGTTTCGGACATATTAAAGTGGCAGTATGCAACAATTTTTTGGTATAATTTGTCAAAAATCCCATAATAACCTTTCAGCATATTGTAATTCAAGTGGTCTGAGAGAAAACTAGACTTCTGCTCCTCCTCATGTCTCTGTTTTCAGGCTTTAGAAACAATCTAGCCCGTGACGGCAGATTTTGACCAATCACAGGTCATTTCAGAGAGAGAGAGCGTTCCTATTGGCTGTGCTCCGGTCATGTGACCAGAACTTGGCTTCCTTCAACATATTTTACAATGGCGGCTGCATCACAAACTTTCTCATTTTACAGCTAAACAGTAACTCCAAGATGATTCTGAGAACATCTGAGGAGAGAAATAGGCATTACAGTAACAGAATATTGATTCATATCTGATCAGCGCTGCCTAGTTTGACCGTTTGGTCGGAGTTCGCGAGTGATTGACAGCCGGCTCTCATAGACTGCAGCTGGGCAGCGGACCTTGTTTTCCTCCGGTAAGTGATATCCTTCAGATGCCGTTAGGAGCACCGGAGGACACAGTAGGACACAGAGGAACAGGATTTTATTCAGGTTACCTGTTTCATGTACTACCGTCACGATATAGCGGCCGTTTTCTAAAAATAACTTTTTTAAATCATATTTGCGCCAATATCGCGCACTGCAGCTTTAAATATCTCACATACTGTTTTAGTGTACTAAATAGCATGTTAGTGTGGAATTTCGGACGCAACCACATCTTCTGATGTAGCCATTTTTTCTTTCTTTATTAATTGAAATGGTATGGCTCATTGTTTGTACATTTTTATAAATAAAACAATGCTTGATTTGTGGCAGGGAAGTTCTTAGTCCCAGTTTGTGTCTTTTAGTCTAGTCATCATCATTTTCACATTTGAGACTTTTGTAGCTATTGTTGATTACATTCAACAAACAGTAATAAGTTTGACCTCTAGCCTATTTAAAGGGACTGTTTGTAACTTCTTACACGTATAAATCATTACGGGTCAGTTCACGCTGTTCAGACTCAGACTCCAACACAAACCACACAGAAGCACCAAAACCACAAAGTTATATCTAGTGAAGCCCGTCTTGCAAAACTGTGTTGGCCTCGCTCACATTCAGGTAGCGCGTGCAGACGGGCGAGCGCGAGCAACAGGACGCTGACTGTCGGTCACAAGTGTCGCTGTTACAACCAATTTCTGATTTCTTACAAACAGTCCCTTTAACTAGCTGAAAACAGTGACTTCTGAGGCTCAAATGTTATCATAAATGTAAAATGATTACCTGTATGGACATTTAAAAATAAATAAAAAATAAATAAATACAAAAATAAAAACATAAATAAAAAA
This sequence comes from Sebastolobus alascanus, assembly GCA_916701645.2. Lineage (NCBI taxonomy): Eukaryota > Metazoa > Chordata > Actinopteri > Perciformes > Sebastidae > Sebastolobus > Sebastolobus alascanus. The sequence continues at coordinate 20,374 of CAKAOJ020000118.1, read as the reverse complement.
CTAAATGCAAAAATAAATACATGAATAGAATAAATGCAAAAATAAATAAATCCATTTAAAAATTCCTAAAAAGAAATACATAAATAAATAAAAGCGGACATTAAACAGAAAAAAGTAAATAAATAAGGGAAATTAATACAAAGAAAAATAAATTAAAAAAAAAGCAAATTAAATCAGAAATAGAAATTTATGTCATATTTTATCAATTAATTAATGACTACATTTATATTTTATTTTATTTTTGCTACCTTTAATGGCATATATATTTATTTATTGAGTCACTTATTTATTTATTCATTTATTTTTATGCATGTACGGTCCTCCATATACCTGAGGCAGAAACTGTTGCTTTATTGTGTAGCTATTATTATTATTATTTGTATTTGTGTTATATCAACTAACAGTGTGATTATTTTTTATATGTGTTATTGTCAAGCAATTTTATGAATAGCCAAATAACGGTCCAACAACTATTTTATATTAATTGCACAAAGCAAACACACAGCAACATATGACAAATAAACTTGATGATTTGAAAATTTTGTCTAAAAAGTGACCTTTTTTCTAATCGAAATAACACTGCTGAAACATCAGTTGCTCTGTGCTGCTTAATTTATAACATTAGATAATACCCATAAAATCAGACTCTGATTTATTATAATTTTACTTTGAAAGGCACTAGAATTCAGTCTTTTGTGATCAATTCCTCAAATTGGAGAATGTAGGAGAGGTACCTGAAGGCAGCATGACTAAGGAAATACATGGCTCTCACCTTACTTATACATTCATTCGTTTTCAATTATAATTCATGACGATGTATAGTAAACCCCATTACAGACATTCATATAACTGACATGTTTTTGTGCCAAAAGCTATCAATTTAACGCTTTTTTAATAATTGCGTAATCAAAAGAACTTACAGTTAAAATAACGAAAAGCTAAAACAGTGATTTATTTATTAGTAAGCAGACTGAAACCTGCTCCTAGCATCACAGAATCCTGATTAAATCCTGAGGTATTTGTGTTATGTAAGGCATTGCACATGCTGTGTGGAGGAATTAGGCTTAAATGTTCAGAGCTTATCAAGGAGGTGAACGGAGTTAATGCAGCATCATTATGTGATCGAGGGCTGTGTTGTGTTAACAAAGCTAACCAACGGAAACATGACTCAGTTTATTGTTTCAAGACAAAGACACATAGGGAAGATGATATCTCGACACTGAATTCCCACGACTTTTGCAGATACTTCAGAGTTTGATATTAAGCTGTTAAATATAGAATATCACTGAGAGAACACCTGCCTCGCTGGTCTGTTGAGCGTAGATGTCTTAATAATTTTATTTGAACAATGAGAATTTCTAAACAAAACTCTAGGAATTTCTAAACAGTAGAGTTTTCCATATAGTACTCAGTTGATCAGCCTTACAGTGGCCGTACAATGGTAAAACATTGCTCTTTTGTTGTGCAGCATTGAACTGAAAGGAGATAAATGAATTTCAGCACCTGTAGGCATGAATTTGAAGCTAAATGTCACAGTTACTGCCAATCGCACCAGTTGATTTTGACACCAGGAATAATAAAAGTTTAGGAGATGTACTTTTTCACTAACAAGATGCCATTAGATAATGAATTAATTTGTTTTTCGAAGCACTGACATCCAATCAGTGTTGGTTTTGTTTGTTTATTTCAAACTTAATATTCTTCTCCCTCTTCCTCTCCTTCGTCCCCGACGCTGTCAGTGCCCACCTCTTCGTAATCCTTCTCAAGGGCCGCCATGTCCTCTCTGGCCTCTGAGAACTCTCCCTCTTCCATCCCCTCTCCAACGTACCAGTGGACGAAGGCCCTCTTGGCGTACATCAGGTCGAACTTGTGGTCGAGGCGAGCCCAGGCCTCGGCGATGGCGGTGGTGTTGCTCAGCATGCACACGGCCCTCTGCACCTTGGCCAGGTCTCCTCCAGGAACCACAGTGGGAGGCTGGTAGTTGATGCCCACCTTGAAGCCTGTGGGACACCAGTCCACAAACTGGATGGTGCGCTTGGTTTTGATGGTGGCGATGGCAGAGTTGACATCTTTGGGCACCACATCACCACGGTACAGGAGGCAGCAGGCCATGTACTTGCCGTGACGAGGGTCGCATTTCACCATCTGATTGGCTGGCTCGAAGCAGGCGTTGGTGATCTCAGCCACCGATAGCTGCTCGTGATAGGCCTTCTCTGCTGAGATAACTGGGGCGTAGGTGGCCAGAGGGAAGTGGATACGAGGGTAGGGCACCAGGTTGGTCTGGAACTCCGTCAGGTCCACGTTCAAGGCTCCGTCGAAGCGCAGGGAGGCGGTGATGGAGGAGACGATCTGTCCAATCAGCCTGTTGAGGTTGGTGTAAGTGGGCCGCTCGATGTCCAGGTTCCTGCGGCAGATGTCATAGATGGCCTCGTTGTCCACCATGAAGGCGCAGTCAGAGTGTTCCAGGGTGGTGTGGGTGGTTAGGATGGAGTTGTAGGGCTCCACTACAGCTGTGGACACCTGAGGAGCTGGATAGATGGCAAACTCCAGTTTGGACTTTTTGCCGTAGTCGACGGAGAGACGCTCCATCAGCAGAGAGGTGAAGCCAGAGCCGGTTCCTCCTCCGAAGGAGTGGAAGATCAGGAAACCTTGGAGACCTGTGCACTGGTCGGCCTGCAGGAAAACAATTCATCTTTACTTACTGACTGATGACGCCTGAATTAAAATATGAAGCTTTGGCAGGTAAACTCACCAGTTTACGAATCCTGTCGAGAACCAGGTCAATGATCTCCTTCCCGATGGTGTAGTGACCGCGGGCGTAGTTGTTGGCTGCATCTTCCTTTCCAGTGATCAGCTGCTCAGGATGGAAGAGCTGGCGGTAAGTTCCTGTACGTACTTCATCTGTAATTGGAAAGAATTCATAATAAAATTGAACATTGACAAATCTAATTCATTGTTGAAAAAGACCCTAAATGTCTCTGGAGCCAAAAAAATATGATGTTACCTATGACTGTTGGCTCCAAGTCCACAAAGACGGCTCTGGGAACATGTTTGCCAGCTCCAGTCTCACTGAAGAAGGTGTTGAAGGAGTCGTCTCCTCCTCCAATGGTCTTGTCGCTTGGCATCTGACCGTCTGGCTGGATGCCGTGCTCCAGGCAGTAGAGCTCCCAGCATGCATTGCCTATCTGAGCTCCAGCTTGGCCAACATGGACAGAGATACATTCACGCTGCAGGAACAAGTGGTTCAGATGTCAAGCAAACAAATTTTAAAAACAAATTAACATAGCATCCTCAAAGAAACCAATTATCAGCTACTAGAGGACTGGATACATATTTCAACTTTGGGGAAAAGACATTGGTATTGGGAGAAAAAGAAGTTGTAATCAGCAACATCGACTCAGACTAAAAAAGCAAGAAGGTAATATGCAAATTGGGAAACTCTCGCAAGATAGTTAAGGTTAGGCGCCAACCTCTACTGGTTAAGGTTAGGATAGGTCGTCGGGCAGCGAGTCCCGCAAGAGTTTTTGCAAGTTTACGCAATTTGAGGGTTACCTTCTAGACATGATCCAAACCAAAAAGTGTGCATAACTTTAGGTAAGTAGGAAAAACATTAAAAATCCCTCAAAAGCCATGAATGGATCTAACTGTATTACAGAACAACATCAACATCTTTGCAGCTCTAAAATCTAACAGGTCTCTTCCTTTTTACACCGAACAGAAAGAGTCGTGCTGTCATGAGTTTGATTTTCTCTGTCAAACTGCCTTTTCAGATATTATGGCCAAACACAGTGTAGCATAGAAAACTAATGTGTCTTTCTCAGGTGTTTTTCGCATGTAAAGTCGCTCATTTATGGACGTTAAACAGAAAATAAAGAAGTCCTCACCATGTTTTCGTTGCTTGCAGCAGTCCCTCGTTCACCTGAGATGAGTGGCTGGGGATGTTGTGTCAGTTACAAGTGCAGCAAAGCTGCTTTATAGCGCAGCATCACTAGGCAACAGCCGGGCATGTTGTGGTAACTGGAGGAGCTGGAGAAGCAAACACCATCTCCTTTGATGAAAGATGAGGAGCACAAAAAAGAAAATCAACTGGTGTGCTCCCCTGCTCAGATCGAAGGAACAACAGCTGTTCTTACACAGATGAGTAGTCACCAACAATGACCAGAGTGGCTGTGAAATATGACCCACAACTGTCCGCCCTCGCCTCCAATTTCACATTAGATTTTAGGCATGTTGGTTGTTGTTACAGTGAACAGGTGGGGGTTCAAACTTGCTTCAACAGGCTGTTTTTTGCCTGCTGTTGGATCAGCCTCTCAGTTACCAGACAAAAAAAGGTTGTGCACATGAAAAAAATACTCTCCTAATGGAGCTCTGTTCAAATTAAAACTCCTGTTAACATGGCTCATTTGGAGCCTCAGTTTTCTTATCTTGCAGAGGGAAGAAAACAGATACCTCCCCAGAGTGACCTGAACAGGCTTTTGTTACAGATCACCGTTGCATCGCCACTCTGGTCGGGATTCATTTGCAATGCAAAGGAGGCTGACGGCCTGGGGATAACATTAAAGCACACTTCTCTCAAAGGCAGGTGATGTTTGAGATCAATGTTTCTCTTGCAGCAGGTTACAGAGTATCCATGCGTGTGATAAATATTCTACTGAGGTAGATTACACCAAAAAAAGAGAAAAGAAACTGGATGCATGCAATACTTAAGAGATTAACAAAGGATTATGATTTCTCCCAAAGGAGATTTAGTCTATTAGTATTATTTCCCCCACTACTGAGTGGCTTTTACTTGATCAATGTGCAGCTGCTAACCCTAAAATAATTTCATAAGCATTGTTTTATGGAAACATTTAGTGCCCAATGATGGTCTTTATGCTGTTTCCTTCCTAACAAGAGAGAAACTCTTGAGAAAATCCAAGTTAGTGACAAAAAACTATTTTGTTTTTATCAATGTACTCTATTGTTTGAGTTCAAATGGCTGTTATATGCTTCACCTCTGTGTCTGACGGTAACCCTAGAGACGTAATTACAAAACCGCATACATCTGCCAGAACACGCTCCCATTTAGTTTGCTTTAGTTACTCTTTTCTCAGGTCTTGTTTGATCTTGGATGGCAGCTGATCTCATATAAGAGGGAGGTTCCTGCTCGGCTTCTCATTGTTACAGGACAGAATTTATGACCTCTTCTATATTTTAGCACAAATAAAACACACAAATGCTTCGCAGTTTAGCTTTATTTTGTTTGTAGCATTCTTGATTTAAGTGTAAAATCAATACGCAATATTGTTACAGTTTTGTGACAACTGAATAACAATAGTGTGAATGCATTTAGCACCTTACATTAAGCTCTTAGTACTCCTCCCCTTCCTCTTCCTCTCCTTCGTCCCCGACGCTGTCAGTGCCCACCTCTTCGTAATCCTTCTCCAGGGCCGCCATGTCCTCTCTGGCCTCTGAGAACTCTCCCTCTTCCATCCCCTCTCCAACGTACCAGTGGACGAAGGCCCTCTTGGCGTACATCAGGTCGAACTTGTGGTCGAGGCGAGCCCAGGCCTCGGCGATGGCGGTGGTGTTGCTCAGCATGCACACGGCCCTCTGCACCTTGGCCAGGTCTCCTCCAGGAACCACAGTGGGAGGCTGGTAGTTGATGCCCACCTTGAAGCCTGTGGGACACCAGTCCACAAACTGGATGGTGCGCTTGGTTTTGATGGTGGCGATGGCAGAGTTGACATCTTTGGGCACCACATCACCACGGTACAGGAGGCAGCAGGCCATGTACTTGCCGTGACGAGGGTCGCATTTCACCATCTGATTGGCTGGCTCGAAGCAGGCGTTGGTGATGTCGGCCACCGATAGCTGCTCGTGATAGGCCTTCTCTGCTGAGATAACTGGGGCGTAGGTGGCCAGAGGGAAGTGGATACGAGGGTAGGGCACCAGGTTGGTCTGGAACTCCGTCAGGTCCACGTTCAAGGCTCCGTCGAAGCGCAGGGAGGCGGTGATGGAGGAGACGATCTGTCCAATCAGCCTGTTGAGGTTGGTGTAGGAGGGACGGTCGATGTCCAGGTTCCTGCGGCAGATGTCGTAGATGGCCTCGTTGTCCACCATGAAGGCGCAGTCAGAGTGCTCCAGGGTGGTGTGGGTGGTTAGGATGGAGTTGTAGGGCTCCACTACAGCTGTGGACACCTGGGGGGCTGGGTAAACCGCAAACTCCAGTTTGGACTTTTTGCCGTAGTCGACGGGGAGACGCTCCATCAGCAGAGAGGTGAAGCCAGAGCCGGTTCCTCCTCCGAAGGAGTGGAAGATCAGGAAACCTTGGAGACCTGTGCACTGGTCAGCCTGCAGGAAAACAATTCATCTTTACTTACTGACTGATGACGCCTGAATTAAAATATGAAGCTTTGGCAGGTAAACTCACCAGTTTACGAATCCTGTCGAGAACCAGGTCAATGATCTCCTTCCCGATGGTGTAGTGACCGCGGGCGTAGTTGTTGGCTGCATCTTCCTTTCTAGTGATCAGCTGCTCAGGATGGAAGAGCTGGCGGTAAGTTCCTGTACGGACTTCATCTGTAATCAGAAAACACTAAGGACATAATCAGTAGTTCTCAATTCCTCTTCAACCTACTGTGCAAGTTTGCATCATATAATAATTATGTTACCTATGACTGTTGGCTCCAAGTCCACAAAGACGGCTCTGGGAACATGTTTGCCAGCTCCAGTCTCACTGAAGAAGGTGTTGAAGGAGTCGTCTCCTCCTCCAATGGTCTTGTCGCTGGGCATCTGACCGTCCGGCTGGATGCCGTGCTCCAGGCAGTAGAGCTCCCAGCATGCATTGCCCATTTGCACACCAGCCTGACCGACATGGACAGAGAGGCATTCGCGCTGGAGGAGCACAACAAATAGAGGTCAAATTAGGAAGGTATTGAATTGTTGGGATTAAATCCGTTTTTGGAGAATGAGCTGCAACACACATCTTTGAAATTACACATTCATACTCATGTGTTTGAAAGGCGTGAAACTGCAGAAGCTTACCATGATTATAAATTCCTGCTGCTGACGTTGAGGATCTGCAGGGGAAATCTGCTGTCTGTTAACGTCAAGACTTCTCCGGTACTTATAGTTCCTCCAAACTCTATGGTAACACGCTTTGTTGTCCATAAATGGGGGGTTAACTGGGTTAAGTCAATAATTCAGCTGTGGAAATCATTATCTAACATGCTCCGCCACACATCAATAACCCTTGGTCCGATGTGTAACCCTGACCCCTACATATTCTCAGGCATGTCACAGGCAACAAAGCAAACATAGCATTGTTTTAGTATTTGTGGAGTAGGGATCTCCATGGAGATCAGGACAAGGAGATTCAGGGAAATCCCAAAATATTTGTGTCCAGAATTATGCAAATATTGGGTTACGTTTTCGAGCCATCCATCCGTCATCTGCAACCGCTTATCCCGTTAGGGGTCGCGGAGGGGCTGGAGCCAATCCCAGCTGACCTTGGGCGAGGGCGGGGTACACCCTGGACAGGTAGCAAGTCTATCACAAGGCTGAAACATAGAGACAGACAACCATTCACACTCACATACGGGCAATTTAAAGTCAACAATTAACCTAACCTCATGTCTTTGGAATGTGGGAGGAAGCCGGAGTACCCGGAGAAAACATGCAAGGAAGGCACTGAAGGGCCCCAAGCTGGATTCGAACCTGAGACCCTTTTGCTGTGAGGCAACAGTGCTAACCACTACACCACCGTGCCACCCTATGTTTTCAAGCCATCATGAGGAATTCATTTTAACTAAGCAGCACTCAAAACATACAAAAAAAGTAATATACAAATGCAAAATACAAAATGGTTCTCAAGTACGCATCTTGAAAAATAATGCACTTAACTGAGTCTAATAACAAATAACATTAGGGATTATTGTTTGAAGTAAACAATCCTTCCCTTCCCTGTCAATATCATGACAAGGGGTTGACTTTTGTACAGATTTGTGCAGTTAAGTAATATAAATTAAATATGGAACGTGCTTGTGTTGTGTAATCGATCACAGGGAACATCAAGTCAGATGTTTCTTATATAAGTCTTACGATGATGTCTGGAGCGGTAGAACAAAATGCAAAATGGTTAGTGGTAATGTAAAGTCACATGATTTGTAGAAATGGTCTAAGACATGTAAAAACACTGGTATAGTCCTTTAAGCCATTCCGAACTCTTTTTTTAGAGGGGTGGGGGACAGGGGATGTTGAGGGGTAGGTGTCACATAGAAGTGGTGTACATTATCTGAAAGCTGGAACCTGAAGATTAATTTGAGATGCAGCTCAGCACTGTGTATCAAGTTGTTCTAGTCATAATTAATTAAAATTAATTGTGAAAGTGTTTAAGGGCTTAGAACATTATGATATAAGTATATGATGGTCATCCCCATGCTCTATTATGTCTCATAAGTTGTTGCAGCAATTTTGGGGTGGATACCATTTGTTACATTGATCTCGTGCTAAATTTAACCATTTTTTTCCACTGGAGAATTGATAAAAATGATCAATAATCTCTCTAAAATTCCACATTAAGACACCAAGACCTTGAGGAACACCATAGAAAAAGACATGCTGTGATTTGGGATCAAAAACTTTTGAGATTTGGAGATTTCTGCAAGAATTGCATTTTTTGGGGATTGGATGACGAGCACTTCTGTTGTGTAAACTGCTCAGAAACCCCCTTATTGTCAATCTAGCTAGGAAAGCCATCCATCCTCTGAATGCTCTAGGTCTCTAGTTTGATCCATCCATCCTCTGAATGCTCTAGGTCTCTAGTTTGATCCATCCATCCTCTGAATGCTCTAGGTCTCTAGTTTGATCCATCCATCCTCTGAATGCTCTAGGTCTCTAGTTTGATCCATCCATCCTCTGAATGCTCTAGGTCTCTAGTTTGATCCATCCAACCTCCGATATAACCTCCAATATAACCTCCGATACAACCTCCGATACAACCGATATAATCTCCGATACAACCTCCAATATAACCTCCGATATAACCTCCGATACAACCTCCGATACAACCTCCGATATAACCTCTGATACAACCTCCGATATAACCTCTGATACAAACTCCGATACAACCTCCGATATAACCTCCGATACGACCTCCGATATGACCTTCCGATATAACCGATATAACCTCCGATATAACCTCCGATACAACCTCCGATACAACCTCCGATACAACCTCCGATATAACCTCCGATACAACCTCCGATATAACCTCCGATACGACCTCCGATATGACCTTCCGATATAACCGATATAACCTCCGATATAACCTCCGATATAACCTCGGATATAACCTCGGATATAAACTCCGATACAACCTCCGATACGACCTCCGGTATGACCTCCGATATAACCTCCGATACAACCTCCGAAAAACAGAATAGCCGCCGGGCCGTTGGAGTTTTAAGGGGTTAAATATTCGTAGGTAACATTTGTTGATCACTCTGTAAAATTTACCAGAAACATTTGGATATGTGGTTTAAATATAACGTCTCAGGTCCTTTATGATCAGATCCGGAGGCCGGTTTCCTCACTGCTGCTGTTTGATCTGTTGTTGGAGTAGAGGAAGCCTCCCCGTCCTCCTCCCCCTCGTCTTCCTCCCCCGTCCTGCCCCGTCCTCCCTCTTGTCCTCCCTCATCCTCCCTCGTCCTCCCCGTCTCTGTGAGGCCTGGCCGGGCTGCTCTGTTGTGTTTTCCACATGATTGGGTGTCCTGTTGTTATAGAAACATTGAAGGTCACGCTGTGGTTGCTGGTATGAATCTACAACAGTGTGAATACTGTTGCTACATATTTCTATTGTGGGACTCTCCGCCCTCCAATAACACACCGAGGTGTCTCTATAAGAAAGAAAATAAGCACAGACATAAAGGGCATGATCATTAGAATGGTAAAAAATAAGCAATGGACATTTCATTTGATAATAGTATATACTATGTGTGTGTTGCAGCCAGATGAAGTTTAACTTGCAGTGATTTTATTTCTCCATCAAAAACAAAGGAGCGTATGTTCGTTCTCTGGAGTTCACCAGCAGGCTAGTTCTCTGCTGGTGGAAAAACTACTGTTTTACTACAAACTGCTTCCACTACTTCTGCTTCAAGACTTAGAAGATTTTCTAAAGGCACCACCTGGTGGTGGAAGCCGTGCAGCACATTCACAAACATCAATACTGCATAAAGCACTACAATATGAACATTGCAGTGTAGAAAACATATAGCACAAAAATAGAGAGGAAAGGCTGTTGTTACAACTTATTGATTAGGAAAATAAATCCAAACTAAATTTTCAAAATGTTCTTACATTTTCAGGGTTTAGTAACTTCAGATTACGCATACACGTATACACACATTTTTATACTTATATACATATACATATATATATATATATATATACAGCTTTAAGTGAGCCGCTATAACCTCCATTAAAATAATAATTTGCGTTAAAGTTAATGCAAATGCACAAAAACAAGTTGAATGAATGAATAAATGACTGGAGCTCATGTTTGTTTTCTCCCACTCCCTTTATTCGTGTTTTTTTTGTTGCTAATAGTAATAATAACATAATAATGGTACAACAGCATGCATCAGTTTAATTACAGCCTCAATTTTAACTGACAATCTTCATTTGTAGTAACTTCAATCTGATAATCACTATTTCAATGTTTCACATCAGTATTTTCCTTCTTTCAGCTGAGCCTGATAAATTTCTTTAACTTCATGTCACTTAAACACAGAAATCTGTTTCTGCATTCACTAGGTAGCATTTAGGCTGTGTAAATTTTATTTTAATTATTATTTTTTGCCTTTATTTGACAGATGACAGTGTAGAAATATGACAGACCAGTCTGATATGCAACAAAGGTCCCAAGACCAGAGTCGAACCCGGGACGTGGCGGTTATCAGGGTTATTATAGGAAACTAAAACTTAACTGAAACAATATTGCCTGGGGGAAAAAAAATAAAAAAAATAAAATAGAAATGAACATAAATTCATTTCACTTTTAGGTTTTGTAGCTTTAATACATCATTATCAAAAAAAGGAGAAAGCGTGAATTTCCGTCAACTCTTGTGACATTGAACCACAAAAACTGACCTTCCAGGAGATGGTTTCATGCCAGAATTGCTTCACTAAAGTAGCGTGAAGATTGAACATTAAACATTATGGCCATTCCTACACAGTTCTCCAACCATGTATTTACTATCTATATGTAGAGACATTATAGCTGGCCCTAACTAACACAAACTAAAACTATTGTAAAACTAAAAAACTGAAACGAAACTAAAATAAAATCAAAAAGTCAAACTAACCTTGGTGGTTATACTGCTTGTGCTATAACCATTTAGCTAACAAGGCACTCCAAGTCTGTGTGTATTTAAAGTAGTCAGTTAACCTTATGCTAAAGAAGAAATGATATATATTTTAAAAGAACCCGCATCACCAGGAAGTAGTGCATTCAGTAAATAAAATCCTAAACCCTTCTTTGATTTTTCATTGCACACTTCACTTCTATTATTTCACCGAAGATTTCTATATATGAATCAGTGGACTGAATCAGCACCCCACAGGTTCTGCAGAAATAATATATGCCATCATCTCAGGTGGCTCAGATGAAGCTGATGTCTGCCAGCATTGTTTCACAGCAACGGTAGCTTCAAACAGTCTTTCAAAAAGCAGTGAGATTTCAGGCTCCTTGTTGGGACGAAGCTTAAGTCAGGAATCACCTGAGGAGACAAAACTGTGATGAGTCATGATTTATACTTTAGATTAAATAATCTAATATCTAAGAGGCAGATTGCCATTAACTTTCCTGATCACATTCCTGCTTCTGAGAGGATGAACCCTTTTGGTTTCAATGACCCCATGACCTTTCCTCTAGCGCCACCCACAGAACAAACTTTACATTTTTAGCTCCAAGAACAGATAAATCCTCCGTATGACCGAATCACTGCTGAGTTCAACAAGTAATTCATTCATTAAAACTAATTAAATTCATACATACCATGTGATGGATCAAAAGGGGAGCTGTCTTCACCTATTTACTCCAGGCCATAGTGATGAGGGCTGGGCTTCCATCTGCATAGTTAGACCTGGAAGATCTGCGCTTCCTGCCAACACCTCCTCCGCAGGACTGTAACACAGAGAGGATGGTTAGACTTCAGACAGCCGGCTTTACGAAGGTCAACACTTTGTGAATATTTAGTTCTCTAAATTAATTATATTAAGAGTTAATAATAATTATATTTATAGTATACATTTGTTACAGATGTAATTCTTTCTTATTCGAAGATACAGAAACTTATTTCTGAATCATCTTTTTAGACAAGTTGATTGAATTTAAAGGCTGGGTGAAATACTCTTAATGCACTGCAAAATAAGCTTTTTAGGACAGAAATGTTTTTTTGCAGGTTAAACTGTGCAACACTTTATAAAGTACTCAGCTCCACCTCAGCCAACTACAACTATGCTGCTCACATATTAAAGTAATAATAATCCTTTAATATATATAACACCATGAAAGGAACCATACAGCATACTGTAATAAGTACTTTTCTTTTGTTACTTTAAGTTTCACATTGTTGTATTACTACTGTTACTGAAGTAAAGCAGTATTTGCTCCAGCCCTGCTTACCGGAGCACAGGATCGGCCCTGTGTGGGGCACAGCTCCAGTTGGCAGTGCAGGTAGATATCACTAGTTTCTCCAGAGAACTGGAACACGTTGAAAGAGAAGGCGCTGGACGTTCCCTGTCCGTTTCTCTCCATGGTCACCGTCTGGTCAGCGGGGTTCGGGCATCTGCTCAGAAACAGGAAACAGACATGATGACATCAGTTACATCATCAGTTGATTCTTACAGCCGCTGACAGTCTCAGAGATTTTTCTCACCCCTTAATGACGAGGTCGTATCGCGGACTACTATCAGGTGACCGTTGGCTGGTTGCCCAGCAGGAGTTGGTCACTATGGCGACCATGTTGCCGTCCAGTCCCTCCGTCTTCAGCTCCAGCCAGAGCTTCTGGTCCAGCTGGATCTCAGTGCTCGGCCCGACGAGCTGCATGTGGCCGGGGTCGGTGTAGGCCTTCATCGTCAGAGTGTAATTCCAAACTCCAGATACAATCTGCTGCACCACAGAGCTGGAGAGGAGACACACACACACACACACACACACACACACACACACACACACACACACACACACACACACACACACACACACACACACACACACACACACTTCAGCTGTCTTGAACTTCAACTCCAACAAGCTTCTGCACATTGACAACCAGGTGAAGCTCAGCCGGCCTCCACACACCTGTCTTTGATCCTGAAGGACACACTCCTGATGTCTGGCTTTGTGTAGAAGCAGGAGAAGTCGATCTCTACTTGGTCGTGGCGGGTGATGACGTCCATGGAGCTGTTCCTCATCACGATGGTGTTCTTGAAGATGACTTGGCTGTTGTTTGTCTAGATTGAGACAGGAACACAGTGTTTGCAGCATGTGCTCTCCTCTTACATCAATCACAGAGAGGCAGATTTGGTGGATAAAACTTGTTCAGCTCTTATGCTACATAGTGCTGGATGTGTGGCAAAATAATCTGTTTAAAATGGTCCTCTTCACTCTCTGTGGAGTCACTCACATGCCAAAAGAAGGAAGCACAGTACCCACCATATACTCCGTCCCGCAGATGTTGCTGCTGTTGTAGCTGAAAGTCACCATGTGGGTCTGGTCGTCCATGTGACCTTTGCAGTTGGGGTCATTGAGGTGTAAGGTGGAGTAGTCGATGCCTTTGTTCTCCAGCAGACATCCAGCCAGAGTTACAGTGGCAGAGTTTTGCATGCAGACTGTCGGCTCACCTGAACACCAAAAAAATATCACCACTTCAATATGGATTCATCTGCAGCTGAGCAATTTAATAAGGAAACAAGGCTCTGCTCCAAACAGCTGTGCCTCCGCCAGATGTTTGCATAACTAATATCATCTTACATCTTTTAGGTGTATCAGCAGGTGCTTTTTGAGTTACACGCTCTTCTGTTCTCGGTCAGTTTACTTAAATACAAGTTTGTTTCAGCATATTTACTTTGGAAAACAACTAACAATAAGAACAGTAAATATTGTTATAAAAGGATAAAATCTATAAAATAATCTACCGCTTGGGGATTTGCTCTAAAAATGGAATAAATAAAAGCATATTCAGCAGCTGTGGTGAGGAGGGAATCATCCTGATGATCTGAACCAACTCTCCCTCTAAAGAACCATCACAACCTTCATCACACAGTTGTTGCACTCTACCTAAAGCGTTTCTTGGTTTGTACTTGGAGGCAAACATGGCCCGACAGAAGCAACGAGTTCCACCGGGCTTCTCTCCGCAGAACTCATGATCGCTGCAGTACCGATCCTGACAGAAGGCCTGAGGGTCAGCAGCTACACACACACACACACACAAACATGAGCTTCACTTCCAAATGAACGATGAATACATGAAAATAATGTGTTAAAAAGGGTTATTGTTCATTTACACATGTTTTGTGATGAATATATTTATATAACAGCTCTCTATAGAGCAGTAAAAACTACTACTAATGAAACAACTAGATAATAATAGATTAAATAAATAAATGTCTCTCGCCCCATCTCATCGTATGAAACATAACAAGTGAAAGTGAATGAGGATCTTACGGCAGCCGGCCGTTGACCTCCAGTCCTCCAGTGTGATGTTTGCTCTCAGGCTGCAGGCCTTGGCGTAAGCCTCCAAAAACTGGCAGTTGAGACCGTCCACCGGCGGGTAATTGCACAAAGTGTTATTGCAGGCGGTTATGTACGGCTCTGGGTCAATGTGGTCGTGACAAGCAGCGAAGGGTGCCTGCATGGTGAGATTACAGCTGTTCCAGCCATGCAGAGAGGAAGAGTGAGAGTCAATTACCAGTTTTGTGAACAGTATTATGTGTGTTTAGCTCCCAGAACCATCCCTGCTCATATGACCGTGTCGTGGCTCCATAGAAATGTATGATGAAGAAGACTCGTTCCTGTTTGAAGGATGAAAGGAGTGTGTAGTGTTTTGATGGGTCAGTTCTTACCGTTCAGTTGAGAGGTTGCAGTCGATCGTACTGTCGACGGTGTCGTTGTGCTGAATCTCACAGCTAGGGGGGAACAAACAGCACAGATCATTTCTCTTGAAACCTCTACAACATTAATAAGCATGTAATATCAGTCAGTGCATTACGTTAATTATAAGTCGTACCCAGCAGCACTGTAGTTAGAGCTCTTCTCTTCCCTCAGGCTGGTGGTCAGGCTGGAATTAATGGGGTCGCCACACAAGCCCTCTACAGGTTCATCAGGTCCTGGTTGATGTCACAATTAAAGACAAATCAATGAACTGTCAAGCTAATAAGCACAGCTGTCATTCTGAAATTCAAACACTAATTTATATAAATATGAAATATTTAGTCCAGATAGGGTTTAGTTTTCTGTACCTGACACATGTGCGGTGTTGCCATCAAAAAAGAGTGTCATGTTGGAGGAAGGCAGCTTGGCAGTAACTCCAGTGTGATCCTTGGAGAGCTCCACACCGTCAAACAGCTGAGCCGTGGCGTTGAGCGTCAGAGCTCGGTTACCAACCTACATCACAGCAGATGGGCAAAGTGAAGGAAACACTGGCTTAAACATCACAAATACACACATACATGTGCTTTGCATGTGCACTTGTTCCCACTTCATAGGCTTTAGTCAGTTTCAATAATGGTTGATATCTTTTGCTCACCAGCACATTTGAACTCAGAATGTCTCCTCTCTTCACTCAAAGTCATAATAACAGATTCTAATGTGTTTACCGGGAGAGTGATGAAACCAGACTGGAAAAGTGACGGATGACAGAAGTGACAGGAGACGTCAACAAATGAGACAGTTGGTAAAAATAAATAAGTGCTTCTGTTGCACCAACGTTCAGTAGTCATACATGCAGAGATGTGTCCATCAGAGGTCGGATAGAGAACCTCAAAGAGCTGTTATTTACACATGATGAAGGTGTTGTACTTCTGGACACTTCTCTACTTGATACACACTTGATACTTCATATCAGTAAATATCATCACAAATAGATACTGAGATAATATACTGACAACTTTGCATGGCAACATTTCATTGTAGGAAAGTAACAATTGTACACAAATACTGAATTAATTCTACAAATCTAGTAGAGTATTTCTATTTGATGCTGCTTTATTCTTCTAGCCCACTACATCTCAGAGAGTGTCTTAACTTTAAGTACATCCACACAAAGTAATGGTCATCAGTGACTGATCAAACAAGCCCATAAATACACTGTTACTTGCTCTTAGATGGATTGTGGCAGCTTACCCGAACTCTTCCACCTTGTTCCAGATGGATTTTTACACCTGGCAGCGAGATTATCAAGTGGTCCAAAAATGACACATCTTTACGGCGTCGCTCCCGGAAACCCGCCATGAGGTTGAAATCTGACCTTCCTCGAGGCCTCATCAGACTGTATGTACACCGATCCTGGACAGAGTGGACTCTGCCGTAGAAATCAATGACAGTGGAGCCAGTCACACTGCACACGACAGCGGGTGTAATGCACCTGATGGAGATGGAAAGGGACAGATATTTAGTCTTTTTATTTCTGAAAGCAAACCCCAAAGACCAAGAAGACAGAAAGATGTTGAAGACGTTGTTTCCAGTTAATACACATTTGAGGAAAATGAACCCTAATTTGAAACTTAAAGGGATAGTCCACCAATCTGACTCATAAAGGTCAGTTTACTGGTAACGGGCAGTACCACTCAGCCTGTGAAAACACTTGTATCATCTGTAATAATATCTCTCTAATAACTCTAAGATAATAAATTTGTCTAGAGTAATAATTATCCTGAGTTAGGCTATTGGGTTGCATTATGGGAAATGAAGGATCCCGTGTTTTTAAGCTGGACTCTACTCGGGTCCGTCAGAATATCTCGGCCTCTGCTGCTTCCATCTTGACCATTTCTTTATCTGTCCTGTTCACGTCTCCTACTTTAAGGAGGAGCAATACTACAATACTGCTGGAGCACCTCTCTGATGACTTCAGTATGTCTAAAGTGTGGACAATAAGTGAAAGGGACTATCTGTATCTCTTAACTTTAAAGAAATATGTCATAAGAAATGCAAACCAGAAGTAGGCTGTGCTTTTGTCACAAAGGCAAATGTGACTATAAGAAACAAAACCATACATCCATATCCATAAAAATAACCTGAACAATCACTCAGTGACCTCAGATTAAAGAAAAACTACAACTTCACACATATTTTGAGATGCTTCTTGAATAGAAAAGGCTGTACTGCAGTCCAAGGGTTTACTGCCTGCAGTTATTATTATATTCTATATCTATTATATTGTGACTCTGACAATGTTATTGAAGTGCAGTGCTAAATCGGTGGAGCAACCCTTTAAGTTTTATAAACTGAATCATTAATCAGCTGATCAAAACAAAACTAATTGGTCGATTATTAGAAATAGAAATAGATTCATCAATAATGAAAGTAATCGTTAGTTGCAGCTCTAATCCGAATAATATCAGAACTTTCTCATCAAGTCTTTGTTTTGTGACGTTTGTCTGAATAGAAGTCGCTTTCATTCCACATGGTGCACTTCATTTAAATCAGTCAGTCAAACCTTTATTCAAACTTTGTTCCAAATATAAAGCAAACATATTTACGTGTTGTTGCCCTGGCAAACCTCCATGGGTCCACATGTACTGACAGTACTGACGGCTGCAGACGCATCACAGATGACTTTGGAGCAGGTTTCTGGGATCGTCTTAATCTCTGAACCGGCTGCGAAAAGGACATCTGGGAGGTGATAGGAGAGTTATGAAATTAGTTTAATATTAAACTTCAACAGAATTTAAGAGAAGGAAGCAACAGCAAATACAAAATATCACATTTTTGTTCAGAGGATCCCTGAAGAGTTCCAGTCCCTTCTTTGGGAACCACCAGATTTGCCTACCTGAGACTCTGCATGCGCTTACATCAAGGTAAACTAGACTGGGCAACTGAGACCTTATATACGACTTTGAACCCACAGATGAGTTACCGACCGTTGCAGTCATGTTCTAGAAAAGGATTAGACAAAAATCAAGGTTAATACTGTAATACTGAGTGAACAGTTTAGGACTTGAATCCCCCTTTTTATATATTTTCCTCCAGTTTTAGGACAATTCAGTGGGAGGGTGAGAGCAGTGGTGACCTAAGCTTCAGATGACCAGACTGGCAGCATGAATCTGAATGGGGAGGCAAAGTCTAAGAGCAGCAGTTGCCCCTCCAGAATGATTAAAGATAATTATTTCTAATCAACGTCTTTGGCCACTTGAGGGCAAAAAGAGCCCCCGAACAAACAGCCCCCCTGGTCATGTGAGCCCAATATTCACTCTCCCTTTAGCTCTGTTTTGGCTCCTCCAGCTCCTTGTTAGCTGCTAAATGTTACACTTTCTTCATGTGGTTTGGTGCTGGGCAGGTCGTGCACAGGGAGTTTATCACAGCTTGTTTGCTGAGGACAGCTGCCAGAGTTAGTGATAACTCTCTGTGGGTTTACACTACGAGGGACCACTCTCCTTTTACTCCTAGTTATTGTTCAAATAGAAAAATATACACATTAGTGATGTTTTTATTCAAAATACATGTTGGTTCCCTGAAATTGTGGGACTGTGTATAAAAAGAAGCATCATTCCTACACTGTTCATCTAATGTGGATGTAAATACCCTAAAAATAAAAGCTGAAGCACTTTGATGTCGTAGTCACTGTTCATTTAAATCAGTGTGTGGAAGTACAGAGCAAATACTACAGACATGTGTCACTGCATTATTGTTATATCACTGCATTGTATATTATCAATGAGTGACTGTTTCAATGTGCTAATCATCTCTGATGATGTCCCACTTAGTAGATCTCATATATTACAATTAGATTCAAGTCACAGATCATTTTCCAAATATTACCCATCAACGTTTGAAAAACCCAGAAGGTCATATGAAAATTTTTTCCAGAATCCACTGCACAACAGAAAAGACTTTTAAACCCATTTCACAGGTTGCCACGTAGCCAAAAGTGACACGTCACTATCAAAATATTAACACATTTACACAGAAGCATCAATATATTTCAATAAAACGGATCATATCATTTTTTAGGTTTGTACAAATAGAGCACAGAGATGTGTAAATTGTGACATCCGTCTTTGTTTTGATGAGGAAATCGAACCAAATCGTGTCTTTGTCCCGCTGCAGACAGAATTCTTGAAATCAAGATGGTTGTTGAGTCTTTGAGGCTTCCTGTTAAACGACCTTCTGGCTCACAGACTCAACTGTAAAGGTCAAACACAGAGGAACAAATGAAGCTTATGCGAAAGTTCAGAGAGGAAGACCCTCTTTACACTCTTTCATTCACAACCTTTCTGTCTCTCTTATCTCTACTGGCTCTTACTCTATCAGCTGACTGTGGGTGGTTCACTCTTAATAACCAAACAGATTCGGCCACGCTCTCTCTGAGCCAATCATATCGTCACATCACCTTCAGTCTTCATCATATTCAGTGCCTAGGCCTGCTCCACATCCCTTCATTGGATCTTCAGTACTCCCTTCACCACTACCACCAGTGTCTAGACTCCAAGGGGGGGATATACCTAATCTCATCACGGCATCACTACCCCCTTTTATATACTACGTCACGATGGAGTCTAATCGCCAAAGACTTTGCACTATTCTTCTCATCATGCATCATGTAATAAATTATTGTTCAATCGATACTGGGTCTCTCCTGATTGAACTGGCTCTACTCTCAGGGACCAGATGCTATGAACTTTGCAGTGGTTAACTTCTGAAATCACAGCCTGAGGTCAGGATCAAGTTCACTTGTCATAAAGCAGATTGGTTTGAGGACATACGTTGCCATAGTAACAGACTCAAGATCATCTCTTGGACCAAAGATGTATCTATACTTACAGCATCCTTTGTATAGTCAAACGACCTTAGTCTCACAGCTCCTTGTGACCCAAGGTTGTAAATCCATGAGTTCAGCTGAAAGCATAAACAGAAGAGAGACAGAAAACATTAGGGAATGGTTTCCAACATATTTTAGAAACTAACTTCGATGTAAAATTCCTTTTGCCACACAATGTCTTTCAAATGTTCATGTTGTTCAAAAGGCTGAACAGTCGATCAATGTAAAAACATGGAACTGATGAAGACTCACCATATAGTCGGAATTTCTTATGAGTTTCACTAAAACATAGCAGGGTGCAATGGAATTGATGTTTGGGGGTACTACGATGTTTCTTGAGCTACTCTTTACGT